>VONZ01000305.1:0-600000 GCA_012976165.1 Labeo catla
ACTCAGTGGAGCGCAAAAGTTTCACAAGCAAACGCAAAACTTTTGCAACCAAACCAATTTTCCCGGGGGAATGCAAAGTTTTGTGAATGAAAAAAGGTTTTGCAAGCAAATCCAAATGCAAAAGTTTCTCTGTTGAACGAAGAACTTTTTTGTGAGCGAATGCAAGAGTTTGCAGGCTCAAAAATTACTCAGTGGAACACAAAAGTTTCACAAGCAAACGGCAAATTTTTGCAACCAAAAATATAAGCAAAAAAACTTTTGTAAGCAAACAAATTTTTCTGGGGAAATGCAAAGTTTTGCGAGCAAATCCAAAATTGCTTGAAGGAACATTTTTGGGACTGAATGCACAAGTTTCAAAAGTGAACACAAAACTTTTGGAAGTAAACTAATTTCCCAGGGTAATGCAAAGTTTTGCAAATTAACAAAATTAGCTAAATTTCTTGGAGGAGCACAAACATTTTTGTGAACTTTGTCAACTTTTGTGAACTAAAAAGTTTCTCTGAGGAATGCAACATTTTTGTGAGCGAATGCTAAAGTTTTGCAAATAGGCTCAAAAGTTACTCATTGGAACCCAAAAGTTTCACAAGCAAATGCAAAACTTTTGCAACCAAACAAATTTTTGCAGGAAATGCAAATGTTTTGTGAAATAACAAAAGTTTAGCATTCACTTGTGAAACTAACGTTCCACAGAATAACTTTTGAGCCTGTTTTTGAAACTCAAGTCAAGTTTCTTGGAGGAACAAATCTGTGAGTAAACAACAAAAGTTTGTTGAGGGAATGCAAAGATTTTCAAAAGAACACAAACGTTTCATGAGTGAATCCAAAGGTCCTTTGGAACGCAAAACTTTTTGTGAGCAAATGCAAAAGTTTCATGAACCAGGCTCATAAGTTGCTCACTGGAATGCAAAAGCAAACGTGAAACTTTTGCAAGCAAACGTGAAACTTTTGCAAGCAAACTAATTTTTGCAGGGAATGCAATGTTTTACCAATTATCAAAAGTTTTGCAAGCAAAGTATTTTGGAGGAACATTTTTGTGAGTGACCCCAAAAGTTTCTTTAGAGAATGCATTGATTTTGCGAAGTTTCACAAGTGAACTTAAAAGTTCCTCTGTGGAACACAAAACTTTTTGTGAGCGAATGCAAAAGTTTTGCGAACAGGCTCAGTAGTTACGCAGTGGAACTCCTTGTGGAACGCAAATGTTTTGCAAGAAAATGCAAAAGTTTCACAAGTGAATGCAAAAATCGCTCTGTGGAATGCAAATGTTTTTGTTAGCAAATGCAAAAGTTTAGCGAATAGGCGCAAAAGTTACTCAGTGGAATGCAAAATTTTCACACGCGAACGCAAAACTTTTGCAAGCAAACAAATTTTTCGTTTTGTGAAATAAATGTTTTGTGAGCAAATGTTTGTTTCTCCAACAAACTTTTTTTTGTGAGCGAAACCAAAAGTTTCTTGATGGAACACTGAGGTTTTGCAACAGAACGCATTAGCACTGAATATAATTTTTCCTTTCATCTAATCACCATGTCCCTTTAGGAGCTCTATAGTAAACCGCGACAAAGCTGCTTGAAATCATTGGAAAAGTGTTTTATTAGGACAACACGTGCAGCACCAGTTAAAAAGGGGAGTGAATATTTGTATGAATGTACCACCAAATGTGAATTGAACATTCTTTGGCCTAGCTGTTGTGATTTATCATTTTATCTGTTTGTTTGTTTGTTCATTTATTTGATTTAACGTGAAAGCACAAAGTTGTGAATCAGTATACTCGGGTTCTCCATGAAGAAAAGAATAGGAATATTACTGTAGGACAATGTGACAGCACAAGTGAGGAATTTTGATGAAAAAAAAAATGCAAACCAATGAATGCAAAGCAGTCCATGGCACTGGATATGACAAACACTACATCTATTAGATAACCACATTCCAATTCGTGGAAGAACGGACCAATTCCCATCTTGTTAGGATGTTTGGGGAATTTGACAGCTCAGGCCTGCAGCTGATGTTCCCAAAATGACACAAAGCTAAACCAACCCTGCTTAACTAGCATGGTGTGGTGTTTTAACCTATGTATTATACTAGTGGATATACGTGGAAATAAAAATACCTCACAGAGATTCCTCTCTTGAGGCCAACGACTGCAACACTTGACATGGTATTTCTCCGCTGTATGTGTGCTAGCGAACAGCGTACAGTCAGAGTTAGGAACCGCAATATATGAAAGTACCGTCATCTCGAGGGAGGCCCGTCATAAAACACTGTGACACTGTAGATAAGGCATCGCGCTCACTGTATTCATGATACTGCGAATCTAAACGATGTTTAGCACTGCCGCGGCATAGCGCGGACTAGCGATTTGTGCTGTCTCTTTAGTGAAAGTGATTCCTCAAGCTGTGACTGAGAATCCGCAGCGACTTTTAGGTGACGCATCTGGTTGCAGAATAAGAGATGTGCTTTTCGGATTAAGAATTTGTTGTTTAAATATTGTGTTGATCTTGCTTAGAAAATGCCTTTTTGTGATTCTTGTCATTTATTTCTTCATGAGACAACCTCAGAAATGTAACTGTACAATATTGCTGATAATCATTCCATTGCACATAGTCTGATTTGTTTTGTTTTTTCTTTAATATATATGCAATTAATTTTGTGGGAAAGTGTTTGGTTTTCTTTTTATTATCTTTTTTTTTTTTTTTTAATTGGTTTTTTAAGTGTACATATCTCATTCTGGCAAACTGCCAGCCATCATTTATATAAATCTTAATGATCTTATGTAATAAATTATATTAAAGAGCAGCAAAGGTTTTTGATAAACTATATTTGTTACACTTCAATTGTGAATAAAACGATCTTTTAATATAATATTGAGTTGTTGTTTTTAGTAAATACAACTATCATTATGTCTATCGTTCTATCTGTTGTTCTGTCTATCTTTCTATCGTTGTGTGTATTATTCTATTGTTTTTTGTATCTTTCTCTCTGTTTCGCACTCTGTTCTATCGTTCTGTCTACCGTTTTAGCATTTATTGTCTGTGATAACGTTGTATCTATCGTTCGATTTATTTATAATCCGTTAAAATCGTCCGTTCTGCCTTTTGTTCTATCATTCTGTCTATCTATCGTTCTATTTTCTGAACGGGCAAGAACCGCCCAAGAGGCGATATGACTGACAGGTAAAACAACCAATCACGTTACTTTTCTGTAGAAGTCAACCAATCAGATGACGACTTCGAAACGTCGAGCCAACCGTCCGTGGGCGTGACGTATATCGTTCTATCTCTGGTTCTATCTGTCGTATAATTCCATTTGTTTAATTATCGTTCCATCCTTCAGTCTATCATTCAATCTATCTTTGATTATGTTGTTCTCTCTTTAATTCTGTTCGTTCTACAGTTTTATTCTTTCATTCTGTCAACAGTTCTGTTATTCTATTCGTCTATCTTTTTATCTGTCATTACAGCTAATACAAACATGGTTATTTATGCTGGTCTAAACTTGTTCATGGAAGCATTGATACATATTTATTCCTTTGATTCCATTTTTATCCTATTTTTTTTTTCCATTTGCAGTTTAGAAAATTGTTCACATCTGGAGAATTTAGAGGACCGGATATAAAAAAAAGTCATAATGGATTCATAAATAAACCATGATAACAGAGAAGGTATAAATATAGCATATGAATAAATAAAACAACTGGACAACCACAGGAAGAAATGTGCTTTATCAATTTTAAAAGCAACAAAGTGAGACAGTTGAAGCGGAATAGGAAGAAAGTAAATGCAATAGCCGCGGGGTAAAGTAAAGTCAGAAGGAATTGGAAATAGACATAGATTTGCTGTTCACTCAGAACATTATCATTATCTGATGTCACAACGCATAATAAAGCTGTTCAGCAACAACGTCAATTTGTAGGCCGACACAAAAAGCTAATTAGCCATGGATTCCCTCGGGAACTGCTAATGGGTTTTCAGAAGAGCTTAGATAAATAATAATAAAAAATATGTATTTAGCATGTTATGCATATGTTAATTATTTTTTACAAAACAAGATTCCCAAATAATATTATTCCTTATTTTATTGTCATGAATGATGTAGAGCTTTGAGCTTTTGTTAATTGTGTTTTTTGTTAACACTTCACATTTAAGTGTTCGTGTTACACATATTGGACAATGAATCAAATTAATTGCAAGCTGCTTTGAAAACTAATTGCATATTACGAACATGATGTTCATTAGTATTTCTAATTAATCACATAATTACTTACACGGTAACATGAACACTGATGTTAAGTGTGATTGTATTTTGTTTTTGCATTTTTTTTTTTTTTTCATTTCTGTGTCTTGCTGTCTTTCTGCACAAACAAACCACTCATCACACAGCCACGTCCAATTCTAACGACAGTTGATGTGAGCGGTGCAAGGCCTGAGGTGTACAGGAGATCATGGGTCGCAGCTGTGTGCCAGCGCTGAGTGTTTACAGAAGCACAGCAAACACAGGAAATGACAATCTAGTCTATCTTTCATTATGTCCCTCTCGCCTGGGGAGAAATCTGAATGGAGGGCATTGTTCTCTTCCGTGACACAGCAAAGGACAAATACTACAGCACTGCAGGCAGTCGCTCCCTTGGCCATGCTTTTCTTATACACACCCCGGATATTCATAAGGGTCTTTAATTAGGATGTAAAGTTCACATAGGGTATTAGCAGCCACTAGTTATGGTACTTTAACTCGGTAGGCTGGCCTAATATGGTTTCACCATTTCTTCTTAAGGCAGAAGGTAAGAAGGTGGCCAGAAGTTCTTAATAATGGAGCATAACATGAACTTTACCTGTATTAATCATTCGAAAACCAAATCTTTAATAAATAGTGTTGAAAAGCAATTTTAAAGGGGTAGTTCACCCCAAAATGACAATTCTGTCATCATTTACTAACCCTAAAGTTGTTCCAAACATGTATGAATGTCTTTCACCTGTTGAACACAATAGAAGATATTTTGAAGAATGAAGCAAATAGTTGCTGGTCTCCATTGAAAAGTATGGAAAAATATTGAAGAACAAGAATATACAAAATATGATATATAGGCTATAATAAAAAGAACTAAAATGAACTAGAGGAAATTAGCTCAATTAATAGAACAATCTGGAGCAGACATCACAGTCACATTGTGGTGGTAGAAAAACACTGGTAACAAGTGGAGTGAAATGGGTAAAATCCACGGCATTTTACATTTACCTATTTTATCTCACAATTCTGACTTTTTTTTTCTCACAAATGCATGTTTATATCTCGTATTTCAGACTTTATAGCTCAACAATGCAGAGTTTGTCAATTCTGATGGGAAAAAGGCCAGAAGTGTGGATTATACGCTCAGCTTTAATCTCGGAATTGCAAGAATATAGTCAGAATTTTTAAATATAAACAATTTTACCTTTTTTTTTGTTGTTGTTCTTTTATTCTCCATGGCTTCCATAGACTGCTGTGGTTATTTTCTGCCACCAGATAGGCTCTGCTCACAAGAACGTCACCACTCTTTGCAAACATTGAATTGGAACTGAAACTGAAACTGAAACTCTAAAGACTGACATTTATTTGTTTGTGTTATTATCTTCTTAAAGTAGAACTCCACTTCCATAACAGCAATTTACAAATAATTTACTCACCCCCTTGTCATCCAAGATGTTCATGTCGTAAAGAAATTATGTTTTTTGAGGAAAACATTTCAGCATTTTTCTTTATATAATGGACTGCTATGGTGCCCCGATTTTGAACTTCCAAAAGGCAGTTTAAATGTGGCTTCAAACGATCCCAAATGCAGTTGTAAATGATCCCAGCCAAGGAAGAAGGGTCTTATCTAGCAAAACGATCTGTATTTTCATTTTAAAAAATACAGTTTATACTTTTTAATGCCAAACGCTCATCTTGTCTTACTCTGCTTGGACTGTTTTTGTTCTGGTTCATGACAGTTAGGGTTTGTCGAAAAACTCCCATCTCATGTTCTCCCTCAACTTTGAAATCATCCTATATCGCTGTTTTACCTTTTTTGTTAAGGGTGTTTGATCTTCTTTGCATGTTCACGTTGCAAAGATTGGGTCGGTACTTCTGCAGTGATGTAGGATGATTTTGAAATAATTTTTGAAGTTGAGGGAGAAAATACGATTGGACTTTTTCGACATACCCTGTCTTAAGTCTGAGATTAAAAAGTATTTAAATTGTATTTTTTTAATGAAAATAACCGATCGTTTCGCTAGATAAGACCCTTCTTCCTTGGCTGGGATCGTTTACAACTGCATTTGGGATCATTTTAAGCCGCATTTAAACTGCATTTTGGGGCACCATACCAGCCCATTATATGGAAAAAAATGCAGAAATGTTTTCCTCAGAAAACATAATTTCTTTACGACTGAAGAAAGAAAGACATGAACATCTTGGATGACAAGGGGGTGAGTAGATTATATGTGAATCTTTGTTTTGGAAGTGGACTTCTCCTTTAAAATACCAACCAAATACCAACACGCTGCATTCTATCGTTTCTGCTTTATTACTCTTGGTAGCCCCGCCCACATTGGAATCTTATTGGACCGAATTAGTGCTACGCCAAACGTCAAACATGGGCGGGCAGTGACAAGTAGTCGTGCAAATTGAGAAACGTTCGGATATTCCCTCAAATTCCAAATGGAAACGACTGGAGAAGCATCAGGGATTAAAAATTCAAGGTATGTGCTCTTATTTATTTATTTTTACACTCAGCGGATGCTGACTACTTTTGTAATGCGAAAAAGCGCGCAAACGCGTCAAAGGAACCTTATCTCAATGTTTGTGATGGTTGCGTCGCGTTTGGTTCGGAATCTTTGTTGCGAAATTTAAGCTTATGGTGCAAAAAAGTCCTCGTGGAGTCCTGGGAAGTTTGTATTTACGAGTTGACAAGTCGTAATTAAGACGTTAGGTGTGTTCAAGTCACTTTGGTAAGAACAAGATGGCGATATAACTTTTCTACATAAAATTCAATTAGTAAAATTCAAGTTTTTAACCCCGTGTTGAGATGGGTTTTGCATCTTGGTATCACTAAGTGAGGTTTCTCCCTGGTGAGGACTTCAGTTGCAGTAGCTATGTTTTTATGATGTTGAATGAAGCATTTAAGATGTTTGTCAGGATATTGTCAAGTATTGAGAATAACAATATGTAAGTGTGATCTGCATGTCTTTCGTGTGATATCGTGTTTATGAAGAAGACGTTTTTATGCAACATATTCATGGTATACAGTTTCCATAACTTATAACTCAAATCCACATTGTAAATACGTCACGCTTTGGTCAGTTAGCCGGATGCACGGCCATGTTGGATATACTCGGATGTAAACAACAGCATTCATTGCACAGTTGTACAACTGAATACGTTGTTCTTCTAATTTATGCTGTCTAAACCATGGTAAAAAACTTGTGTAAGCTGCTAAATCATATAGAGAAGGACTTAATAAGCAGGTAATGGTGCAATATTTTGACAAACTTAAGTTAATAGGTGGTAAATATACATACGAGCAGTATTAATTAAGATATTAGTCTAATATTTCACCTACCGAACTGGAAATAAGAACAAACACGAATGTTGTCAAGATTGTTGCTCTAGAAATCCTAGTTTAGTTTGACCAAAAACAAATGTCTTTTGTTTCTCAGACAGTTTTTTGCACTCTTCTCTTTAATTTGTTATAAATTTTGTAGTACTCCAAATGTTTTTCCTGGTCTGACCAATTAGTACAGCCCAAAACATGATAATAATTGACCATTTTAAGCAGCAATAATCTGCAAAATGTGTGAGTTTTGTTCGGTTCAGTGGCGTTGTTTACATTTAATATGGCCAATTGATGACGCATCGTGAAAACACACTACAGCAACTGTGTCATTTTGACCAGAAAAAGACTTTCTGATTGGTTGATTGTGCTAGTCTCTGCCCACTCCTCCACTAATGAGAATGTCTTAGTGCTATCTGCTCTGGTGTGGATGTTAAAAATCTCCTGTAGGGTCTGAATTTGGCATGGCCAGAACATTATTTATATGTTTGCTTGTTTTTTCATCTTTAAGGTATGGTAATATCATTTTTCCCTTGTTGATCCCCACCTCTTCTCTTTTCGAATTCTGCAGAGGTGTTGTTTTCACATTATCTTTTGGGAAAACCTGTTTTTGTTTCCTTCCCACTGGAGTATTTTCAGGGAAGAACTGCAAAAATTCACCCTTTATCAACAGCCTGGTTGCAGTAGTACCAAATCAGTCCAGAAATTATCATAAAAATGAATGTAAGCTTCTTGTTGATGGATTTTTGTATGGCTTTAAGGGCTTGTAGACATGTAAATATCTCTAACTGTAGCATTTTGCTGGCGGTGGGTAACCTGTATATTATCACACATTAAGTATGCACACTCTCCAGGGACTAAATGATGCAGGAGGTGAAGATGAAACAGGAAGATGAGAGGCTTGTCAGAGTGGCTGTGCTGGTAAATGGTTGTCAGCAGGAGCACGGCTGCAGGAACCGCTGCTCCTGCTGTCTGGCCAGCTGTGTGACACGCTGGACTTTGTTCATGAATATTCTCACTGCAAGAAAAAGATCAGTCCCTTTCTGGTATTAACCTTCCAGACATGGATCCTAGTTCTGAATTCCAATTTCAATTCTGAAACCCTCTTTAAAACACATTGCTCAATCATCCCATTCATAGAATTTATTGCCTGCACACTACAGAATACATTTAGCAATATGTGTATGATTTGTTTTATATCACACTTATGTTTTATTTATTAGTGGTGCTTGCTAAGGCTAATGTGTATGGAAACCAATTTATGCCACATAATAAAACAATTAAAAAGGTAATTGCAACTTTATCAAAATCTGACTTTTTCCTCCCTGCATTTCTGAGTTTACATCTCATAATTCAGACCTCCCCAGCCTTTTCAGCTCAGAATTTCAAGTTTATAACTCACTGCATCTGCGTTTAGATCTTATAAAAAGTAGTAATTTATGTGTTTATTTAGCCTGTGTTGGAAACAAGCCTCCATAAATATGAGATTAGGGGACTGTTTAAAGAATTAATTTAGATTTTAAACTTTGTGTAACTTGCCCCACACTATTTGAGCCTTTTTTCCTTGCTTATTGTATGATTTTCATTAGTCATATAAGTCATATAAAGGGGACCAGAATATTGTAAGACAAGTATCTGTTCAAGTATTTTATGCAAATGTTGTGATGTTGCATAATAATTGTAGATTGTAACATCAAGATGCAAGTTTTTTTTTTTTTTTTTAATATGGAATAAAACTGATATAACACATGTTGATGATTATTATTAGTATTTTTATTTATTATTTATTTATTTTTGTATTTCAGACAACATGCCCATAAAATAGAATAGAATTTGACAATAAATTCTTAGATACATGTAAAAAAAATACAAAAACGTGAAAATTCACACAGACAATTGGCTTATATCCCACATTAGTAGCATTTATATTATGTAATATTATATTTAATACAATTCCCACAGTGGCTTCAACTTTTATTTTGTAACAAATTTCCCTGGAAGTGATTGTTTTATTGTTTAATTTTTTTTAGGTACATGGTGTGAAAATGCCGCTTTATTTTTTAAATTTTATTTATCATTTATTTTATTTTATTTTATTTATTTTTATACAATATGTCTAGCATAAATTAAGTTGCAGCTTGTATGAAAACACGATTGTTGAGGGGAAAAAATTATATATATACTGCTGTTTTTTTTTTTTTTTAAGATTTGTCTTATGACAGAAAAACCATAATATTGTGAAATAATATTAGTTTAAAATAATTATTTTCTATTTTAAAATGTTTTAAAATATAATTTATTCCTGTGACGCAAAGCTGAATTTTCATCAGCCATTACTCCAGTCTTAAGTGTCAAATAATCCTTCAGAAATCATTCTAATATGCTGATTTATTACTTTTATTATCAATTTTGGAAACCGTTGTGCTGCTTAATATTTTTTTTATAACCTGTGATTCTTCTTCTTCTTCTTCTTCTTCTTCTTCTTCTTCTTCTTCTTCTTCTTCTTTCTTTTTTTTTTTTTTTTTTTAAAGAATTCTTTAAAAAGTAATAAAGAACAGCATTTATTCAAAATAGAAATCTTTTCAAACAATATGTCTTTGCTATGACTTTGTAGCAATTTAAAATTGCTTTCAAAAAGGAGAGAATAAAAATGTACTGACCACAAACTTTTAAATGGTAGTTTATATTGTTAGTATACAAAAAATATATAAAATATTTAGATTTTAAATAACTGCTTTTTAACTTTTATTGAATAAAGAATCCTGAAGAAAGTAAGATAGGTTCTGACAAAATGTTAAGCATGCACAACTGTTTTCAACACTGATAATAAATCAGCTTATTAGAATAATTTCTGAAGAATCATGTGACACTGAAGACTGGAGTAATGATGCTGAGAATTCAGCTTTGCATCACAGGAATAAATTACATTTTAAAATATATTGACATAGAAAACATTAAAATAATGTTTTGCAATATTGCTGTTTTTTTTCTGTATTTTTGATCAAGTATATACAGCCTTGACGAGCATAAGAACCTTCTTAAAACGCTTTCTAAAAATCTTTTGTACTTACTAACAAAAAGGGGAACATTTAAAGCAATACCATTACCTTACATCTGTAATCCTTAAAATCAAAACGAAACATTTTGCCCTTTTTTTTAGTTTTTTTTTCTGGTCCATTATCCTCCTTTTAGCAAGGTTTTTCCCCCTCTTGCTGTGTGTGAAATAAACCAGCACCTTGAGAATCGATAAGAAATGGCTTGAAGTGATGGAAACACACAGGAAGCCACACAAGCTGTGGACATTTAATTCTCATCCAGCTCAGAGCCATGACACCGCTGACCCTCATATACAGGCCCTCAGTACATCAGTGTGACCTCACACAAGGACATCTTGTGTTAGGCTTTAGGACACGCTGCTAATTTTAATGTGAAACCATATAATCAGACCCCCTGCCTACGGTCCCAGCTGCCATCTCAAATCAAAGTCAGCTCTGTCATTTCATGAAAAATTTCCATCTAGCCTAAAATAATAACAGGAAACGCCTCCAAAAAGATGTGATGTATTTCTCTGGTCTCATAATAGGTTAAAATTGCTAGTCTCAAGGCTCGGGGCTGTCAGAGAGCTCTGGCTTTGTCAGTAAAAATGATAAGAGGTGAGAGCATGATGAACTGTAGGGTTCATTGTGAATAAGAATTAATTTGTTCCCTAGAACTGCCTGTTGGACACAAACTTCAGCTCTCTGATTGGATGATTTCTTCTTTAGTTTGAATTAACCTTTAGCGAGCGATCTGTCCCCATCGCTGTTCTTCACAATGGCGGTTAATGTCATCCTCTCCGAGACGGCTCCGCTCGCAGAATAATGAACATGAAGTGTGGAGTTTCTAAATCATGCATGCATGCGATGTCACGCCAGGGCCGACCAGTGACCTTTCTGAAGAGTCCAAAGTAAGCGTCTAATTGAAAACCCCCTTTTTTACCTAATCATCAAGTTGATGAGTTTAATATCTTTTATTCAGCCTTTCAACAGGTCACAAGCACAAATGCCCTTAGCTGTCTGGCATTATTCAGAATGCTAGTAGCTTTCTCTGAGCCTCTTCTCTATATATAGGCCTGCTACTGTTAGTTTGCCATTTAGATGTCACCTGTTATCCAGAACAACTTGACTAACTTGACCAAATAACTGCACTTGTTGTAGGAACAATACAGGACTATGGCTCGCCAGTATGAGAGGTTTTTAGGTTAGTTATGTTTTGCAGTGTTGTAATGATGTGATGTTTTGCATGGGATGTTATCATATTTCAGCACAGCCATGTTTGAATTGATTTCTAGCTGCTTTTTTTTTGGGTGAAATTCTAAAACACTCTCTCTTTATCTCTCTTTAAACGGGACATCGGATGCAAAAGTAGACCCTAAAGAATCATACAAACTTGTGGAAAATGGGAATCCGATGTCCCCTTTAAAATATTAAATAATAAAATAAAAATAAAATATACAGCATTTTTGTTAATTAAAATACATCTAATAAACTGTTAAATATAAATAATAAAATATAAATATTATATTGTTAAAAACTGAAACTCAAAAAGCCTAAATTAAAATCTAAATTAAACTGTTAAAATTTTGTGTTGGTTTAAGTAGAAGTACCTAAATGACTAAAACTGAAATAAAAATACATTTATTATTTTAGTATTTATTATTTAGCTTTTATTTTTGTATTTTATTAATTTTTTTTTTGGTCATTATCTATCAATATCTACATATCTGTACTTAGACGCACACACATGTTCAAAAGTTTGAGATCAGTAAGACTTGTAATGTTTTTTTTAAGAAGTCTCTTATGTTCATCAAGGCTGCATTTATTTGATGGAAAAATACAGAAAAAAAATTAAAATTGCAAAATGTTATTACAATATAAAATAATGGTTTCTATTTTAATATACTTTAAAATATAATTTATACCTGTGATGCAAAGCTGCATTTTCATCAGCTATTACTCCAGTCTAAAAATATAGTGTTGTGGTGGGGCCTGTGAAAATAAACCTAATCCTGATTGTTGAGCCCTGAAATACTGAAATCTCATGGAGGTTAAGTGCAGTTGAACGTTTCAGTTTAAAAAGTCATTATTTTTCCAAGTGCATTTGGTAGCGCTAATAGTGCAGAAATTACACACTCTCACCTTTGACCTTTATTAGATAGTATCCTTCCTACAGCACTTGAATAGTCATGCCTTAGCCATAACAGATAATGTTATGAACTGTGTGGGTTTAGATTGCTGTAGAAGCTAACAGCCATGTTTTTATCTTTATGTCTGAGAGAGCCTTCTAGATTTTACAGACGTAAATTGAACTCTGACCTTAAAATGGAGGCCACCAGGATACCACGCTTCCTGTCCGACTGTAATTACCATGCCAACATCACCTAGCAGGCTGCCCTGATTGGGTCTTTGTGCCAGTGCCAATTATGAAGACAAATTACCACTTGTCTGTGCAGTAATGGTACATAATCACAGACCTCCAATGACCAGCTAATATCGCTTTGCTTTTTAAAGCTTTAGTCGGAAACAGTCGTACACGCAAAGCAACCTTTTTCTAGCTATAAATCTAATGTAACCATATAAAGCCTTGGAAAATGTAGTAAAAATAACTTGCTCATTTGTGTGATACAAAAATATACTGGCTGGAATACATAACAGTAGTGTTGCTAACAATCTCGCCACCAAGATCTTCCTGTGGTTGTTGTTGCTCCTGTGCTCGCGCTTGTCATTCGTGATGAACTGCATAGTTCATGATACATAAAAAAGGATGGAAAGACAGAGAGATCAAATTAAAAAAGACAGCTGAGCATGACAATGCCTCTGTATTTACACAAGCACGCTTACATGCCGTGCCAAAGCAATTTGTTTTCCATTTTAAAGCTGATTAAATCATGTAATGTGAATTAAGGGGAATTAGGGGAAAAACACTGAAAATATGCCAAAACCTTCCTTGTATCTCAGGGTCAGTAGTATTTGCTGCTTTTTAAAGTGAGGGCTGGGACTTACTCTAAATGTTGAGGTGGAAAATGCTTTTTTATATATTTAATTTTTTTAGTAGTCATGTTTTGAGGAATTGTGGTGATGATAATGAACAAAAAACCCTTTTGATTTAAGTTGGATAACTGTGGATTTGCATTGACTGCATGTTTTCTAAAGAGAATTGAGAGTGTTTTAAAAGGTAGAGATGTGCTTTTGAAGAAAATGGTGAAATTTTTTTTGGCAATTTACATAATTATAAGCTTTTCTGTGTATCATGAAGAGAAATTGTCAATATTTTGATTATAAAAGGAAATCTTTTTTTATCAAAATTGTACATCAAGCATTGTACATGTTTATACTTTTTGTTTTGTATTTGTATTTGCAGCATTATTTATTGTGTAATTTAAGTATTTTTAAGTTATGAACTATGGCACTTATTGTCCACATGCTCAGAAAAAATTTGAAATTTTTCTTCTGCTGTCTATAGTTGTGACCAAAACATGATGTGGACTAATGTCTGTGAATATCAAGCCATTTAGACTTTAAATATGAATCCTGCATGCTCTAAATGTACGAGTATAGATCCACACCAATTAAGTCCACAGCTGCTTAATTGTTCAATAAAAACAAGAATCTGTGAACAATGGTTTTTTACAAACCTAACAATTTATCTTCAAATCTGTCTCATTCAGTTTATGCATCAAATGCCTGTAATCCTCTTTTTCAATGGAATGGGTAGATCTATATCCTATATATTGCATCTATTTTTTGTAACCCTTTTGACATTTTTTTTTTATAGTATGCAGTTTTTAAATATATTCTCGTTTTCTTTTTTATGTGTTACTGTGATTTATACTGCAAAGCAGTGTTATTTATATTTCCTTGTATGTTGACTAATAAAGTGACTATTAAAGAAAATAAAGTGCTTGCAAGATTCTTTAGTTATTAAATGTATAAAATGCTTTCATAAACAGACCATATATATTTTATCATTTTGATCTGAACTTAAGAATTACATCTGCTTAATATCAATAGAAAAAAAGGTACATGCAGGATTCCTAAAGAAAACAAAAGAATTGTAAAACAATAAAATAAATACAGGTATTGGACATTCTGAGAACCTTTTTGTTCTGAGAATTTCCCAAGTTTTTCAGTTTGTAATTATGCTTCGCGTGGAATTGCCGAGACCGCGACGCGAGCACCGACTCAACTGCACGAAACAGCCCCACCACGAGAGAAAGCGTCTGGCAGGCGCACTGCTTTTTTTAAATATCGATATTCCATTTTTGAGAATCGATACAATATTGCCAAACAAAATATCGCGATACAGGTGTATCTATTTTCTTACACCCCTAATTTCTGCCTCATTCTGTGATATGAAGCCACGTCTGATCGCAAAAAGTTATTTCAAACACTTGACTATATTATGAAGTTAATTTGGAGAAAAAGCATGTCAATAAATGACATCTTTGTTGGACAATAGGTTTGTAAACAGGCTCAAACACACGCAAAACTGCATCGCACACTTGCTACTAGTACAGTTAACATTATTCAAGGCTCAGATCGATTTTTGTTGCACTGCACAGTTTTGACCAAACCAGTTCCTGTAGATTGGAGCTCCTCATTTAGCGATATACTAGTTTCACGTCCACCTTTAGCCTGTCACTCAGCACTGTCGCCCACAGAAATATGTCAACAGCTAGACTTTATCGTTATTATCGCGGGAAGGCTAATTCTTATCTTGGAGAGACTTTTTACCGTTATATATCGCAGACGATAAGATATCGCCCACCCCTAGTTTTGGTTAACAAAATGTAATTTAATTATTTAAAAAAGAGTCTAGAGAAATTAAAACAGGGAAAAATGGATTTCAGAAAAAAAATAAACAGAAAAGAACTGAATTTTGAAACACAAAACAAAAAATGGAATTTGAGGAAAAAATAAAACTGATTTCATAGGGCCCTAATGACTGTCAGCTAAGGGGCAATTGTATTTCTAATTCTGAAATTAAACTTGAATAAAGTAAATTAATTAAAATGTGTTTTTTTTAACGCATCTAGTTGAAGACTTCTTACTGTATGTTTTTGTCTAACGGACTGATTCTCTCATAGATAATTGTAATAATGTAGTTCCCATGATACCTTTGCATTTTATTTATTCAGTTATTCAGTTTACCAAATAAAGCTGCAAACTATTCAGTAATATTAGTAAGTAATAATACAATTCCACTGTTACTGTAAACTGTGAACATGCTTGTAGTGTAATATGGGTTAAATCTAGTTCTGCTTTCAACTAGTTTTGTCCCCCCACAACATCAGCAGTAAGGCTAAAACCAAACCACAAATGTGTTAACTCATATTATACTGGATATCATTTAGCATTATCGTTAATGAAGCCAAAGGATGCTAGTGTGAAATGTGACAGTTCTCGCTGTCCCTCTTGGGAAGGATAGACGCATGTCTTTATGATTGTAATTGAACTGTTTTGCAACCGCTAGCAGCGGTTTGTTGACTGAAAAGTGGTTTTGTCACAACTGATGATCCACTTTATCACCACATTGGGTGGCATGGGTTCATCATACCAAAGTTCATTTAGCAGTTAAACATGATTATATTTACAATAATAATTACACTTGCTTAAAATCTTTTTAAGACCTTTTGTACAAGTTTTGTGAATTAGAAACCTGCATCATATTCAAGTGCTGTTACTTCGAATAACCTCCATCATGGGGTATAGAAACCAATGCATAATGCATTATTCACACAGGCCGGATTACATTGCGTCTAGCTTACCTAAATCATAATAAAGTTGATGGCCATCTATTTGACCATGTCTGGAAACTAATTGGCTCATGTAATTAGTCCCACTTGTATCATAAGCATATTCATCAAAGCTCATTCATTCCCAGGATCTTTAGAAAAGCATCAGATATAGCCGAAGCGTGGGCTCAAAGAGCATGTCAGCTCACAGTCTTTTTGGATATCAAAATGGGATTGTGTAGCAAGGTTTAAGATCACTTTAGTGAAGGCCGTTCCTTTGAGAATTAGGTTTGGTTGAAACGAGTGCTACTGATTTCTGCACGGACTTAAGAAAGGACTCTTGATGACATGGATCAAACTGAACTTGATGAGGGAAGAAAGGAAATAGATCAGCGTGAATAGCATGATTTGATATATCACGCTTATTCTTCTAGGAAGTAACTTTAGTGGCAAGCAAGCCTAGTGGTAAATGGTGAACGTAAATAACTAAGTAAACAGAAACATGCCTTAAGTTGTCACATAGCAAGGCTGAATTGTTCTAATAGGATATTACATTACTGCTGACCTTTTAGAACGCAAATAAACAAATGTTCTTTTAAGATATTCTGCGTGGAAAGCAAGCTCAGGAACAAATTGCTTAATCCAAAGGCTTTCGAGAAAGAAAAGCATTGCTTTTGCTGCACTGCGCTCTCCATAACCCACTGTCACGAATGGATGAAGTTCACACTCTCAGCACAAACTTTTGATTACTTTCTGTGAGGTGTTTAAAAGTTTAATCAGTTCTAGAAAATAAGGAACTGACTGCAGGTTGATAAAATGTAGGTTAAATTCAACGAGGTGCTTGATTTTATTTTCCCATCAGTTTTTATTTTACCAGAGATTTGATTCTAGAATGTTCTGGTTACTGGTTTTACATCGTTTTAGCTGGTAATTTATGGTCTTAAACAGAATGAAGCCAAATGTTTGGTCCGTTACAACCAGAATGTTGCATTGGAATTGCAATTCAAAGATCTTCAGACACATATACACACACACACATTTATTTATTTATTTATTTATTTATTTTCACTTACATTAATTTTTTTACAATTTGGTAATTTAAGTGAATTAGAGTGTTCTACATAGCCAATATTGTATTCTTCTACAATTTAAAAAAATATGATATGATATGATATATTACACACATTTCTAAAGGAGGATTTTCAAACATTTATTAATATATCAAATATCGTCTATATTTTTAACATGGGAGGTTCATAATGATGTGTGAAATACATTGATCATCAGTTACACTTTTTTTAAAAGTTTATTTTTTTTCATTTACTTTTTTCCTAAAATTTGGTAAATTTATTTAATTAGAGTGAAAAAATATATTATATTATATTATATTAAAGGTAGAATTTCAAACATTTAAAATAATAATAATAATAATAAATAAATATTGTGTTTTATTTTATTATTGCATAAAATAATAAAATGTATTTTAAATACATGATTAAAAATACAGTTGTATGAATTTCTTTTAATTTTAATTCTTATTTAATTCTTATGTTAATTTTTACTACATTGTCTTTGGTTTGTTTTGTTTTCAGGAAATTAACTTTTTATTTTTAACATTTATTTATTTATTTCTTTATTTTTTATTTATTTATTTTTTTACTGAGTTCAGAAATGTTCTACCAATAAATAAATACACTAAAATAAAAAGTTCATTTTGTTGAACACACAACATGTTGTTGTTGTTGTTATTTTTTATTGATGTATTTATTTATTTTTACTGAGTTCAGAAATATCCTGCCAATAAATACAATTTTTTTTTTTTTGGTAAATTTAAAGAATTACATTTTGTCTTGAAAAATAAGTACAGTAAAATAGAGGCTTGGCTTCCATTGATTGCAAAACAAAGTTAATTTGACTTAATTTGTGTGTGAGTTATTACTCACATTAATGAAGTAACAGGTGTGCCAAAAATATACTTTAATTGAACTATGAAAAGAAACAATTAATATATACGTATATTGTCCTATAATCAGTATGTTGCTCAATTAAAGGAAAAATGAAAAGGAAAGCAACAGCATAAAGAAATTCTACTCAATCTAGGACAAGGTCACAGTGATCGGCAACTGTTTAAAATTCTGCTTCTAGCTGTTTTGTCTCACTCTCTTACTGTGAGTCTCACACTCAAGGGATCAGCTCAGAGACGGTGTATAATGAGGTATGAAGCAGGCAGACTGCTCCATATACACGTAGCCATAAAACCCGACCACTTCCACATCTAATTCATTCGACGGACACTCGCTGCGGTTTTCAGTCGGCGAAAGTTTCAGGCGGTCTGATGATGATATTTCTGTGACATTCTGCCACTCGTCCCCTCTCGAGACCTCCCGGTACACAGAAAAGTGGGTTAATGCTAATATCAGAGAGTGATCTGATGAAACCAAGAAAGCGAACTGTGAAAGTGGGTCGTGAAGTGCTGATATTGATGATCTTCTCAGGGTTTTTAAGGTTAGGCGTTTGGGTTTTTAAATCGGGAGAAGTTTGATGTAACACTTGCACTTTGTAGGATGGGACGCCAAGAGACCAAACACTTGAAGGTGTGATTTCAAACTGTATGTAATCGAAGACCAACATTCTGTGATCTTGACCCAATATTTTGTTCGCTGGACCGAGGTCCTTGGACCTCATTGTGGCAGTCCACATCTAGTCAACCAATGCAACAAACTCATGAAGTGTCCAACACTTCGTTTAGCGATTAGCAATAAATCACTTCTTCTTAAGACTTTAATGGTCCTTAATGATTTCTCAATGGGCGTCACTCATGTGGGCAGCGGCTGTCATGGGATACTGCAGCTTGAGCTGTTTTCAATAACCATGTGATGATGGAGGTCTATTCAGTTGCCACCACCGAATAAAATTAATTTGTTACGTACTTGTAATTTGTTACTCTCCAGCACCGCCGTCTCCATGGCAACCTTGGATTTAATTAATATCTGTTGATGGCTCAACAGTGCCGAGGCAGTCAAACGAGCGCGCTCACAATGATCGCCTTGCTCCAGTTAGACAGGAAGGACTGTGTTTGTCGTCAGTGAAGCAGACAAACACAGGTAAGATCCTTCAAAAAGGCGAAAGAGAGACATTGAGACTAATTAGTGAAGGAGAAATAGCCAGAAGAACTCATACTGACACACATCTGAATGTTCAGGATTTATTTAAAACTCAGTAAAACCGTTTGGATTGTAATTAAGCATTTTTGTAAACCTGGGGTTCCTTCAGGACTTCTGTGGTTAAAATTACTTGAAGAAACTTTATACCTCAGATCAGTGGAATTGTAAGTTTGGGGCCCAGGGTTATAAAACTACAACTAAAACACACACATTTATTTTATTTCAGCTAGTTGCCAATGTAAAATTTCTCATTTTCACTTAAAGTTAAAACTACATAATGTAAATACTGTATTAGGGCTGGGTTTTGACACAAATTTCACAATTTGATTCAATTCAGATTTAGAAGCTTGTGATTTGATTTCAAATTCGATTCGATGATCAGTATTGATTATTTTGGATGTATATTAGGTACAGTAGCTACATGCCAAATTTTCTCAAGGAAAAAATCTCTCAACTAATGCTGTAAAATATTTGTGAGAGTCAGATGGTACATTACTATACTAAAAATTACACTCTTAAATTACACTCAGTTAAGTTTTTAGAATAATAAAGTTACAGTTACATAATTCCATTTCTACTCCAATTGGTTTTTGAAACTATAAACATTTAAATGGTGGCCGTCACAAAAAACTTGACGGATTAATTCAAACATAAATGAAACATTGAAGAACATTAATATATATATATATATATATATATATATATATATATATATATATATATATATATATATATATATATATAATGAATGTTATATGGTTCATATATTTAGCAAATATATATCTCTATATAGAGTTTCTAGCTGACTAAAGAGTTTATGCTTACCGAATATGTTTTTTCTGAGATAAAGTTTTGCATTGTTTACAAGCTGTGATATTGTATTCTACAATATAGAATTAAACATGCCTTCGGATGTTCATTTGTGTTTATTTTGTGCTGTAGCTGGTATTAAAGCAGAGGAGACGATCAGTTCACGTGCGCTTCGTGCTACTTCTCTTGAACTGAGGCATTACAGCGATCTGTCACTCCACATTAAACAGTGCCAGAACGGTATTTATTGTTTGAATATTGTAATAAATTTGACAGAATTTGAAATCTTAGACTTTGTTTCATATCAGAAGTAACAAAGCATAAAGCTTACTGCGATTTGTTGGATAGGATGTGCGCTACAGTGTTCCATTCATTAGCTGAAAACATGTTAGATTGATCGATTTTTGGGACTTAAGAATTTATATGATTTTGTAAAAATGAGAATCGATTAAAATCGAGACATCAATACCCCGCCCTATACTATATACTAAAAAACAAAAGACAAAAACAAAAAAGGCAAAAATATAGCTTATGAATATAAATTAGATGTTCCTAGGTTTCTACATTGTCCAGCCACCTTACCTAAATAATATTAACAAGCAAAAACTCAAAACAAAAGTTTCATATTATTAATATTTCATTTACATTTAATATTAAATATTAAGTAATTTGGGGATTGAGTAAGTACAGTGCATTTATTGTCTTTTTCTCTACATAAGTACAACATTTGTTCCACCCTCATGTCGTTCCAAACCCATAAGACCTTCGTTCATGTTCATAACACAAATTAAGATATTTTTGATGAAATCCCAGAACTTTCTGATCCTGCATAGACCGCAATCCAACTACCATATTTCAAGACCCAGAAAGGTAGTAAGGACATACTTAAAACAGTTCATATGACATGAGTGGTTCAATCTTAATTTTCAAAGCTTCATAAAATTATGGTTACATAAACAACTGATGACATATGGACTATTTTAATGATGTTCTTACTAGCTTTCTGGGCCTTGAACTTGGTAGTTGCATTGTTGTCTATGCAGGGTCAGAAAGCTCTTGGATTTCATCAAAAATATCTTCATTTGTGTTCTGAAGATGAACGAAGGTCTTATGGGTTTGAAACAACGTGAGGGTGAGTAATTTATGTCAGAGCGTTCCTGAAAGAATAATACTTCCAACACTGTCTATAATTGTATGTTCATAAATCTTAAATCGGAGGCCAGCAGGTGTGGGAACAGTTACACCAACTGTCTTTTTCGCTGTTAAAGTTTCAAGTCTTGTGGAAAGATGGGAAAAGACAAACCTCATCATTCACCCAGCAAACATTCTATCACATTTATCTACTGAGTCAGGCAATGCCTCACCTGTCCCACCTCCCCATCACTCACACAGTGTCGCATCCATTTTAAATCACTCTAAATTCAGTTTATAGCTGATATTATTCTTCATTTTTAACCTTTTATCATCCACTGCACCATGCTCTGCTCCTGCCCTCAAACCTTTTCCTGTCTGATCAATAAAACCGTCCACTTGCATAAATATAACAGCTTATCTTCTGCCGTAATGCATAAAATAACTCAAGCCAATGACGGGACAGGTAATTCATCATTATTAAAAGATTGAGTTCGATTTTGTCAATGCACAACGTTACCGTTAAAGATCATGTTGGTGCCGTGACCCGAGTCCGATGTGATGCTCTTCTAAAAGGCTCAGTTTCTTTTTCCCTGTCAAACAAACTGATATTGACAAGAGCGGAGCGGTAGAAGAAAGATTGCCATTGTTAGAGTGAAATTTAATCTTGTTCATCATCACTCCAGAGCAAAAGTGTCTTCTGGCATGATAGAACTGTCTCTAAAGGCATAATGTGGCGTCCTATGAACCCGCCAAGCTCGGATGGACCGGCCTTGTCAGCGTTCACAGAGTCAATCACTTTAAAGCGGCGCCAATCGGGTTTGTCAGCAAAGACGCTACAAAAGCTGCATGCAAATCGGAGACTCGGAGAGCAGGATTTACTCACGACTTCCTTATAATCCATCCAATGTGTCAGAAATGCTGCTCAGGAAGCTAAAGTCCCTTGAGGACGGCCGGTGAGGAATAAAAGTGTCTGAGGAACTCAAGGCTGTGAGGGGGGAAAAATGCTTGTCAAAAAGCAGAGCGCAAAAGATGGTTCATCTGAAATTTATGTATCGGAGAGAGAAATAGCAGCAAGGTCATAATAAAATGATAAACATTACAGAAGGCTGCTAAAAGGAACAACATTTATTTTTCACTTCACAGCGTTATTAACTTTATAGAGCACATCACAACTGCATACCAACAGCAGAAAAGTCAACAGCACCCTTAAAGTATTTGCTAACATGCGCTACACTTGATGTATGACTGTCATTTATATTTATAACAAATTATCAAGCACACTTGTTATGCAAAAATGTAGACAGACTCTTCAAATTAAAGTGTTTTGACACTTCCTTCTCAAACCAGATTTAGTTTCCTTAAAAATGTTCCTTTTCTAATTGATTATGAACATACTACAGTTCTTTTATGCACATTCAGACTGTACTTTGAAAACAGTAATGAAATATTGTAATTTTAGTTTAACTTCAATGTTTTAAAATGAAATGTGTTCCTGTGACGGCAAAGCTGAATTTTCAGCATCATTACTCCAGCTTTTAGTGTCACTGGATCCTTCATAAATCATTCTGATATGGTGATTTAGTGCTCAATAAACATTTTTTATAATCAATATTGCAAACAGTTGTGCTGCTTAATTTCTTTGAGTATGAACAACATTTATTTGGAATTGAACTGTAACAATGTCTTTGCTGTCACATTTGATCAATTCAGTGCATCACTGTTGAATAAAAGTATTACTTAAAAAGACAAAAAAAATCATACTGACTCCAGATTTCGGAAAGGTAGTGTATATGTATTTTTAAAAAATGTTTGTTTATAGAGCAAACTGGCAGCATTTGTTCACAGATGCTGGTTGTACGGCTGGTTGATTATCGATTTTTATTGATTAATTCGAATATAATGTTTTGCCATGCTTTTATCTTTTAGAAATCAAAAAATCGCAAATTTTGAATAGAAATATTACCAAACATTAGAATTAGACACTTTGACAATATGCCACTGACAACAGTAAAGAGAAAAGTAGGGCCCTATGAAATCCATTTTATTTTTTCCCAAATTCCATTTTATTTTACGAATCACACATTTCTTCCATGTTTTAATTTTAATAGTAAATTCCCCTTTGTTTGCAAAAAAAAAGTTTATTTAATGTTTCATGCCTTCATTTAATAACCAGAACATTTTAAATACACAACACCAAATTTCTGAGGGTAAAAAAAACCTTTTATAAGGCTATTTTAGGAATAAATTTTAATAAATTAAGTATGCATTCAAATAATTAGACATGCTAAAACACAGAATTTAATAACAATAAAACATGGTGAAAAAAAATAAAACATTTCATAGGGCCCTAAACATGTCATTTTTGTTAAACCTTTATTCAATTGATGTGAAATTGTATAAGTTTCATGATTTTAATTAATTAGACAAGCTCTTTGATTTAATAAAATTTAATGTACCATTAAAAAGAATTGAAAAAAATTAAAACGGAATCAAGAAAAATTCAAATGGAAACAACGGAATTTGGGAAAAAATAAAACGGATTTCATAGGGCCCTATGTACTATATACAGTATATTTATGCATGTGTAGAGTTTGTGTCTAAATTTGTAGGGCCCTATGAAAATGAATTTACTTTTTCTGTTTTAATTTTGATTCCGTTTTTTTTTTTCCCCCTCCTTTTTTCTTTTTTCTTTTTTTAGTGGTTAAATTACAAAAATTTATCAGAAACCATGTTTAATTAATTGAAATCACAAAACGTACACAATTGAACAGCAATTTCTCGAAATTTAAACAAAAATTACATTTTTAATGGCCAGTGAAAAACGTATTTTAAATTTTTTTTTTTTTTTTACCAAATTCTGTTTTTCATTAATTGTCTGGATTCCATTTTAATCATTTAAGTTTTAATCATCAGATGTGTGTCATGTGTTCATGTACTATTGTGGCGGCAGAGGTTGAAATCACCAAGAGCGTCACAGACGCTTCAGTATGTGTGTAGTATACAAAACCGTGCATCTGCGCCATTCATTACCAGAGACACGCAAAACATGCAGGATTCATATTTAAATGGTTGTTTGCGGCTTAATATTCATAAAAACTAGTCCATATTGTGTTTTGATTCAAGTATACTGACCTACCTTTGATTTAGTCATCCAAAATTTGGCAAATTCTAAGATGTTCCACATTGTAAACTCAATTTTTATGACTGGATTTTACGACTGTGATTCCGTCCACATTTTCCGCATTGGGGAATTCATAGGGCCCTAAATATGTGTCTGTAAATCTCTTATTTAATCTTGGCATGCTCTGTACATCACTACATGTTGGATCTTTACACAAACACTCAGTGATGTTTTACATGCATTTAGGGTCTTTTGAAAACTAAAAAAAAGTTTCTCGATTTCACCACTCTTTTATATAGTTGATCCTCTTTGATAGTGCTTATATGTAATAATTAAATCGTATATGTTTGATGTTGTAACATGAGCTAGTTTAGATGTTTTTTCACCAACACAGTCAAACATACCATGGGATTTATTGCATTTCTTGATCTCCAGAAAGTTTTTCAGTTTTATGCATGCATGAGCAGTCCCAAGAGATCCACTGTAGTACATGCGATCGCATATACATTTATTTTGTATGCCGACTCCTCGGGGATGATGTTTCGAGTACTGAAAATCTCTGCCAGTAGCACTCAGTGGTGTTTATTCCCCTAGTACTGAGACTCGATACACAGCGTCTGTGTGCTTGTCCTTGGTGTTTCAACACAAGGTGAGCTGTTAACCTGTCCCAGTAAATTCGCTCCTGTGTTCCCTCGCCTGCCACTTAGTCCTCACTCCAGAGCTCTGTGCCCGTCTGTTCTGTTTTTTCCAGTTCCAGTTGGTGTCACTGCCGCCTCTAGCCCAGTACTTTCATTAAACAAGTCATATATGGCAACTTGCAGAGGTGATGAGGGATGCAATCTGGACACCCCAGAGCTTGTATGCCGCCATTACAGATTATTACATCAACAGTACGTGCGCAACTAGGGATTATGGGTGAGCAGATCACTCAAAACTTGCCTTCACTTTGATCAATGTCTGTAATAAAACCCCTGCGCCCTGAGTAAATAAACTTCTCTTGATGAAGTCATCAAATAAACTGTGTTCAGTAGAAATCTTATAAACTCATATTTCAGGCTTATGCATGAACGTTAAACACTGACTCGTACGTACGGTCAAAATGGAGGTGTGAATATGAATGATGATGAATAGCAGATAAATGGAAACTGAGTGATGATAGATAATCAGAACACTAGGACTGCAGCACTATAAAGTCTATAAATGTCAGTATTGGTGGAAAGACTATGGTAACAAAGCTGGTAATGATGCTTTTTATAGACATTCATGCAGGATTCCTCTTCTTCATCTTCATCTACTTTCTTTCTTCATTTTTTTTCCTTTCTTTCTTTCTTTCTTTCTTTCTTTCTTTCTTTCTTTCGACATGGATGCATTATTTTGGATAAAAAGCTAAATTTTTCAGTTGCAGATATTGCAGTTTAAAATGCAGTATGGAAGCCCGTTTCCACAACTGAATAAAACATATAAAAGATGATTGAGAGTTTTTCCTCACAGTTCCGACTATACCAATATTCCTATATTTTATTGACCAATATTCCAATATTCCTGACTTTTCTTCTCGTAATTGCGAGTTTATATTTCGCAAATCTGACTTAAACTATATAAACTCGCAGTTTAAGTTATTAAGTCTCTATTGCGTGATATAAACTCACAATTCTGACTTTTTTCACAGAATTACAAGTTTATATGGGAAATTATGAGTTTATATTTCACAGTTCTGAGGGGAAAAGTCATAATTGCGAGATACAAACTTGCATTTGTGTTTAAAAAGTCAGAAAAACTCTGAAAAAGTCAGAAAAATTCTGACTTTATTTCTCCAAACTGTGAATTTTTATCATGCTGTTCTGAAAAAAAAGTCAGAATTGTGAGTTTGTATTACACAGTTGTGAAAAAAAAAAAAGTCAGAATTGTGCTATTTATTTATTCATTTTAAATTCAGTAGCAGAAATGGGCTTCCATAATGCAGAGATTATAAGTAAACGTTTAGTCGTTATTATTTTTATTATTAATATTATGTATTTATTTTTTTTTACTGCAATTCCGTTTGGTAATGCTAGTGGTATAGAAATTATGCAGCTTTGAGGACGCTTTTATGTGGGTCAGTGGGTCAGTAAGATTAATTTTTATTCACAGGGCTCGAAATTAACTTTTTTACTTGATAGCACTGGTGCTCCCAAGTTCAAAAAGTTAGGAGCACCAAATAAAATATAGAAGCACTCAATGAATATTAAGGAGCACCACAACTGCCAATTAAGAGGAATGGCCAGCAACATCCTAATGATTAATGGCTTCACCAGTCGAACCTGATCCTGAATTCTTTACCACACACACTTTAGTAATGCACTGATTTTGATTCTTCATGGCCGATTCTGATTGCTGATGCTTTACAAACAAATGGGCTATTTTAATAATTAATTATTGCCTTAAGGGACAAGAAAGAAAATATGAGTACATGAACAAGATGTTTATTTTCTCTATTACAGGTCAAACTCTCTGTAGCCATTTAAATTAGAGGATGCGTTTTTAAACTTAATCCACACAAAGATGCTGCATGCATGAGCCGTTTCTAATTAAAATTAGATTAAAATTTCAATATCCGAAGCAAAAACAGAAAGGTCTGACAGACTTTAGCTTTGTGAAATTATGCTACATAAAACACCAAGGCCAAACCACACATGAAAGATGACTGACTTCAGTAATTAGGCGCTGTTTGACGGGCTTTTTATTTTTTGAGTGCGCACGCTTCAAATGTAAGCGCGTGTCAGAACAGCACGTGAATGAAATGTTTAAGCGGCAAGGTTTAAAGCACATGCAAATAATGTACTTGGGTGATTGCAAATAAGTGCAGTGTTTAGTGAGTGGAATTCTGATGCTGAGTAAACATTTGGTGTGAATGTATGTCGCGTGAGACGGAGGCGCCAGAACTGCAACTGACAGAATGTGCGCTGTAGCACGATAGGCCTACTTTATTTCTTTAATAATAGCAGATCGTAGGAATATTTTAATCGTCCACAATCAAAACTGTTCATATTGCACACCCCTAATTGCAATGCAGTGCAGATCCGGAACAGAGATTGGTTGAAAGAAAACGTTTGGAGCAAAAACCGTCTGGTTCCGAGTTCCAACAGAGCGCAATGTGAGTGATTGACGGCTAATATCTAAAATCTGCATTAAAGCTAAGAATGTAAAGATGAAGTTTAATTGGTTATGTAAGCTAATGTTGGATAGAACGGCTCACTGTATCAGCTCACAGCAGTCATGTACTGTGCAGTACTTAGCAAAAGTTTTGTAAAGAAATAAATACAGTTTGCACCACAACAGTTACTCGCACTCACACAAATGCTCCCAAATATATTTTGAGGTCGCGCAGATTAAAGTCCGGGAGCATATGCGACCAAAACGGTCGCAATTTCGAGCCCTGATTCAGCAAGGATGTATAAAATTGATTGAAATAGACAAAGACATTTGTTTTGTTACAAAAAAACCCCATCTATTTTAAATGCTGTTCTTTTGAACTGTCAAAAAATCCTGAAAAAAAATATCACTGGTTATACAAAATATAAAAAACAGAAAAATATCAAACCAAGTGGCATTTGCAAGCTAATATTTATTTTGATTAAAATACTTTTTTCTTGGAAAATCATTCATATATACTAGGGATGCAACAATACAGTTAGTCCACGGTTCAATATGTACCTCGGTTTTTAACCATGGTTTTCAGTTCGGTTTGGTTCGGTTCTGATATCTTGCCACTTCAGTGTGTTGGTTTATTTATTTATTTTTATTTTTTTTTTTTTTCTCAACAAATTAACAAAACACTCCCATAAACCTCTGTACACTGGAAAAAGCATGGTTTAGTATGTCTGCTTAATTTTTCTTTTGAGAAAGGTATTTTAAAGTGTGTGTTTTAAAGAAATTGACACTTTTATCCAGCAATGATGCATTAAATTGATTAAATGTGCCTATAAAGACAGTGATGTTACAAAATAGTTTGATTTTAAATAAATGCTGTTCTTTTGAACTTTTTGCTCATCAAAGAATTCTGAAAACAGAATTCTAAAAGCATTAAACAGCACAACTTTTTTCAACATTGATAACAGGAATAAATGTTTCCTAAGCACCAAATCCCTGGACCACAAAACCATTCATAAGGGTAAATTATTTTGGAAATTGAGATTAATATATAAACTGAAGGCTGAATAAATAAGCTTGCCATTAATGTATGGTTTGTTAGGACAGGACAGTATTTGGTCGAGATACGACTATTTGAAAATCTAGAATCAAGGGTGCAAAAAAATCTAAATATTGAGAAAATCATCTTTAAAGTTGTCCAAATGAAGTTCTTTGCAATTCATATTACTAATCAAAAATTAGGTTTTGATACATTTACGGTAGGAAATTTACAAAATGTCTTCATGGAACATGATCTTTGTTTAATATCCTAATGATTTTTGGCATAAAAGAAAAATCGATCATTTTGACCCATACAACGTCTTTTTGGCTATTGTAATGATGTTTCACAATTTTACTGTTTTTACTGTATTTTTGTTTGCATAAATGGCCTTGGTGACTTTAAAACATTATGAAATTTTACCAACCCCAAACTGGAACAATAGACTTTTTCTGACATTAAATGTATTATTAAACACAGACATTACAGCCATAGAAGAGCATCAGATCTCCAGCTCAGTGCAAACCTGTGTTGGTCTGTGGCATGTAATATTCATTATACACGCTGAAGTGAAGGCCCGTCTACAGGAAACCTCATAAGTCCGTTGAATGTGTCACCAGGGTGAGTACAGCCAGATCTGAAATGAGGACTACAGGCTTCTTTAATGAACAATAAAAGAGGTCTATTAAGCTTAATTGCCTCGGACTATTACAATAAGCGTTGTTATTAAACTACCATACCTGCAAAACGTGTTCCTAGGCTAGCTGTTAGCATCATTTACGGCTACTTAAGCGTACTGCTGTTGCTCTGTATTTAAAAGCCTGGCACAGTAGATCACGCTCCAGAAGTATCAGGAGACGCTTTTGAAAAGGGCATTTCACAGCAATTACCCTGCTCATTTGTAAGGATTTATCTGAAGTCAGCAAACTGCGACTGCTGTAGGCAGAGTGCTTCGTCTTCGCGCTTTTACCTCCGAGTGTAACAGGAACACCGAGTTCAGACGCTACAGAAGTTGAGCAACGTGGCGAATGACAAATTTTATTGCGCTTCAACCCTGCCGGATAGATGAGTATATCCGATCGTAAGGGAGGCGGAAATAAATAAAACCGCAGACTGAAACTCGTGATACGCTTCATCTGTGAATAAAAGAAAACGTCTGTAATGAAAAGTTGCCAGTGTTTGCTGAAATTTCCAAACCTTGCCGTGTCCAGAAAGGCCAGCCGAGGTTATTTTATGTTTCCTTCAGATTTTATTGCTTTGCTTTATATTGCTTCTATTGATTTGTTTTTTTTTGGGATTCGGAAGGGTGGCTCTTAAATACAAAATGTAGCGTAACTGAGATAAAATTGATTTCCTTCGCAACTGGACAGATATCTCTTTTTTTTGCTGTGTTGCAGCACACACGCAGAGCTAGAAGCTAGAAGCTGGAAGTTTGCTCTGTCCATTTGAGAATGGGGCATACTTACCAAACTTTATTTTACCATGGAGAATGCATTCAGACACGGCTACATTTTTATTTTCTGTGAAGAAAATGTTATGCTTGTGTGTGCAAAACTTGGCAGGGTTTTGTGGGTGGTTGCTAAAGTTTAAGCAGTATCTAGGGTGTGCTTGAGTTACCAGGGTATTGATAAATGGTTTGCTGGGGCGTCTTGGCTTATTTTCTGACTCTTTCAGTAACTGGATTACTGTATTATTATATATTGCGTTGAAAACCACCAAAATTTCTGTTAAATTGTCTAAAGTATGCATGGGAAATACACTTGATTTAAAAGTAGATACATACACTCTTAAAAATAAAGGTGCTTCACGATGCCATAGAAGAACCTTTTTTGTCTAAATGGTTCCATAAAGAACCTTTAACATTTGAAGAACCTTTCTGTTTCACAAAAGGTTCTTTGTGGCAAAGAAGGGTCCTCAGATTATAAAAAAGTAAGAAAGAGATAGTTCTTTAAAGAACCTTTGACTGAATGGTTCTTTGTGGAACCAAAAATGGTTCTTCTATGGCATCGCTGTGAAGCACCTTTTAAAGCACCTTTATTTTTAAGAGTGTGAGAAATAAACTCACAATTCTGAGAACATATCAGTCTTTTTTCCCCTTAAAATTAGACTTTAGAACTCGGCTTATATCTCACAATTCTGAGGAAAAAAATGTCAGAATTGACATTGACCCAAAAAAAAAAAAAAGTCCAAATTGCGAGATACAAAGTTTCGAGTTTATATCTTGCAATTTTGACTTTATAACTCGCAGTTGTGAGTTTATATTACGCAATTCTGAGGGGAAAAAGTCACAATTGTAAGAAAAAAAGTCAAAATTATGAGATATAAACTCGTAGCTCTGACTTAATTTCTCAGTTTATGACTTTTTTTTTGTGATGTTTCTGACTTTTTTTCATACAATCCTGACTTTTTTTTCTCAGAATTGTGTGAAATAAGTCAGAATTGTGAAATATAAACTCGCAATTGCAAGGAAAAAAAGTGAGAACTGTGAGTTTATATTTCACAATTCTGACTTTATAACTTGCAACTACGAGTTTATATCTCACACTTCTGAGAAAAAAGTCAGAATTTTGAGATATAAACTCGTAACTTAATTTCTCAGAATTGTGAGCTTTTGTAACTCGCAATTGTTTATATCACACAATTCTGAGAAAATTGTGAGTTTATATGACTTTTTATTTGTGGTGTTTCTGACTTTTTTTTTTCACACAATCCTGACTTTTTCTCAGAATTGCATGAAAGTGAGAATTGTGAAAACTTGCAATTGCAAGGAAAAAAAAGTGAGAATTGTGATTATATAAACTCACAATTGAAAGAAAAAAGTCAGAATTATATAAACTGATATAAACTTGCAACTTGCTTGAAAAAGTCAGAATTGTGAAATATAAACTCGCAATTGCGAGGGAAAAAAAGTGAGAACTGAATTTTATATTTCGCAATTCTGACTTTAGAATTCGCGATTACGAGTTTATATCTCAAAGTTCTGAGGAAAAAAGTCAGAATTGTGAAATATAAACTCACAATTGAAAAAAAAAAGTCAGAATTATGAGAGATAAACTTGCAACTCTGACTTAATTTCTCAGAATTGTGAGTTTTTATCTCGCAGTTCTAACTTTATAACTCACAATTATGTTTATATTGCAATTTTGAGGGAAAAAAAAGTCAATTGTGAGAAAAAGTCAATTGTGAGTGTTTTTTTTTTTTTTTTTTTTTTTTAATGTCACGTTTCTGAAAGTTGCAATAACCTTTTTTTTTTTTTTTTATTCAGTGGCTGAAAAGAGCTTCTATAGTTTGCATTATATACTCTACTGTTAGGGGTCAGTAAGAGTAAAATAAATGCTGTTCTTTTGAACTTTTGTATTCATCAAAGAATCCTAAAAAAACAAGACTGGCTGCTTTATCTTAGGAATAAATTAATGAAAAAGTTATTTTAAATTAAATGACTAATATTTCACAGAATTCCAAATTTTAACATATTTGATCAACTGCTTGCAGCCTTGAGCATAACAGACTTCTATCAAAAACATTTTTCAAATTTTTAAAGTTTTGAATGCTATATATGATGTTTTCCTCCATCTGTTATTGCAGATACTACTGAGAAAATTTGAGAATAACTTACAAAACATGCTGTTTGAATGGAATGGTGGGGGAGCATAATTTCTATGTTTCATATTTCAGCCAAACACCTGTTCTTGGTGAAGTGCCAGTAGCAACACATGGTTTATTCTCACAGGAAATGCTTCAAAATGTGATATTTCTCTAGCGAGCTACTGCCTGAAGCCTCGTCTCGCTCTGCTGTGAGGCTGAAATGAGTCTGATTCTTCCATCAGACCGTCTCCGCAGCCGGGCCTGACCTTAAATCCCAACACCGCCGCCTGTAGAGCTGAAACGCGATAACAGCACGCCATGTCAAGTGCAAGAAGAACCGTCAAACAGCCCCAATTTACCTGCTGTGGAACAGAGGGGTGCAAGTTGTGGAAAACGCATTCCTTTTTATATGAAGGCTGGAATGAATGTAAATTGGGACATTTGCTGGCCTTTAGGGCTTGGCACCACTGTAATGTTTTCCATTCCATTGGCTATTTGGCCCAGATGTGGGCATACATGTGCCAATGCTAATTGTGCCCTTATTACAGCGCCTGAGGGTCAGTGAGCACACTGGACAAAGGATTTCGGCGACGTGGAGAAATATCCAAAAATCTCTTGAGCAATTAAAGGCGTTTAGAATGATAAACAAAGCCTTGGCAACACACTTTCCCGATTCAGCACAGAACAGGAGCTTGTTTGTCACAGCAAGGCATGATTTCTTTTCAGCATAACCTACTTATTTACAGACCCTTTTGTGAGGCCATCACAAAGCGGCAGGTTTTTTCATATCCTTCGATAAGTAGTTTATTATGATCGCTGACTGATGTGAGCTAATGAAAGTGCCTCCAGCAGCTGTACCTCTTCCTGCTGTCACTTTCTATTTGTTTCCATTCAAACGCTAGACGAGTCAAAGACGACTGAGCTGATAAAGCGCTGCGTTTGATTTCAGGGCTGTTTCCAGGAACGACAGTTTTAATTTCATCTAGTCAGAAGTGTGATGGATCATAAGAGGTAGTATAGAAAGACATTTTTGCATAGATAATTATTTGTCTTGCTCTATAAGCGCATTGTGGAAACATAAGAGACCTGTTTTAATGAAAGATAAGAGTATTCATAATTAGGTGAATGGAAAACCATCATAACCCTGTAAGTTGACTTTAATTGCACTTCAGCAACCTGTCATTGTTGACATCTGCTTAGATTAGCTTCTACCAAGTGATGTACCAAGTGATGAATTACTGTAGTTTAGTATTGAATTTTATTTATTTATTTATTTTGTTAACATATAGTTAAAAGCTGACCATTGTGTTTATTTTTTGTTGGTTTTTATTGATGCTTTTTGTTGTTGTTGTTGTTGTTGTTGTTAATTTTATGTATATATACATATTTATATATTACTTATTTTATTTATTATATCTTGGTATAACTAATTGTACCTCATTTTTATTTTTTTGTTTTATTTTGCTTATTTATTATAGCCAAGTATTACTAATTATACCTAAATTGTATTTGTTTGTTTGTTTATATTTTACTATTTTGTTTATTATACCATAGTATAATTAATTAGACCTAATTTTTATTTATTTATATATTTAGTCCCCCCATGTTGTTTATTTATTGTATCTTATTATAAATAATTGTTCCCAAATTTTATTTATTAATTAATTTATTTATATTTTACCTAATTTTATTAAATCTTAGTATAACTAATTATACCTAAATTTTATCCATCCATCCATGTTAGCATCTATAAAGTGACAGAATAATTACCATATAGGTAAAGCTGACAGTATTTGTTGTTGTTGTTGTTTTATGTTGTTGTTGTTAATTTTATATATTTATTTATGTATGACCTGTTATTTATTATATCTTGGTATAACTAATTATACCTCATTTTTATTTATTTACATATTTTGCTTATTATAGCTAAGTATAACTAATTATACCTAAATTTTATTTGTTTGTTTGCTTATATTTTACCTACTTTATTTATTATTTCATAGTATAATTAATTAGACCTACATTTTATTTATTTCCCATTTTGTTTATTTATTATGACTTAGTATAACTAATTATACCCAAGTTGTTTTTATTATACCTAATTATACCTAAGCTATTTATTTATTTATTTTCACATATTTTATTATATCTTAGTATAGGTAATTATACCCTATTTATTTATTTATTTATTTATATCTTAGTATAACTAATTATATTTAAGTTTTATGTATTTATTTCATGTTTTGTTTTATTTATTATAGCGTAGTATAACTAATTATAACTAATTTTATTTATTTATTTATTTATTTGCCTATTTTATTAATAAGCTATAATGAATAAAATGGGCAAATAAATAAATAAATAAATAATTAACCTATTTTAATTTATTATATCTCAGTTATGGCCTAATTTTATTTATTTATATTTATCTATTTTTATTTGTTTGTTTGTTTCCTGTTTTGTTTATTATAGCATAGGATAACAATTATAAAAGTACTTAAGTACTTTTCTATTATTTATCTATCTATCTATCTATCTATCTATCTATCTATCTTTAGCATTTTTGACCCAGCAAACCTATTTGAACATACCTGTGACCCGTTTTTAAAAGCATAGTAATGGGAAACAAACATCAGGTCAGTTGTATTTGTTTGTTTGTTTATATTTTACTATGTTGTTTATTATACCATAGTATAATTAATTAGACCTACATTATTATTTATTTATTTATTTATTATATCTTAGTATAAGTAATTGTTCCCAAATTTTCAGTTTCCACAAATATAGGCCACTCTTATCCTTGTAGATGTGGGTCGCCCGAAGTAATCTTACAGGGGAAAATGCGACCACAGTTGCATAAATAATTAAAAAGTGTTAATGATTTGTTTCAAAAGGATTAGTCCTGCCGCTGCACATGTCAACATGTTAGCTATTGTGCAGCCTAATTGGAGGCACAGGGGGGCACTTATGTTTACAGTAGAGAATCTCCTGACAGAAACAAACGACTGTGGGCCCAGGGTGAAGATGATTAATTTCCTTTCCAACTCGCTGAAAATGAGCAATATTTTGGTTCCCCCATAGACGAAAACAGTAATAAACATAAGTTAACAAGCTCTTGGCCCAGTGTTTGCTAATGAGCTGCTAATGAAGGATCTGTGTGTTTGCTGATCAGAAGCCAGTCAATGAACAGTACTCACTGAAACACTCTAAAGGAAGAGTTTGCACATAAAATAATATTGTCATTATTGATTGTTTAATTATGAATGTTACGTTACACAATATTGTTTTTTTTTTTTTTTTAGTTTAACTGCAAAAGTTTTTACATTTGGTGAGCTATACCTTTTATAGTCATATAATAAACAGAAACACAATATGCAAATTGTTACATTAATGTGAATATGAAATACATGACTGATAATTTCATGCAAAAATAGTGCAATATTTACATAAGAAATTTTTATTTATTTACTGACAGATTAATTACCATAGTTAAAAGTTGATAATGGTATTAGATTGTTAATTTGTTTAGTAATTTATATTTTATAGTTACACGTAATAAAATTGTATTTATGTATTTACTATTTATTGACCGATTAATTAGCATAGTTAAGTTGATAACAGTTAACAGAGTGATAACAGAGTGAGTTTATTTGATTATTTGTTTATATTTTTTTATACGTAATAAAATTTTATTTATTTATTGACAGATTAATTACCATAGTTAAACGTTGATAACTGTATTAGATTGTTCTTATTTGATTTATTTATACATAATATGATAATAATAATAATAATAATGTTATTATTTATTTATTTATTTATTGACAAATTAATTATCATAGTTAAAAGTTGATAACGGTATTAGTGTTTATTTATTTAGATTTTATTTATGCATACTAAAATTTTATTTTTATTTATTTATTTTCAGATTAATTACCATAGTTAAGTTGATAACAGTATTAGATTTTATTAGTTCAGTATTAGTTTGTTTGATTGTTTATATTTTATTTTTACATAATACAGTTTTATTTATTTATATATTGATAGATTAATTACCAGAGTTGATAATGGTAACATATTGTGTTTATTTGATTATTTATTTTTACTTTATTTATACATAATAAATTGTATTTTTAATTTATTGATGTATTTGCTTATTAAAAGATTAATTGCCATAGTTAAAACTATATTAGATTTGTTTATTTGATTATTTATACTTTATTATACACAGTCATTTTATTTATTTATTGACAGATTAATTATCATAGTTAAGATGATAAATGTATTAGATTGTATTTGATTTATTTATTTATATTTTATTTATATGTAACATTTTATTTATTGACATTAATTACCATAGTTAAAAGTTGATAATTTTATTAGATTGTTTATTTGATTATTTATTTATATTTTATTTATACATAATACATTTTATTTATTATAAGTACTTAGTTATTTGTTTACTGACAGATTAATTATCATAGTTAAAAGTTGATAACTGTATTTGTTTGTTTGTTTGTTGACAGATTAATTACAATAGTTAAAAGTTGGTAACTATAATAGATTTTGATTTTGTATTTCATTTATACATAAGAAACAAATGTATTTATTAATTTATTTATTTTACTCTCTTAACTTTGCATGGTTTATTTGTTTACTTCCATTTTATTTTTTACGTTTAGCATTGATCTCCATGCTCTGTGTGAACTAAATATATAAAGTGTGTGTGTATGTGCGTGCATGCTTATGTGATTTGTGGACAGAAATTTGTAATAATGACACGGGCTAGTGTAACAACATAAATGTTTGCATACATATGCGGTTAACAAAAACTGACTAACTTCAGATCGTGGTGTGTTTCTAATATTAATCAGTTTTGAAAGCAATGCAGTCTCTCTTTTGAAACTCATTGGAGAAGGAAACATGCTGACAGAATGCATGGTCATGAGCAGCATAGATTACGCACACAAAAGAGAGATGCAGGAAGTGCCTCGGTGCATTTATCATTTTGATAGAGTGTGTTAATCCAGCTCTGAGAGCCACACCGAAATAGCAACCATCCGCACCATTACAAACGCTTCAGCCATTGCAGGCATACCATGAAGATAAGAAACATACCCACACATACTGTAACTGACAAAGAGATCACACATTTACCCAGCTTTCCCTATTTACTACAGTACAGTAGTTATGTCAAACCAGTGTACATTCAGCAGCTTTTTTCTGTCCTCTTACAATTGTTGTTTGTTATTATATGATGTGATCCAAGTTTGAATGCTGGTTCAAGGATGTTTCTCCAGCTATGGGCACTTCTTATTCTCTTGGTGTAAACTCACACATTCTTAGTAGTTCATTTGTCTGCTAGCAATGTCTAATACATATGCATCACAGGAGAATTTTTTTTTTTTTTCCCAGTTGCTTTTAGGTGGGTTTCAACTGTTTTTGCTAAATGATTTGGTTTTACATTTTTTTCATTTATGTTAGCAATGTGTTAAATCAACTTAATAACGTGCTAATCATACTAAAAACATGCTAGAAATAGAACTGTGTAGCAACATGCTAATTACTATAATGAAACATGCTAGCAACATATTAACAACATGCTAATCATGCTAGAAACGTTAGCACTAGGGATGCAACAATACAGTTAGTCCACGGTTCAATACGTACCTCGGTTTTCGACCACGGTTTTCGGTTCGGTTCGGTTCTGATATCTTGCCACTTCAGTGTGGGGTTTTTTTTGGAACAAATTAACAAAATACTCCCGTAAACCTCTGTACAGTAGAAAAGTGTGGTTTAGTATATGTCTGCTTAATTTTTCTTTTAAGAGAGGTATTATTTTTTCGACTTTTACGCAAAATAGAATGGGTTTCATTCATACTGGACGCCAGAGGGCGCCCTCGTGCAAAAAAAAAACAAAAAACACATGCCTCAAAGAAGTATCACTGATTATGTTCTGTTCCAGCTTCTCTATTGTGGATAAAAGCATCGCTATTGCTGTAACTGAATAAGAACAAGATATAACATTAAATGTTTTGAATGACGAAATGTAAGGACAATAAACACTCGTCTGCAATAATATATGGTTTATCTGTGTTCTTCAAGCCATCTCGGGTATTTTCATAAGCCATTGCTAATCGACAAACATAGAAAATGAGTATAGAATTTATTGTCTGCCTCATTCGGTGATAAGAAGCCACATCAGATCACAAAAGGAAGTTATTTCAAACACTCGACTGATGTTGTGAATTAAAATCAAGTTATAATGTTTTTTTATAACTTTTGTTTTTATAACTTTTGCTGGATGACAGGTAGTGTTGTCACGGTACCAAAATTTCAGTATTCGGTACCAATACAAGTGAAAATCCACGGTTCTCGGTACCAATTTCGGTACCAAATCAAAACACAAAAACATGAATTGAACAACACACTATTTTTATTAATAACAAACAAAAATAAAACAAAGTTTTGGCTTGGAAGCTGGTATTTTGGGTTGAGGTGATGAAGCATTTGCTAGAATCCCCATTTTTCACTGTATAAACTAGCATACATGTGAATTCAGCAACAGCTCGGTTCAGTTTTTTGTTGCTTCAGGTGAGTTTTTGTTGTACTTCTGCTGCTGAAAAGCATCTGGAACCGTCTACTTAGGAGTTTGATTTGGTCATTCGTGCTCTTCTTCAGCCTGCAGTTGTAAAAGGAAAATATAATATACTTAAGTAAAACAATGGGCTGAGTCTGACTAAATGCAACATTAGATTGACACCAGCTAAACAGAACGTTATATATAATATAGCTTTTCAGTAAATAACAAACCTCAGCTTCTATAACAAATTTAGATAAGATTACTTATATTGAGTGTATATAAATGTTACACAGACGGAAAACTGTAGTATTAAAAACACTTTACAAAAAGATTCCATTTAACATGACTAAACAAGTGTTACATAGCAATTATTCTTCTTAATTTCAAAATGTATTAATTTATTTTAACTTAAAAGTCGTATCTGTTGACATTATTTAACGCACAATGAACAAATATGAACGATCAAGTGTTTGTATAAAACAACATTCACACACATTAATTAATGTTCACTCACTGTAACTTGATGTTAGATAATATATTAAGTCATGTTAATGAATGGTATCTTTTACCAAACTATACAGGACTGTATTTGACTGTACTTTTATTTAATCAAACTGCGCAAACTATATTTCATAGCCTAGAACTGCTTTTCTGTTGACCGATTTTAAGGCTATAAACATTAACCATACATTTGTACATTTGTTCTCTAACACACATATTTTAGCTACACAGGTCATTTAAAAGCCTCAGGCGTGCAAAAATAGTACACTATCATGTCCTTTTTTTTTTTAAATATTTTTTTATAAACGCTATAGGAGCATTAAACACGTAATAAAGAAGTTTATTCTAATACTCGCATTAGCATTAGCCGCGCTTATGCTAACGATTAACTAAGCACATGGCGATGTTTATTTAGGGTATAATTTTTATAACAAAAGCTCTACATATAAAATTAAATTAAAACTTACCTGCTTGAACTCTTTCATTAAATCTGGGCCTCGGTCAATGAGGTGTTTTATTAAGTTCGATGTATGTCCTCCTTTTGAGAGAAAACTTAGATGACACCATTTGCAAATGGGTTTCTGATGATCTATAATGTTGCCCTTGTCATCAGCCGCAAATACAAAATATTTCCACACGTGGCTCCTTCCTCACTTCTTTTCAACAAGCGGATTCAGAGCAGCCGCATCAGCAGCAACGCCGGTCGCCATGTCTCTGTGCTTTTATGAAGAAGACGCAACTGCGCAGTGCTCACCTTGCGGAAAACGCAGCAAGAACTGGGTTGACCGGGTGCTCGGTACCACCGGTACTTAAGAAAACTTGGTACCGTAATATTTCATTTTTTTTTAGTACCGACTTGGTACCGAAGTATCGGGTCTTTTGACAACACTAATGACAAGTTTAGAAAGGCTTATCATTGCATGTCATTAGAATGGAAGATGCTCTGCAAGTGTTGCTTTTTCAAATATAAGCAGGGAAGTGTTTCCTCATTTCAGCACGTGAAATCGCGGGCACACGTACAGCAAATTCTGAGATAAATAAAACAAGGAAGTTATTTAAATGCAAAACCGAAAAAACGCAATTCCCAAGCGTGTATTGAACTGTGGATGTAGTACCGAACGGTTCGATATTATATTGAGTATTGTGACATCCCTAGTTAGCACCCTGGTGAAAAAAACAGCATATGCTGGTAGGTATGTTTTGATGCTGGTTTAAGCTTTCCTTTGCTGGTTTATGCTGGTCCTTGACCAGCAACATGACCAGCAAAGGACCAGCATAAACCAGCTAAGGACCATCTTAAACCAGCATCAAAACATACCTACCAGCATATGCTGTTTTTTTCACCAGGGCAATATGCTAATCATGCTAATAACATGTTAAATCATGTTAACAATTTGTTAAATCAAGCTATCAATGTACTATCATCTAATTTATCCTTAAACATGCTAATCATGCTAGAAACATGCTAACAATATGTTAATCATGTTAACAACATGCTAATCATACTAAAACATGCTAGCAATTTGATAATTGTGATAGAAAAATGTTAGCAATGTGCTAATCATGCTAAAAACATGCTAACAACATTTTAATTCATGGTAGGAATATGTTAAATCCAAGTTAGCAATATGCTATCACCATCTATCTGGACTTTCTATCTAAAATTTCAAACTTCAGGTTTTTGCAACTGCTTCAAACTTTCAGGCTTGGCTTTCTCAAGCCAACTTCAAAGTTTGTTCTCAAATGTTGCTCATCTAGTTAATTACTGTGATGACAAAGCAGCCATTACTCCAGTTTTCATTGTCACATGAGCTTTCAAAAATCATTTCATGCTTGAATATGCCGATTTGGTCCTTCAAAAAAATGTTATAATAATAATTATTTTTATAATTATTATAATAATAAAATAAAAAATATTTGAATGAATGAATAAAATGTAAAAACAGTAAATAAAAGTGCTACGCAATATTTTTGTGGAAACCATGATGCATCAATTTCTTTCAATAAACTTAATGACCCCAAACTACAGAACAATAAAGAAATAAATAAAAATGAAAAGAAATAAATAAATATTGGCCTTGGTGGTTGGTTGAGGCCACAACTGAAGGTTATTAGAAATCTTCATATTGTATAAGCACATTTATGTGCTTTTTATTGTATAAGCAATTTATGTGTGTTTGTTTAGATCAGGATAGTTCTCTGTATTTTTTTTGATTAATTTTTATAGTTTTAGATTGAACATCTGGGTCTGGGACAATAAATCTAATCATCTAAGGGCATTTGAAACCAAAAATAAATGATGAAAAAGTTTCCGAGACAGTTTTACTATGACCTTAACAAAAATGAAAAATCAACTACTGGAACATGGAAGCGCCTGAAGTTGAAGAAATATCTACACATTTCTATTAGTTTTCTGCATTATGTTGATTGCTGTTGTGCTACCAGCTCTTTCTAAAACCACGTGTTTGCCATACAGTGCATGTCAAGGCCGAATTGCTAAAAATATTCTCACATATTATATAATTAAACCTCTTAAACACTGTAAGGATGTCCCTCACTAGTAAAACAGGTTCATAATCGAGCAAAATATGTCTTAATGTCCTAAAGGTAAAGCCTATTATTATGGTCTGATTATATAATTAGCCTCATTTAGGAATAATAAAAGACTATGGGAGATTCTTACTAGTATATATTTGACTGTAAATGAGTATATGTATTGTGCACTTAGTGAATAGTGATTCATTTTAATTATAGGGGATGTTTATGTACAACACAAAGTGGTGTGGCTTTTACAGCTCAGATGAATGGCTCAGACGCAATGCTAATGCTAATTTGCAGGTGCTATATACTCCAGACCACATCGATCCAATCAGACTGTACTTGGCAATGCTTTTGCTCTAGTCTTTTGTGGTAGCAACCTCCCGCCGGTCTGAATAAAATATCTGTGGTGGAAGTGTTAAAGATCGACTGCATCAAAAGCACAGCCACTGGATGTTTGTCTAGTTTTCAAGCCAACAGAAAAACAGCATTGATTCAAACGTGGTCGGAAAGCTAATAAAAACTTCAAATCTGAGCACATGTCACTATAATCGAGTAAGAGCATAAACCAATGTTTGTTCTGGTCTCGGTCCTTGAAAGGATGTAAAAATATCTGTTGAAGCCACCAGCCCACTCACTATCCACACATGTGCCGTGCTAGCAGTTATGTAAAATGAATTACGGTACAGAAATCGATACGTGATCCATCTAGGAGTTAAAGTGCTGGTTTGCATCAGAAAATGCATACTATATATATGTGACCCTGGACCACAAAACCAGTCTTATGTTGCACGGGTATATTTGTAACAATAACCAAAAGTACATTGGATGGGTCAAATTTATCGATTTTTCTTTTATGCCAAAAATCATTAGGATATTAAGTAAGGATCATGTTCCATGAAGATATTTTTCATATAAGACGTGAATTCTATATATATATATATATATACAAATCCCCCCACAAATCCCCCTCCCCACCACCATTTTAATATTTCTGGATTTTATTTTTTTTTGTAATGATTTAATAAAATTGTAATCAAAAAAGCCATGTCTCATCAGTTGCATTCATAAATCTTGGACATTTATTTATTGATTGATTGATTGATTGATTGATTTACTTACAATAATAGGGCCCTATTAAATGTTTTATCTTTTTTGAAATTCAATCAAATGAAGGCATAAAGCATAGCAATTTAACTAAGCTTTTAAAATGTAATCAAATGAAAATGTATTTCTTTCTGAGAAAAGTGCTGCACAACAGAGGTTTGCTGTTAAAATGAAAATGTGTGATATTCCTCAATTAAAAAAACGATAAAAGATTTTTTTATTATTATAATTATTGTTGTTTGAGAAGTACATTTTATTATCTAGTAGTAATATATTTCTGTCACAATTTCTTCAAGTTAAACTTTCCAAAAAAACAAAAATTCCATTTTTGTGACTGGATTCTGTCAACATTTTCCACATCACACAACTAATAAGGCCTACACATTCCAAATATGCTGTCAAGAGCTCACTGGAGTGGAAGATTATTAGTAAATACAACTTAAATTTCAATCTGTTAGTTACTTTAATTGTCTAACATACTTGTAATAACTCAGGAAATATCTCTTGAAGGAGTGTGGCTGGGCAAACACAGGGAGTGAAGGCACAATAACTGGCATTGAGACGGTGGCACGCGGGGCCCTTTCAGACCTGCCTGAATGCTGGATGGAAAACAATACGTTGTGCTTTGTGCCTGTGGGCACTGGGGATTGCCAGAGTCTGCCAGTGTGGCAGCCTTACAGTGTAACCTGCTGAAATAGACCCACACGTCGTCTTGTTGCGAGGACAAAGACTGTTTTGGCAGTCTGCTGGAGAATATAGTTGGCCCAAGAAGTTGTTAGCAGAGATTTGTGCAGAAATCCTTTTTAATTTTGTGAACTTATGGATAAATAAATAACGGAGGTCATCGTCTCCATCCTATCATTGCAGCTTATGCATTTCTTAGACTTTATACGGTGTAATTAGGCAGAGTTAATTGTATTATTTGTTATACCTCCCTTGAATAATTCTCACAAATAGCTTTTACGGTGCACAAATGTGTCTGGGTGCATCATCTTCAACTCGGCTGAATTTTAATAACTTTTTATTGATTCGTCTCTGAAACTGGATGATTAAATCTAAATTTGCAGTTTTTCTCTGAAATTATAAATGAAGTCCTCGGAGAGCACATCAGAGAACTTGTTTTTTCTTGAAACAAATTGATTTGTATGAAACATTAACCTTTAGATATGAAGTTATTTTGCTTCTTTGGCTGTATGAAATAAACAATGAGTCGGGTATGTCCAAACTACTTAGTTATCAGCTAAGGTAATTAAGCAGTAGGCTAAACCACTCAAGATGGTGCTGAAAACTACAGCATCCCACCCAAGTGAGGGACCCCATACGAATCCGCCAGCATCCACACCATCCACGTCGCTGAAAGACTGTCACTGCCAGCATCTTTGACAGCTGCTCATGAAGCTCCAACCAGCTGGATTACAATTCAACAGGCAGCTGTGTGAGTGGGCAAAGTGTGAGATTCATTATCTGGGGTCTCATGTCAGAGGGATGTCAAAAGAATTGTATTTTTAGGTGATGTTTTCTTACCAATATTGTCTGTCTGTCTGTCTGTCTTTCATTGTTGCAGATATGCTTTCTGTATATAAATGTTGTAAATGGAAAAAAAGCTTTGAAAAGACTATAAACAATCCATTTAAATTCAGGAGTTGTAGCTGAAATCAATGTGGTGGACTTTTTGTTGTCCTGCATAACAAAATGTAAAAAATCTGTTTGTTCAATACTGCTAAAACTATCAACACAAATGGTTTAGAAACAGGTGAAACCATTTGAGGAAAAATGTATCTCAAAACTTTATTATTATTTTTATTATTATTATTACTGTTTGTACATAGTTTTTTTTTTATTTGTGTGTGTGTGTGTGTGTTTACACAATAAAAAAATAATTGCTGTGGTTACTTTTCACAAAATTCAATAAAAATTGCAGTAATAGTCTACAACCAAACACATTAACATTGTCATATCCTTTACCATGCTTTGTTGTCATGATAGAAATATATTTCAATTTTTGTTTTTGTTTTATAAAGACAGTGTTAATGATTGAGAGCAACTATTTGTATTGTTGCACAACAAAATTCTTTCATTTTCAAAATTCTTTCAAAACGTTTTCATTGTATAGAGTTTCTTTCTTCCTGTCATTCTAATTTAAACTCCAATCAAATGTCCTTTGGAGCCAATTCAATTCAAACTCACACTCACGAACTGAAAGGAGGCCAGTTCTCGTAATCTGGATTTTGCCCAATCGTCCACTATTGGAACACACGGCCTCACAGAATATTAATGAAGCACAGATCTCACTGATGATGTCTATTAGAGTCATAAATGAATAGAGCAGAGTTCATGTATGCAAGCAAATGACTGTGCATCTGAACATGAGATTAAGCTAATTGCGTACGAGGGGTCATAAAAGGGGCTCTTGAGTGACTCGAGCCAGCAAGAGCTCTACAGACTAAACCTAGAGAGCCTGTTAATGGGGAGGTTCATTTCCATCATTTGTAATAGCTGTGAACATTATCACAATGCAGCATGTGCAAGCACAATCTGCCATGAGCACAAGCCTTCTGTGCCTCTAAAGAAGGGGATCTTACTCTCTGTGATATATGTTTGTGCAATCTTGTGATTGATGCATTCATTTATTTTGTGCATAGGACCTTATAAAACACTCTAGCATAGATCAAATGTTGCATTTACATTCACAATTATACATCATTGCTAGCTCTGTCAATAAAAATAACTTTGACTATGTCAGCCTTATAATAACCCATATACAGTATATATTTTGTGCATATTATGTTTTTGTTTTTTTTTTTGTCTCTCTCTCAGTTTGTCCTTTAGTGCATACTCACAATCACATTGTCTTACACAATGCATTGTATAACTTATGAAGTAAAGTCTTTCTAGAACACTAAAGCCAGATCAGATTCCCGGAAGTGGTGAATCGTTCAATCAAATGAGTGGCTTAATGAAATCTGTGTTTGTGAGAGTAGCAGAGGTCAACAGAAATTACGAGCAGAATCAAGAGGAGAGTGATGTGCATACCTGCTATTTTAATTGCACAAACCACAACTACAGAAATTCAGATTTGATGTTCACTAAAACCAGATGTGAGATTGGAGTCACTGAAGGCGAAAAGGAAATGCAAGTCGTAAAAATGTTCAATCACAGTTAGAATGTGACTTTATTCCTACTGTACTTCACATAATTATCTATGTAGGTCATAAAAAGAAATTATTTCATCCAAAACTTTAATTAATTTTTATTGCATGTACAAAAACATTCTTAAACATTCTAAGAATTCGTCTGTGTTCCACAGAAAAAAAAAGGAAATTGTATGAGTTTGAACAATCGTTTGGTCACCTATGCATCCATAAGTAATATTGCTAAAAATATATGTCAAATCATACAAGTCATAAACACAATGTATTTTTCACAGTATTGCACATATTTATCCATCCATACATTTAGTGAAAAAGTCATTAATTCAGTCACTAAAAATATCATGCAGTGTCTGTATTACACTGAAGTTTCATTTGGACTTCACATCTATTTAATATCGATCTACACTTTGGAAATAAAGGATTGCTTCATTGCAAAATAACAAAGTCAGTCATCATGATCTTGGCTTATAGCGTTATCAGGAAACCCAGCCAAGGTTGACTAGAAAACCTCTTCCAAAAGCTATATTGGATATCTTTAAACTCTCTAAAAATTCATCCAAGTAGTAGCTCCAAGCATGCATCCACAGTGCAAATCCACAGGCGGAGAATCTGTAGTTCTCGAAGGTTATCGCTCAAAAGCTTGAGCCCATTACAACACAGCTGTAGGTTTTGGCTGACGGCGAGTCTGTAATTCAATAATACATTTAGCTATGGACTCTCTTACACAAAAGAACTAGTTGTTCTGCAGTGGTTTCTGAGCCTGTAGATATAAAAAGAAAAATAAAAGTCTGACTCAGGTTTGTTTTGCAATTTGGGTGAAATTATCGTATCTTGTGTGATATGCTGTGATTTTTGTCATTTCCTTTCTAATCACATATCTCACTTGTTTTTCTTTGCAGCTCTCTAAAGAAATACTGTGAGAAGTATTTTAAGGTTCCTGTAACACAATTGGATTAAATCGTAGATTAAAAGTCAACACACCTCTGATTACTCTAGCAGGTTTAAAATGGATTTTCTACATTTTAAAATCAAATTATTCTGTGTTCCAGATGAGAGATTAAAATGAATGTTTGATAAGATGAGACGTCAGAGGAAATGCTGGGAGTTCAACAAGATGTATTAAATTAAAGGTTAGTTAATACCCCTTTTCAAGCCTTTTGATCAATATTTTGAGCTTGTGTCATACAAGTTAATGAATGCTGAATGTGTCCCACGGTAGCTTAAAGGGATTTGCTCAACCTCAACAAGTCATTCCATAACTTTATTAGTGCATATTTCTTTCGATTCAGTATTGTTTACTTTGCAATTTGCATATATATATATATATATATATATATATATATATATATATATCAGGTACAGTACATGCCAAATCTCTCAACTAATGCTTACATTTTTTTTTTTTAACCATTATCTATATAGCGCTTTTTACAATGCAGATTGTGTCAAAGCAGCTTTACAGTACCCCTTTAGTGTCATTTTTCGACGTGCAGAGTCCTCCATTGCTTTAAATAAGAAACGCTTGGCATCAATATGCCAATGCGAAAGGCAATGGGACTTGGGTCATGATTAAATTATATATTGGGTAATAATATTGGCATTATTGCATATATGTTGGGGTGTGACTTTTCAATGTAAACAGTCGCAACAGATTTATTTACATGAGACTGTTTACACATTTATGAGCACGTAACCCAACCTCTGCCCCTAAACCTACCATTTGTCAATAAAACACAAAATAAAACAGGCAGATACAACTACAGTCATCATTTATTCAAAAAAGTATTAATATTCCAAGTCTTCTGAGGCAAAACGATTGATTTGTGAGAGGAATAGACCCGATCGCCATCTCCGTCGGCCGTAAAGCTCATCCTGTATGCTGCAGTCTCAAAAAAAGCTGCCAGAAGGAGCCTTACGTCAGGCTTAGTTGTGAAAAGCTATTGGCTCTTGTGTGTCCTGTGACCGATTGCATCATGCTAAATTGATTATTGGGGTTTAAGCATCAATATTGTTGTGTAAAAATAAGAATCGATTCAAATAAAAATTTGAATCAGTTCCTTTTAAATTATCAGACTGACTGAATTCAGATCTCATAGACTACTATTGAGGTGTTTTTCTTTTGCTTTTCTTTTTCTAAGGCCGTTGTCATTATGAAATGCCCTTCAAGCAGAAGACAGTCACACAAAGTAACACAGGTCTGGAACAAAATTCGAGCGAGTAAATGATGCCAAATTTTTCATTCTTAGGTGAAATATCCTTTTTAAGTGGTAACTCTTGTGCAATGTCACTCTGCAAAGAAGTAGAAAACCAGAAATGGTATGAATTCACTGAGGAATATTTTGGCACACAGGATAATCAGGATTCAATTGAAAAATAAATGGAAAAAATACAACTAAATTCAAGCCAATTTTTGTTAATAAGGTAGTTAGAATTGACAGGAGTGTGTGTCAGAAACAGACTGTGTGAATTAGAAACAAGAAAATGAAAGCTAGGGGACCAGGGAAAATAAGGCCAAGGGGAAATTAACATTGATGAATCTGGCTGTTCAGGGTGTCCGCGGGGTTGTAAAAGGTAGTAAAAGGTAGTAAATGAAATTAGCCAAAATTAAGGGCATTAAAAAGTATTAAAAAGTAATAAACGTCGTTTGACGAGGTATTAAATTTTCGAGCCCATTTTTTTTTAGATAAATTTAAATTTGTGTTAAGTGCAGGCCTTTCTTCTAAAATTTGCGTGGATTAATGTATATGTTGAGAGTAGGACCTGAGCGATATCATGTGAGGTGGTGTTCGTTCGCGCGCGCGCCGGCGCCGCTGAAACAAACTGGGTGCCCGGCTAGTTCGCTGCCAAACATGTAAGCGAGCTCGCTTCCGTTCCGTAATTAAATTAATGTAACCTGGGTGGGGGTGAATGGCGTCAAATCGCATATGGAATCAAATAGCCACCAAGCTAGGATGCGCGGACGTAGCGAGCATCTTCCCATATCAATGTTCTGCGCTACGGCTGCATCAACGACCTCAACATCGACTGCTCTCCCGATGCAAACCACTGCCAGCAGTAGTCCTAGCAGCATCGTCAACAGGTGCGTGACAGACATTGCGAGCTGAGGTGCTGTGGTGTTTAAACCTATGGTTTAGACCTAGCAACTAGAGCTGTAATTAGCCTTTTTCACACTTCCGTGTTTCTGGCTTCCGGATTGGCGCTTGCAGGGTAAACGTTTTTCCGGTGACAGCAGCGGCCGTACTGAACAAGAGTAAGTTCGGGAATTAAAGTCTATTTTTACAAAATAGATACTATGATACTATGATATATACCGGTGTTTTACTCTAAAAATAGCAAACATTTATTCAAAAACTTTGTGTCAGCGTCTGGTCATCACAAATACTGTTTATTTAATTATGAATGTTAGCACTTATAATACAGTACAGTTTTAAGTTTTGCCGTACTGTCTATTTGGTGCTGGCTGTGCATTATGACTCTTCGCATCATTTTTTTTCGCGATTAATATTGTTATTATTATTATTATGAAAGTAATATTGTATTTTCTACTTGCTCTCCTTTGCATTAATAACTTTAGGGTGTAAATGTACGTTGCATAATGTGCCCAGGGATATACATCATAAAATAATATAATACTAAATAAGACATGACTCCGATTAATGGCTTTATTCCTTTTGGATCTGGATTACGTTGTTGTATTGAGTTTATGCATCATCCGGACTCAGAATTGTTTCATTTATTCTTGGGGAAATGTGCATTTGGATATAAACGCTGTCATAATTTACCATGATGTAGTGATTCGAGGGAAATTACTGAGTAAATTGAGAAAATACGCTTAAATATACCGGAGATGGAGAACAGAAACTATAGCTGGCGCTATGTTGCGCATATATTATATTGACGAGTACCGGTCTGAGTGCCCATATAAATTACAAACAAGTAAAATGTTGTTTCTTTGTTGATTATATAACAACTTGGAAAGCAGACAAAAAAGAAAAGGTAAAAGGCATTATTTGAGACAAGAGCATATTAATATAATGGGCACAGACCTGTAGCGGAACTGACTTTACCCTGCGCTGACGTCACTTCCGATTTTTGTGAAAAAGGCTAATCGGCCTTAAAAGTTAGGCCCGACAAGTATATTTTGATTGACAGCTTTTTAAAAGCCCGAACCCGTTTACAGCCCAACATTATTCAAATGTGCGCAAGCACACCGCTCTTTTGCCTTTTGTCAAGAATGAGTCAATTATACATGTTTTAATATAATTTATTAATGACTAACGTAGGCTATAAGCCACTTGGAACTTGGAACAAAGAAATAAAATAAGTCCTCTGGAACATCGTAACATCTTAGCACTCTAGCCGCGATCACACCGAACGCGTTTTTGCAGCGAGAAGCGCCTTTTTTGAATTGTTTTCTATGGTCAGTGAGCGTTATGCGCGCTGTTTATGCGCCCCGGGCGCCTCGCGTTTTAACCGCCTGCTGCGCCTCGCGTTTTTGCCGGAGCGCTCTGAGCGCCTGAAGTTGAAAAAAAAGCAACTCTGCGCGGAAAAGCGCCCGACGTCATCGCGGTTTTTTCCATTGTCCAATCGAATGAATGGAGAGGCGGGCCTTCTCTTGTGGTGACGAAAGTTTTACCGACGCTTAAAAAGTCGGAGACTGCAGTGATGGAGGAGAAACTTTTGGTGTCTATCGCGGGTTACCCGGAGCTGTATGTTTTAAGTTTTTTGCTGATATGACAGTTTACTTAACAGCTAAAAACCAAAGATTTTATAGCGCTTGCGCTATAATCCTTTGATTAGATTGACAGGACAGCTTATTTGATGGTTGCCTAAAAACATATAAAACCGCAACGCACTGCTCTTTTTTTTAAAAGTCACCAGAAAAAGGCAGTGCGGTGCGCCTCGCGTTTTTAGAACTAAACTGGTCGGGGCCTAAATAGGCATACACTCAGCCAACGCGCCAATAAAAAAGACTTTCTTATATTAAATTAAGATAAGTTCTAAATTAAGATGGGGTTTTGGCAGTAACTAAATTAAGATAAAGGCTCCGCGGGATTTGCTTCGCTACTTTTCTCCACAATCCCGCCTCAACGCGAGAGTGAATAGCAGCTGAAATGTAATAATTTCAGTAATAATTTGTAATAATGCCAACATTAGCCTATATACTCTGTCTACATTATGCATTTAAGACTCAATTAATATTTTGTTATAACTGAAAAACCCTTACTCACCAAGATTAGGGTACATATTTTTGTGGAGGAAAATGATTGAATCCACTGTAGTTTCAGTGTAGTCCTGCGCTCACTGATGGTGCGTCCAGCAGCGCTGAACACCCTTTCACTGCTGCTGTGACAGGCCGGGATGCACAGTACTGATCTGGCAAATTTTGCCAAAACGTAATCACCAGAGGCATGCCTCCGTTTCACCTCCTCAACATCAATTTTCGCATCTTTCTCGCGCTAATCGAAACGCATCACATGACCGCTCATTTACCGCGCAAGCCCGAGCCCGTGTACAATTATATAAATTAAGCCTGAGCCCGACCGAACCCGTTGGGTTCGGGGCAAAGATCTTCAGCTCTAATGCAATTGTTACTTTTTGACATTGATTAAAACTATGGACAAAGGCCCATTGTGACATCTTGATTAATCCCTCTGCTTTACTTAAATGTATCAGCTTGATTTATTTTAATAACACCTGTGCTTACTGCACCGCCACCTCTTTTTTAGATTGCTCACACATCAGACTTACTGACTAATGATCTATGAAGAAGATGTCTCCTTCCTCTTCTGTCTTTATTTCTATTCTTATATCTGTGGGCAGTTTTTGAGTCCAGTGTTGATGTTAAGTTATAATGACCTTGTTACATTGTGATGCAGTATGTTATTCCATTTGGAAAGATATTTCATTTACGCCACTACAGTTACAGCTCTAAGTCGCGCTGGTATTAAAAAATTTTTTTGAAGGTATTAAAAAAGGTAGTAAAAGGTATTAAATTCAACTCAAGAAGTTCTGTATATACCCTGCTGTTTCTCTGTGTTATGTCAGAGAAAATGAGAAGCACACAGATTAAAAAAAACATCAGAACCTGCAATAAAACAAAGTTGGAAGACATTGTAAAAAAAAAAAAAAAGAAAGTTGAGGTGTTTCCCACTCATGCAGGCATCATGGAAAAATTGCATTTGATGAAAGAGCTCTGTTCTTTTTGGTTAAAATGAAGCATTCTTTGGTCCCCCTCATAATTTTACCTCCTCTGACATTCATTTCACAGATCACTTCAGGTAATGATATTCTGGGATGGATTTTTTGGCTGTCCGCTAGCCTGACTCATCACATTTCATTCGGGCACTTAAATTCTGCTGCGCTTTCCTTCCAGTTCCCCGGCTCGACCAATCACAGCGCAGCTCAGAGGATTTGGAACGGTCCAATAGGTCTAATATTTAGCCTGTGTGACGTGTGCAGCACAACCTTTTGACATTACAAGCAGAACAGAAATTGACAGATGGAAACGAGCCAAAATTCATCCTAAAATTCCGCAGTGATATTTAATTTTAGCGATGGAATCCGATCCCAGTACTGTGCATCTGTTGTGACCTTAAGCTTGGTGTGTGTTCATAAAGTGAAGTAGAAGCTGTTTCAATGACAAGGCTTTTAATGTGAATCGAGAGAGTGGAGTTATGGTGAGTGGTATTGTTGGCTCTGATGTGAAGAATCTGCTCATGCATTAACGGCAGACGTGTGACTCACAGCCCTATTGGCTGATTAACAAGCGGCGACGCTGAGAACTCCACCGCCTTCCCAAAAGAGCGAAGGTCGCCTTATTCCGTCAGCGCTAGCGCGGAGTACTACTGAAGAGCCATTACTGAACATTAGCTTTTCCCTGAACAGAGTGACAGCTAAAATAGACGTGTGAGAGTCCTCTGCAAGTTAAGGTCAAGTGTGATCTTACTGTTTTGTTATATATGCCTATGATGTGGAGAGTTTTGAGTGGTCAAATTGATAGTCTTTTTCATCCAGCTCAAAAGAGTCAATGGATTAAAGAAAACTCCTCTAGACGGTTTGAGAATGTATTATTTAACAGTTTGGGCTGAAATCCTTTATTCTCTCTAGTCTTTATGAAGCCCAGTAGAGCGGCTTCATGTAGCCAAAGAGCATCCAGCCACATAAAAGTCTCCAATTACATCATTATGTGGAGTCTGACTAAATTAATTGAGGTTGCAGAGTCACAGAATAAATGAGCAGCAGGGAGATGCGACTGTAATTTTACTCAAAGTGCTTGTTTTGGTTTAGTCCACAGGCTTAATTGACTATTTACTTGCGTGTTAACTGTATTAGTAAAACATGTACTGTAATATAATGTAATATGTTATGATTTGTATGTTGATAATTAATTATTATTTTTTTGAATAAAATAATTAAAATTAATTAAATAATTAAATTAAATAATTAATTAAATTAAATAGAAATAATTAAATTAAATTAAATTAAATAATAGGACAATAGATAAAGGAATATATGAATCTATAATTAAATGTAGTCCTGATTATTATTATTATTATTATTATTATTATTATTATTATTATTTTATATCTCTTTCCCTTTTATGTATTACTTTTATGTATTCATTTTTGAATTATTATATTTATTTATTGATTGATTTATTTATTTTTTATGGTGGGGCTATGTCCATAGATGTATATGCTTTTTTTTTTATTAGCTGTAGTCCTGTTTTGTTTTTGTTTTTTTGTTTTTTTGTTTTTTGGTATTACTCTTTCCCTTTTATGTATTATTTTCTGTATTTATTTTTAACTATTTTATTATAAAAAAAATAATAAAAAGTTGCATCTAGCGACATAGCCCAACCAAAAAAAAAGTACTTTTTGTATTTACTTTTACTTTTTAACTTTTTTATTCTTTTTAATTTTTTTGAAGATATGATTTTTTCTCCAATCTACGGACATTAAAAAAACTCCTTTAGTTGTTATATATTATTTTATAGTATATTATATTTTGGTCATGTTCCAGAAAAAGAACATGTGAATCAGACGCAACAACTGATCTCATGGGCAACATCCAAACATCTCTGTATGATGACTATGTGGTTTTCTGTGAAATTGAGATTCATGTTAAATCCAGAGGCCAAGCTTCTGCTTGCTCTGTATCTGTCAGGATTCTGTTGTATGTGCTTCACAGTGTAAGCGAGCGGAACGGGCTGCAAAAAGGACATCTAAAGAACTGACAAATAAGTAGCAGATGCCATTAGGTTCAATTCAACAGATGGTGGCGGAGGAACCGTTTACCTAGCGCACTGAAATATGGGTCAGAAATGAAATGTATAGATTTGATTGCAGGCAGCGGGAGGGTGCAATATTTTCTGAGCTTTAATTATCGAGGAGAGAGCTGAAACGCAGCCAGCTGTTCCCATGGAAGGACCCGATGATTGTACCTCCCTCAGAGAACAAACACGCAGGGGAGGAGAACGACGAGCTGCCAGCTGGGAATTAATTAATGTTCGGTCTATGGCACGACTTTTATTCACCGAAGCAAAAATCAGGGATAATGTGACAATTGGAATAAACCCTCAGCTACCAAAAATATGCACTGCTCTTATTCACATGCAAGTGTGAATTCACTTAATTTTCACAGAATTTCCAGGCAAACTTTGCTTGCAAACTACCTGTAATTCAAGCTGCCACAAAATGCATTGAAATAGCACTTCGTCATATAGCGTATTTCAATCAATGAAGGAACTGTCATGCTATCTAGTGCAAACTCTCTATGCAAATTAGTCTCATTATAGAGCTCTCAAATGTAATCATATGTACTGTATTCACAAAAGCAATTAATGAAACTAATTTTGGAAAGAAATTAAATGCAGGGATTTCACTCAGCACTTGACATTTATATGTTTGCAATATGCATGAGACAGTTCTTGCATGCCGTCTAAGGTTGATGCTGTAGGCTTAAGATCGGGACACGAGGCGATCGGTTGATGCCACGCAGCCCATCTATTGTATTCCCACTGGAAATGAGCAAATAGGCATCAGACGGAGGAGTTGTTAGCTCATACTGCAAACAAGCCTGCTTCAAGCTAAAGATCCTTATTAAATGGACAAAGACATCTGGCATGGCAAAATGGTGTGTGCACCGTGTGTTAAATGAGTCGTCTTTTATTAAATTGGCTCAGATGTAGTGTGGCATCGCAGAGATGTACCGTAGGCCCTCGCTAGTTATGTGTATGGTTGATTCCTGAGGGAATTGATTGTTTTGAACAGGTTTCGTTTGAATGTGACTCAGTCATAGTGATTTGCAAAGGGTTTGTAAATTACTGGACAGTAAGAAGAATATGCATTTCGTTTGAGTCATTGTTAGGGGTGTAAATTACATTTTTAAATACAGTTGAAAAAGAAAACTGTTAAACATAAAAAAAGATAAATAAAAAAAAAACATTACAAATTTTGACCGTTAGTGTGCGTCAAGATCAATACATATGAATCAGTAGGATTTTTAAATCAATTTATTAATAAAATTAGCATATTTTTCTTACTCCTAGAAATAGTTGAGGTAACCTTTAGTTCTGTCAGTTGAAAAAAGGTTAATTAAAAAATAAATTATAAAATAATAATTACATTTTTAAATAAATTTGAAAAGGAAAACTAAAAATGTATTAATTAACTAATTTTAAAAATAGATAAATTTAAAAAAGGACACTGTTAAAAAAAAATTACAAATTTTAACAATTAGTGTATGTCAAGATCAAGACATGAATCAGTAGGATTTTTATTCAGTTTTTTAGACATAGTTAAGGATAACTTTTAGTACTCTTAGTTTAAAAAGGAATAACTAATTAATGACAAATTTTTCTGTAACCAATCATGATTTATTTCATATTAATGTAATGTATTTATATTATCATAATGTAATATATTTATACTGTTATTGCACTTGAATGCATGTTCATATAGTGTACTGTAACGCTAGCCAAAGGATGGCAGAAAAAAAATGGATGCTGAGTTAATTGCATGACATATTTTTAATGTTAAACCGGAAAAAAAAATGGCACGATTAACATAAATTCTGACAGCCCTGGTATCATTACATTATTTAGAAACGTCTTGCTTGAATTCTTGCAGCCACACATGTGAGTACTTTTGCATCAGCTTTGCTCAGACTGTACCTGCATGGTGCTTGGATTCGATTGGCTGGGTTCAGGCAGGGTTCAGAGCGAGCGTGGCTTTGTTCTGGTCGAGTGTTTGCAGATCTGTGGAGCCTGAAGCCCAGGTGAGGAGCAGTGTGGAACTGCTCATAAATCATTCCATGTGGGTGGAGGAAGTTTTTAATGAAAGCAGGAGGACATGGAGCTCTGGCACAGTGCTTGGTTAGCCAACCATTTCCCAAAATCGCCCTTCATCATGCCGTGGATTTAGACCCCTCTAATGCAGTCTAACCTGAGATCAGACCACATCACCCAGGAGAGTGAGAGGACTGTTGGAGATGAACGTGTCGAGCATACTTATTTATCACACAGGGCACAGGAAGTCACCGTCATGACTGCAGAACAAGAGGAGGCGAGCACACATTACCTTCTATAAATAAGGTAGAATTTAAGATGTCGATCACTAACCTCTAGAGGTCAAATTTGATATTTTATTTTATTTTATTTTTTCATGGCCTAAACACCAATAAGAGATAAGAAATTAAGATAAATATTTTGTGGTCTGTTTTTTTTTTTTTAAACATTAAAAAACAGTTTCAACAAATAGTCTGTATTTTATTTTATCACATATTGGTGTGATATATATTTTTTAATATATAAAAAACAAAAACAAAAAATATAACCTTTACCTTAAGATGCCAATCAAAAACCTCAGGAGATAAATTTATTTTATTTTATTTTATTTTATAAACAGCCTAATCACACATTGGTGTGATTTTATTTATGTATTTATTTATTTATTTAATTTTTTATTTATTTTCTTTTTTTTTTTTTTCTTTTTTTATTTCAAGAAAGTCAAAAGATACAATACAAAATTCTGAAATAAAAAAAAAGAAAATGAGTTACATTTAAATCATCTGACTTCCTGTGCATTTCAGGATAGATTTCTGTAATGCCTGCAGAACCTGAATGGTATACAATAAAGTCAAAATAAAAAAAAAAAATAATAATAAAAAAAATCAGCAGGGTAAGATACAGTGTAATGGTGACCTTGCATAGTTACATAAAATTTACAATACTAAGATATGATTCCATCTATTTTAACATTGCTAATTCCAAAAATTCTTTCCACATACTCCATAGAATAGCCCCCTTTTGCTTTTTTAATTTTAGAGAAAAAGTAAGGGTTTCCATCTTGCATATTTCAATTACAATTGCTTTCCATTCTTCTAGAGTGGGAGGATTAAGTTGAAGCCATTTACGAGTTATTTTTATTTTTTCAACAAGTAGTCTGTAAAACACAGACTTGACCTTAAGACATTTAACCTCAAGATGTAGATTAATAACCTTTTTTATTTTATTTTTATTTATTTATTTTTTATTTAGTTTATTTTACTTTGATTTATTTATTTTTTTATAGCCTGATCACATATTGGTGTGATTTTGTTTATTTATTTTATTTATTTATTTATTTTTTTTATTGATTATTATATTAATATTAGCCTTCAAAGTCAATAAATAACCTCAGGAGGTAAAATTACCTATTATTTTATTTTATTTTATAAACACAGCCTAATCACACATTGGTGTGATCTTATTTATTTATTTATTTATTTATTTAATTTTTTATTGATTTTATTTTTATTTTTATTTTTTCAACAAGTAGTCTGTAAAACACAGACTTGACCTTAAGACATTTAACCTTACGATGTAAATTAATAACCTTTTTTATTTTATTTTTATTTTTTATTTAGTTTATTTTACTTTTATTTATTTATTTTTTACAGCCTGATCACATATTAGTGTGATTTTTGCTTATTTATTTATTTATTTTTTTTTATTGATTATTATATTAATATTAACCTTGTCAATGTCAATAAATAACCTCAGGAGGTGAAATTACCTATTATTTTATTTTATTTTATTTGTTTATTTTTCAGTGTGAACTCTAGTTGGTGTGATCATGTTAGCAAACAAATAAACAGAGGTTCAAATGTACACGAATTTACAGCCAGTAGGCACTAATAATTGTTCACAAATGTCTACTTTGTTGTTCTGATAGCATAGGAGCTCGGAGCGACGTGTGGGTGAGTAAATAATGACAGAATGACAGGTGGGTGGTTATGCTGAATGCAGATGAATCAGTGTCAAAAATACAGCCTAACATAAAGCAATGAAATAGATTCTTGAATTGAAAAGCACACGGAGGTAGAAAGCATGATTAGGGCCTTCATTTGACAAGCACTGTGCCTGCAGTAAAGATAGATTACAGCTGTCTGATGTGAAGTCCTTCTCTTCAAGGCCAGTCTGACTGATTTCACATTTCCAAACCTTCCAGAATGCATTATATCAACATGCTGCTTGAACTGCCTCTAACTCTCTTTTGAGCCAAGCTTTATGCAACAAAATAACTTCTACAGTAGTTCTCGATCTGTTTTTGATGTGTCGGCACCACGTTGCTGAAAGCGTCTTTCTACCACTGCGCTGAAGGTGTGAAGGAACAACGTCCTCCAGGGATGCCTTCTGACAGTAAGAAGCTGTGCTCATTTATATTGCACAGTAATATGCATCGAATTCCCCAGAGGGAGTCAAAGCATGCAAACGCCGGCTGCTAAAATGACCTTTACCTTTATATTGCTGCATTATAGTAAAGTAAGAGTCAGCAAATAACTACCCAGTGAGACTGTTTGCAAGACTTCACAACTTTTAGATGACTAATGTGGTTTAAAGGAGAAGTAAAATTTCCTGGTAATTTAATTTACTTTAAGATGTTCATGTCTTTCCTCTTCAGTTGAAAAGAATTAAGGTTTTTAAAGAAAAACATTCCAGGATTTTTCTCCATATAGTGGACTTCAGTGGTGGTCAATGGGTTGAAGGTCCAAACTGCAGTTTCAATGCAGCTTCAAAGGGCTCTTATGAGCTGAGGAATAAGGGTCTTATGAGATTAAACGATTGGTCATTTTCTAAAAAAAATAATAATAATTTGCATTCGACATCACACATTATGTAGTCTCATTTGAAAGGTCACGCGTAAACAGTGTTTACAAAGCAAACGTGCAAAGAAAGTCAAATGCCCTTTACAAAAAAAAAGTTAAAACAACATTTTTTTTAAGTTTTAGGAGAAAATTAAATGGAGTTTTCCGCCCTACCCTTGAACTGGAGTACACAGACGAAGAACTAACCGCACAAGTAATTACGTAATGTATACATATGTAAAAAGTGCCTAAAACCTAAAACACCTGCCAGTGGCCAGTGACTGTTTTTTTTTACTGAGTATGAAAATCTTTTTGACAGTTTCAAAAACAGGCAGTTATTACTATTACAATGACTAAACATATTTACAATGTTTTTGTCTCTATTAAATGCATTTTCCCTCAAATTTGCCTATTAATTATAGCCATTCAACATTACAGTATAACTGAAAGCCATTATTTTTAACATTTATAGGCTCTGAAATATATAACAACTTTTAATTTTATTTAAAACAATCTTCACATAAACTATAAATTGTATATGCATAAACTATGCAGATTAATCTTTATTCAAGCTACAAAAGTTAAAGGGATAAGTCACCCAAAAATGAAAATTTGATGTTTATCTGCTTACCCCCAGGGCATCCGAGATGTAGGTGACTTTGTTTCTTCAGTAAAACACAAAAAAAGATTTTTAACACAAACCGTTGCTGTCTGTCAGTCATATAATGGCAGTCAATGGCTACCAAATCTTTTAGAGTAAAAAAAAACATACACAAAACCAAATTAAACCCTGCGACTCGTGACAATACACTGATGTCCTAAGACACGAAACGATCGGTTTGTGCGAGAAACTGAACAGTATTTATATTAAATGTTTTTTTTACCTCTGATTCACCGCTATGTCCTGCTGTCCTACTGCATCTGGCGTGTGACGTGTGTATGTACTCTGGCATAGTATACGCAAATGCCGGAATGATCTCTGTGCACAGTGTAAACAATGAGTGACGTATAAGCGCAGATTTTTACCCGCCAACTGGTGACTGACACTGTTACATATACTCAGCAATGCAAATTTTTCCTTACATTTGGCGCTTGGCGAGAATGTTTGAAGGGGACAGGGCCACTTTTAGTAAAATGCGTATAACTGCTAAATTTGACAGAAATTGCCCACTTGGGGGGGGGGGTATCTAATTTTTTGAGGGTGTAAACGATTGTATGTTGCATAGTTTTCTGCACATACACGTGATATTCTTATCATATGATCCAACAACTTTTGTCTCTAGAACCACTGCTGTTAAACCATTTTTAAAAATGATTGAGAAGATGTGAAAAACCTACTTTTGTGAACTAGTCCTAGGTTTTTTGCTCAGTCTGCAAAAAAAACACAGCAGTGCAATTCTCTGGACTCTGTAGGTCAATAATTATCAAAAACATGTTAAAATTTACCCTTTGAAAATCTATAACGGTGTCCTTTAGAAAAGGGGCCTGTTCAAATATACACAAAAGCCTATAAAGCCTAAATGAAAGCTCAAAACTTCACAAAACCCACTGGGCACATGTGACAGGTGATTCTAAACAAGCATGCAAACAGGGAGGTTACAGGGAGATCGGACCACAGCTGGCACTATAACAGTCATAAATGTTATAAAAAAAACATATTTCTATGGTAAATCACCTGGATTTGACAAAATGCTTTTTTGATACTTGATTTAGGTGGTTACAGGCTTACTAAATAATATGTAATGTCTTTTTCCTTATGTGCTAAAATACCTAAAACGCTTGAACCCCGGTAATCGCTGCTTGCAGCTGTATATATATATATTTTTTATTTTTGCAATAAACCAAAAAAATTGCTACATCCCTAGTAATGTGTGAAGTCAAGCTAGTGCAAGATAAGCATTTGTGGTTAAAAAGCATGTAAATTTGTATTTTTCTTACAAAATGATCAATCGTTTTACTAGATAAGACCATTATTCCTCAGCTGGGATTGTGTGGAGGCCTTTGAAGCTGCATTGAAACTGCAGTTTGGACCTTCAGCCCGTTGATCCCCATTGAAGTCCACTATATGTAAAAAAAAATGGAATGTTTTCCTCAAAAACCCCAATTTCTTTGCGATTGAAGAAGGAAAAATATGAACTTCTTGGATGACATGGAGGTGAGTAAATTATCAGGACATTTTCATTCTGTCGAATGAACATGTACCTGTACTTTATAGTATCATAAAAGATCTTTTTCAACATTTCCTACTGATGTAATGTGTACCCTAAATTATAGAATGACTCTTGTTTTTTTTTATTTTATTGAGTATATTTAGATGCAGAAACTGTACAGGCAAATACACAGGGGATAAATCTCATCTTTCATATGGAAATATACACATGGTTTTGACAGAACATCAAGCTTCAGTCTTAATCAACGCACTCGTGGGACGGCTCAGTCATTTCGACTTCTGTTTTTTTCTCTGGTTCTGAATAGTTGTGATGTTTCCTCTGGGGCATAAATGCCGTTTCTTCAGAAAACTCTGATGTTTGCAGTTCAAGCAGAAAGTTCCATCTTGCTCAGCAAGAAGTTGCAGGTAAACATGTCTCAAAGCAGAGCCAGTGGAAACTCCTGGGGCCTGAAAGGCAATACTGCTGAAGAGAAGACATTCACATTTGACTTTTCTCCTCGTATATGTATGTGGTCTCCACTTCTGGGCATCATCTAGTGGCAGCTGGAGTTGTAATTGCATTTCCAAGGTGAAACTAGCTGAGTGAAGCCTTCTTTCTAGGGCAGGGGTCGGCTATAATAGCGAGAGAGTTTAATACTATATATACTATCATTTAAAAGTTAGGTAAGTTTTTTTTTTTTTTTGTGTGTGTGTGTTTCTGAAATAAGCTACATTTTTGGCCTAAAGAATACCATAAGAAGTAATATTATGTAATTTAAAAATAACTGTGTTATTTATTTATGTGATGCAAAGTTGAATTTTCAGCATCATTACTCCAGTCTTCAGTGTCACATGATCCTTCAGAAATTATTCTGATATGCTGATTTGCTGCTAAAGAAACATTTCTTATTTGAAAACAGCTGTGCCATTTAATGTTTTTTTTTTTTTTTTTTTTCTGTGGAAATTGATACATTTTTGTCTGTATTCTTCGATGAATAGAAAGTTCAGCAACTTTTTTTTTGTGAAATAGAAAACTTTTATATTATTAATGTCTTTATCACCTTTTTTCTGACTTCAAATGCATGAATGGTAGTCTGTTTACTTAATTTGATACTATACTTTAGAAATTAAGTGGAAGCTGCTAGTCTGCTTGTCTTCACATTTTGCTATAATAATTTTTTAAAAAAGAAAGAAAGAAAAACATGCTGAAAAGTCATCATGTTTTTTATAGCCTTCAAATGAAGCAAAAATAGATTTCTCATTTCACTAGACAGATGAATAAAAGCTACTAAAAGAAGACTGCTGTGAGTACAACCAATTCAGTGAAAAGATAAGAGATGCATCCAGACAAGAGGAAAATATTCTCATCAAACTATGTTTAGCTGTTTCCAAATCTGCACACATTGATATGAGATTACACAGGCTTCTCTTGTCATCATCAACAACAAAGTGTAGTTATTGATTATTTTATTGTATTGTTTTTATTTTGTTGTATTTTTTATTTTATTGTATTGTATTTTATTGCATTGTATTTTTTGTATTGTATTATTTCATTTTATTGTATTTTTGTTTGATTGTATTGTTTTGTTTTATTTTTTATTTCATTTTATTTATTGTATTGTATTTTAATTTTACTGTATTGTACTTTATTGTATACCATTGTAATTTATTTTATTGTATCATTTTATTTTATTTATTGTATTGTGTTTTTATTTAGGTCTATTTTTATTTTATTGTATTGTATTGCATTGTATTTTACTGCATTGTAATTTGTGTTGTTATTGTATTTTTTGTATTGTATTGTTGTTTTTTCATTTTAGTTATTGTATTGTAGTTATTTTGTTGTATTTTTATTTTATTGTATTATTTTGTATTTTATTGTATTTTTTCATTGTATTGTATTTCATTTTCATTGTACTTATTGTATTTGATCTTTTGTTGTATTATAGTTTATTGTATTGTATTTTATTGCATTATTATTTATTGTATTGTATTTTTATTTTATTGCTTTGTAATTCCTGTTTGTATTTTTTGCATTGTATTGTATTGTATTGTATTTTTTCATTTTAGTTATTGTATTGTAGTTTTTATTTTGTTGTATTGTATTTTTTGTATTTTTGCATTGTATTGTATTTGATTTGTATTTTGTTTCATTGTAGTTGTTGTATTTTTTGTTGTATTTTTAGTTTATTGTATTGTATTTTATTGCATTATAATTGATTATATTGCATTGTATTTTTTGCATAGTATTGCATTTTTCTTTTTCATTTTATTGTATTGCATTTTTTGTTGTTGTATTTTTGTGTTGTATTGTATTTTTGCATTGTTTTTTTGTTTTATTTTTGTTTTCATTTTATTGTATTTTTTTATTTGTTTTATTTTATTGTATTATAATTTATTGTATTGTATTTTTTGCATTGTATTGTATTTTTAGTTTTTTTTTTCATTTTATTGTATTGCAGTTTTTATTGTTGTATTTTTATTGTATTGCATTTTATTGCATTGTAATTTATTGCATTGTATTGTATTTTTTTTTTTATTTATTTTTTTTTTTTCATTTTAGTTATTGTATTTATTTAGTTTTATTTATTATATTGAATTTTATTGTATTGTATGGGGGGGTTTTGCATTTAATTGTATTTTATTGTATTGTATTTTGTTTTATTTTATTTATCCATTTATTTATTGTATTGCATTTTTATTCTGTTGTATTTTTATTTTATCGTATTGGATTTTATTGCTTTGTAATTTATTGTATTGTGTTGTATTTTATTATACTGTATTTTATTTTGTAGTATTTTTATTGTAATGTATTGTATTGTTTTATTTTATTTCATTTTATTTATTGTATTCTTGCTTTTTTATTTTATTTTATTTTATTTTAATTAAATTACATTATATTTCCATAGAGATGAACGGGTGACTCTAAATGTTGTAAGCGATGCTACATTCATTGAAACTTAGACTTTACAGGTCACATTTTAAAAGATCCACCTGCTCACAGTAAAGCTCCTCTGGAAGTGTCCTCTCTTCTCGTTCCACTCAGTGCATTCAGAGAATTGATATGTCCGTCAGGATGGTGAACTTCAATCGATTTCCGGTTCACTGGTTGAAGTAGGGAACAGCAGCAAATGTATGGAATAGAAGCACTTTTTATGTGGTGCATCACAGAGACACAGCGTTTATACTTTTTGCAAGAAACCAACACGGTTTACTTGTAGATGCCTGTACACATACTGGATATGAGATGCAATGTTTAGTAGCAATAACGAAAAAAGATCTCAGAAGAAGCCTTTCTTCTTCGTATACAGTTTAACTATCTGTTTTCATGGCTTTCTCTTTGTTTCTCTGTTTCTTATTTTCCTTTCACCTCTCATTCCACTCAACATCTCCTCTCCTCTCATCTGTGGGGAAATATGTTGTTCACTACACTCCAAAAACTGAACAATAACAGTATTTCCTTTCTTACCAGGAGAACTGCGTTTGAAGTCACACTCTGGTTTGGAACAGCTCAATTCACATCAAAAGGACAGGTTTTTATTCCCTTCACTAATGTAACGTAGGAGGATGGTACATGATTAAGATTCCTTTTACACAATGCAGATTGGCTGGCAAATGCACAGTGCAGATTGGTTGTTTCAATTTTCTTGGTTGGCCAGTGATGAGATCTATTTTAAGTGTGTTTAATCTTAAAAGGGACATTTTATAGTCAGTAAAAGTCATACAGGTCAAGCTCAGTGGCCTAAACGGTATCAAAAAAATGTGGAACAGATCGACACGAACAATATCCTAATAGACTTCAATCTTACTATTTCACTTTATCAAGAGATTTAATTTTTTATAAATTCATTTTTAAGTGGGCAGATGTACAATTGGTTATTACTAGGTAATTTACAACTAAATGCTTTTCTTCACATTATTAAAATGATAAATGAATTATTCAATTAAAACTATAAAAAAAAAAAAAAAATGAAATAAACTGTACTCTCCTTGACTAATTAATTACCAAAAATGTTTTTGCATTTAACATCATTAATATGATAGAATATTACATTTATAAGATATAAATAAAATGTAATTAAATATTACTGTAGTTCACTAATTATTTCACTATTAGTGAACTAATAGTTCACTATTTTTAGAATCTAATATAAAATTTAATTAAATAAAAATGTAATGAAATATTATTCTTATTCGCTGACTAATTTACTACAAAAGTATTTTCATAATTGTTCACGTTATTAAAATGGCAAATTGCATTAAAAATATTAGATATTCTCATTCACTAATTAATTTACAACAAAAATGTTTTTCATAGTTGTTCACGTTTTTTACCGTGAAATTGCATTAAATATTAAATTACATGTAAATAAATAAATAAATACTACATATTGTTCTCAATTAGTAATTTACCACAAGAAAAATGTTTTCATAGTTGTTCACATTATCAAAATGACAAATTGCATTAAATATTAAAGTAAAATGTAAATAAAAATATTAAATATTATTCTCAATTACTAATTAAAAACAAAAATGTTTGCATATTTACATTAAAATGACAAATTACATTAATGTTAATGTTAAATAAATATTAAATAAAATATTAAATATTCTCATTCACGAATGCATTTACAACAAAAATGTGTTACATAGTTGTTCACATTATTAAAATATTACAAAAATATTAAATATTAAATTAAATAGTACATAATAGAGTGGACAACATGCCATACTGATTTACATTGCAAGCATTCAATGTAAATAAAATATTAAATATTATTCTCAATTACTAATTAATTTACCACAAAAATGTTTTCATAGTTGTTCACATTATTAAAATGACAAATTATTAAATTGAAATAAAATATTAGATATTTTTCTCATTCACTAATAAAATGTTTTTGTTTTGTTTTTTCATAGTTGTTCACATTAATAAAATATTGCAAAAAATAATAATAATAATAATTAAATTAAACTCTGCATAACAGCGTGGACAAAACACTCAATTGATTTTCATTGCAAGCATTCAATTCCCACAGAATGTTAATCAAATATTTCAATGCAAGTCCATTATCCACACATTATATATAGAATATTAATTTTTAATATTTATTTATAATAACTTTCTTATGTCATATTAACATTAATGTCTTTTAAGACATTTTCAGGAAACAGAAGCAATATAGAATGGAAAGAGGAATGACTCTAGTATCATCTGATTTATGTGCAAAAATGTAATGTAACACTATTGAATTGACATCTGGTTCTGTTTACAGATGCTATTTCTAATACCATATCTTGAAGTACTGAAGACTGAAAGACGCCGCGCTGTATGAATGACTGGCCTCTGTGTTTTCAGCTTGCCTAAAAATCAAGGTGAAAGAAAACATTAAACTGTATTCTGCTGCAAACGGTATAATTCACCGCTAACACACAGAGCTCTATGAGTCAGATTGAGCTCTTTCACCTTGAGCGTGTCTATTTCCCATTTATCGAAAGTAATTAAACTTTGGAAAATATTGCAGTGCTGAGGAAATCGATTTTGCAAGTGGCTAAATTTGACCTAATATACGAGGTAGAGACGAACAGGGTTGAATGAAATTATTTCTGGCTCTGATGAAGGATTGATTTTGTAGTACATTTGCAGTAGTTTGGTCCCCCCGCTGTAAAAAAGAAAATGATGATGGAGTGCAAATACGCACAATGTGAAAGCGTGGATCTCATTTCCCGTTGACTTCGCTTGCTGATGAATATCGCTCTTATAAAAATGTTTATGGGAGTCTTATAGAAACATAATGCACGGATGATTGCTCTCACTGCGTCTTTGATTCATGCCACTTGTGAGCTTTAAATCAAGGAGAAAAAATATTCTCATGACTAATATGTCTATAATAAGTTTACTTAACTGCATAAATCATTTTTCTTAATTAGCGTCTTTGTCGTCTTGTCATTAAAATAAGATGCATTTACTTGAGCAGCAATTCTTTTTCTTGGTATAAGCACAAGTCTCACTAAATGTCAGTAGATTTATGCTTAAAACATACAAAACATAGTTAAATAAATAGTTCAAGATATATTAGATTACATATCAAAATGTATTAAACCTGATATCTTAATTTTACTTTGCTTCTACCACAGATCTGCTTTGTTGTAGGGTTTTACTTACTGGAAAATAAGGCTAGAATTCTGATTGATAAAAATGTTTTTGGACGTAAATTCTGGTGAAGAAGATCATACGTAAACTGGCATGGACAACACTGCAGCAATCTGAAGGTATGCTTGGATGCACATGTTATTTGCAGGCCTCTATATGATGCATCACAGTCTCTTTCTATTAAACTGTCCAAATCAAATTTCTTTGCTGTGGCATGCATGTTTGTGAATGCTCTTCTCAATGACAGTTTGTGTGTGTGTTTGTGGGTGGATGCGCACATGCATATGACAGCGTATGTGTGGGCTCTCCATCTGTCTGGTAACTGAACTCCACATCTGGCATTGTCAAAACTCAGAAAAGCATAACAAGACTAAAAAAAAAGAGGAGCTGCTTCCGCTGCCTTTCAGATTCACCAGGTAAATACAGTTTCACCCAGCAGACATCAAGTCATGTTTTATTCACTGCCAAGCGCTTATTAACAGAAATGCACATTTAAACACTTCCAGAGACTGCAAATGTTTCCTTGTGGGTTTTCATTGCCTGTGTTTGCGTAAAGCAATGCTGTTTTTAGATGGATAGCTATTGATAGTAGTATTAAATCAGGTATTTAGGCAAAGGACCACAAAGGCTACAGATATCATGTGATTAGGTAAGTCCTGACTGCCATTTGCATCCGATAGCGTTTTCCATTAGCATGTTGGTAAGCTAATTCTATAGTTATACTTTAATATAGCTACATTACACAGCATACACAAATCAAGTTTTTAATTAAACTGACCTGGGTGCTTTTTGGTATTGAGTGAACAACATTTATGACTGACATTTCCCTCAACTTGGCTTATTCAATGTATATGTGTGTGTATCCACCTTTCCGGTCTCTGGTGTTTCTAGTCAAATTAACGTATTTTCCGTGCCGATAATATAACGTTAAACCTGTAAAAATGGTTTTAAAAAGTACATAGCGCCATAGTTAAATCACTTTCCAGTGTCTTTTTGCAGTAACTCACCTGTCATAGTTGAATAAGCGTGTACATGACATAAAACTTCACGGGATTTTGTCCACAGACTGATTTTATTATTTCACACACATTAATTTAAACGCTGCAAGTCATGCTTGTTTTCTTTTGGCAGCGTTTATGCAAGGCATACAGAGCTGTAAACAGACATATTTGTTGGTATGTAATAGTGATGGGTCGTTCTTGAACGATTTGTTCATTTTGAACGAATCTTTAATGTGACTCGGGAAGAACGAGTCGTCTCGGGGAGTGATTCGTTCAGTCGAAGACTGGAGAGATGACCTAATTAATTCTATTTCCGGATCGGACTGCATTGGTTAAGCTTATGAAGCTGTTACGTGATGAACGAACGACTCGAACCCGAAAACTTGTCAGATAAGAGGTGAGGTAAGCTAATCATAGACTAAAGACCCATCACTAGTATATAAAACAAGTACTTTATAGGCGTTTCTTAAAGGAGAAGTTCACTTCCAGAATGAAACTTTCCTGATAATTGACTCACCATGTCATCCAAGATGTTTTGGTCTTTCTTTCTTCAGCTGAAAAGAAATTATGGTTTTGAGGACAACATTACAGGATTTTTCGGATGTAAACAACAAACATGGATTGCAGGTTAATGTACTTCTGAATACATTGTTCTGCTAATTTATGCTATCTAAACCACAGAAAAGATGTGTGGAAGCTGCTAAATCATATAGAGAAGGATTTAGTAAGCAGGAAAGGGTGCAATATTTTGACAAACTAAAGGCAATCGGTAGTAAAGATATGTACAAGCAGTATTAATTAAGATATTAGCCTAATATTTCACCTACCTAACTGGAAATGATAAGAACAAACACGAATACTGTCAAGATTCTTACCTTGGAAATCCTAGTTCAGTTTATCCAACTATACTTTTTGTTCCTCAGGGTTTTTTGCACTCTTCTCCTTGATTTGTTATAACTTTTGCCAGTCTATCAAATGTTTTTCCCGGTCCGCCCGATTAGTATATTAGAACATGACAATAATTGACTATTTTCAGCTGCAATTACCAGCAAAATATGAAACGTTTGTACAGTTAAGTGACATTGTTTACATTCCGTGTCGCCAATATGGCAGATTGATGACGCATCGTGAAAACACTTTAGGGGTGGGCATTGCGTTGAAGGTCCAAACTGCAGTTTCAGTGCAGCTTCAAAGGGCTCTACACAATCTCATCTGAGGAATAAGGCTCTTATCTAGCAAAACCATTGGTCATTTTCTAAGAAAAATACAGATTTATATACTTTTTAACCACAAATGCTCATCTTGCACTAGCTCGACCTTGCGCATTATGTAATCATGCACGTGTGACAATATAGGCAGAAGTGCCGACCCAGTGTTTACAAAGTGAAAATGCAAAGAAAGACAAAAGCCCTTTACAAAAAAAAGTAAAAAAACGATGTCGGACGATTTTAAAGTTGGAGGAGAAAATGAAATTTTTCACCCTAACTTTTTTTAACCACAGTATACAGACGAAGAACTAACTGCATGTGAATTTTCCAATGTGATTATGCAATGCGCATCTCAGAGCTAAAGCAAGATTAATTTTTGTGGTTTAAAAAGTATATAAATTTGCATTTTTTAAAGAAAAAATTCCTTGGTTGGGATCATGTAGAGCTGCACTAAAACTGCAATTTAGACCTTCAACCTGGTGGCTCCGATTGTCTTTAGTCTTTGATATCAATAATTTTGTGTTCTAGGGTATGCTTGCAGGTCAACAATGTACTAGAAATGGGAAAGTTTCAATTTCCTGCATTTTTGGAAGTTGTGTACTGTAAATGAGCATCCAAAAAGCATAAAATGTATTAGTTGAAAACAATGTTGCGTGAACACCCCCTAGGTAGGCAGTTTACTCATGTGGCGTGATTGACAACAGATGCACATGTGACCTGACTAGCCACTCCCTCCTGCCTAATTCTGAATGTGTGAGAGGAATAATTGCGATTAGGAGTGAGTGTTCTCCTGGTACTTCCCACGCTGAATCATAAAGTTAATCAAATTTGAGCTGTAAATGGGCCGGATCAAACCTGCAGATAAAAATAAATGTGTAGAGCAGTGGGGAACTCCTCTCGGCTTTAACTATGCATACGAAACAAGAGAGGCCTGCTTAATCTTTCATGAAGTACAGTCTCATATCTCACCTTTGACCTCTGCTTTTCACACTTTCAAGGTTACGACTGAAGTGATGGGAAACGAAAGACATCCAGCCAGACAGCCAGGGCTTTGTTTAGGGGATACGGAGCGGCGCAGGCCGGAGTTTCATGTCAAAGTGCATAAAGTTGAAGAGCAGCAGTAAAAACTCTGTCCAAAATCTGAAAATGGTTCCTCCTCAGGCTATATATGAAGGTGGAAAAGCGTTAAAGCACTTCTGAATCTAGTATTTATGAAACACAGGGCCATAATCTCTACCTATATTTAGACTTGTGTCAAGAAGTAGGTGTATTTTCAATAGTTGATTCTTAAATTTAGTTCGCCAGTTATTTTTATTTTTGCTATTTATATGATCCTTCTTCATAGCTTTGTTTGGGCTTTCCAAGGTTGTCATAAACCTACTTCATATTAATATATGTGCCATTTTTAATAAGCACATGAACACATTTATCTCAAAACAGCTCATTTAAGATATTTAACATGAGTTTGAAGAAACAAATTATTCATAGAGAAAATTTTTGACTGAAAAATATAGCATATCTCATAAAATCTCAAATGTACAGTTGTCAACATTTGGTTCAAAAAAGTTAATCACAGATCACAAGAATGGGTATTGTTTTAGTTTTAGGACAACTTTGATGAAAAGTTTTGATCCACTTCAAATGCTGACTAGTATATTAAGGAGATGTCCTTTAATAACCCACAGTCCAATGCTTGTAGTTTGATAGTTGGTGGAAAGAATAAAATAAAATGTAAAAGTTGATGAAATAGTACATTTCTTTTTTTTTCGGCATACTGTATGACTCAGTTTCTACTGAGAAATAAGTGTTGTAGACATTACGTCAATATTTCTTGGTTACGTTATGATTTCTTAGAAATCTGTCTAAAAACAGTCTATGTAGGACATGCCTTTATAGAGAAACTGTCTGAAGCCAGTGGTGAGGCAGTTTCTTTTAGTTTCACAGCCACAAAACCACATCTGCCTGTGTTCTCAATGAATCCTCTGAAGCGCACTGTTATGTCTCACCGTTTCAACAGTTACACCAGGAAAGGGAATGGTTCAGCTCGTCAAAACTGGAAATCTTTGCCAAAAAAAAAAAAAAACAGTTGTGAAAGTTTTTGTGTAGCTTTATGCACTGTGTAGTTGAACAGTACCGTGAACCATTCCTGTACTTTTGTATGGAACGTATATAGTGGTGGGTATATACATGTAATGCGATTACTTTTTTCAAGTAACTAGTAGAGTAGCGCATTACTTTTTAATTTACAAGAAAATATCTTAAGTTAAATTTTCAAATAAGTAATGACAGTTACTTTGTTTTTCCATTTATTGACTGACAGCTCCCATGTCACAATGCTGAGATGTGTAAAAGGGCTGTTACATTTGCCAAAAATAGCATTTCTTATTAAAACAAACAAGTAAGCCCTGGCCAGATTTAAAAAGTAACCCAAAGTAATGTAACACATTTCTTTTCATAATAAGTAACTAATTAACATAATTAGTTACTTTTTTAGGGAGTAACGCAGTATTGTAATGCATTACTTTTAAAAGTAACTTTCCCCGACACTGCGTATCTATTCCCTTTCAAACATACCGATAGATGAATAAATGGGTCAAAGACGAGGTGTCACATTTTGGTGTCTGTATCTAACTTATCTTTACAAAAACTGATTTGATATACATAGAAAGCTTATTAAATGCAAGTAGGCCTAAAGTGTCTAGTAATGTTTCAAAAAGTAAAACAAAAACAACCGGAAAAAAAATGGTGAAATAATGAAAGATATGAATTGCGATGTAGCTTAATGTGACAATTAACATTCAAAAGGCTATGATTTCATTGAATAAATATGAGCGCTGCACGTTTCAAAGTCAGTTGCTGCACTGCTTTGTGTACTGCCATTACCGTATCTACCATTATCTACCATTATCGGCTACATTTCTGCCGTTCCAAAAGCGCCACCTGCTGGCAGAGAATGAATTTGCCTTTTCAATAAGCCTGTCTGTGGGTCTGTAGAAGGTATTAAGACTTGTATGCCTTAGTATAGCATAAATTATATCTCATAATGAAATATGTAGTAGAAGACCCATGAAAGATAAGTTATAAAATCCACATCATTTTATACATATTTTAGACTAGCGCCATTATCTCAAATATGTGATATGGTTGTACTCACTACTGACGCTATTTTTGACACAACACAAATCAGAAAATAAAACACTGATACAACAAGAGAAGCGATGCAATTCATGACTGCTTTTCTAGTGATAAGAAGAGGAGAAAAGAATGGAAAAATGCCTGTGAATGAATATGTGATTTTAATATTTTCTCATTTTTATGAACCAATATGGATTCATAAATCCCAATCGATCTTTTGGTCTATGCTGTTGAACAGTACATAGTGCACCTCCCATACAATATGCTAAGCTTTGTGTTACTTTTGATGTGAAATAATCAAAATTCCAACAATAAATACTGTTTTGTCGCTCTTTAATGTGGCGTGATAGATCGTTGTAGCTTCTGTGTACTACTCGCCTGTGCGTAATCAAACACATAGCAAAACATTCGTGACAGTTTTGTGTTCGTTCTGGATCCAGTGCTCTGCTGCTACACTGGAGCGCTCTAACCACCAACTGAACAGGGGTGGGAATTTCAGTTCGCAGTTACAATAGATCACCATCAATGTAATCTGTCAAAGTGACGGACGGCCTTCAGATTTTTCCGTCAGTGATTAAAACAAAAAAAAAAAAAAATCTGTCAATGATGGACAATTTTCGGTTAACGCAACCTCTGGTATACATATAAAACCGAATGCAGTTGTTGGTGAAAACTGCACTAAAATGTTGCAATGGCAAAATATTGCACTAAATTAAAAGTTCAAATGTTACAAATAAATAAAAATATTGATGTTGTAATACTGGTAGCATAGGCTTTTTATGCATAATAGTGACCAATCAAACAGTTAGCTGGGCTCAGATATAAAAGTACATAAATAAGTTTTCATGAATGTTAATTCAGTACACACATTATCCCACCCGTCACAACTGTGAGCGACCATAAAATACAATTTTTCACACACTTTTCAAAAAAAGTTTTAAAAAATAATTATTGATCATTTTAAAGGGTTACTAATGATCATTTGGATATTTTCATGTCTAGGAAAAATTTGGGATTAAACGGGTTAGCAGACCTACTGAAAATGCTTACAAAAGGCAGAAACAAGAAACGCTAGTTGCCATCCTGGCAGGATGTAAACATGCCGACGCTTGTCACAACACCGCAGCCACTAAAGGAGTTTCTTTGTGCAGATTTCATTTGATATCAGGGGCATTTAGACTCTTAGTTAGGAAAAATCGATGGTGCCGCATTTGGTTTAAGCCTGCGCTTATATCCATCGAGCTGTCTATTCCAAGTTGTGTTGCGGTAAAATAAAAATAGCAACAGTAGCACACTGAGTGCAACCATTTCATGTCACCGAAATAATGGTGCCCCAACCCCAATAGTCAAAAAATATATATAAAGCGATATGTAAAAATGAAATAACATACTTATTCTGACCTAAATATATATATGTGTGTGTGTATATATATATATATATATATATATATATATATATAAGTGATTGTTATATATGCAAATCATGGTAAAAATGTATGATAGTCAATATTTAAAAAAAAATTAAACAGGATGCATTTTAGTGTAATTTAAAGCTGTATTAAATTTGTATTGTTTTGATGCTTGAAAAACACTTTTCATATATATATATATATATATATATATATATATATACATACATATACATATATATAAAATTTATCAGGGGTGTAACGATACATGTATTCGTACCGTCACGTTACGGGCATCTCGGTTCGGTGCATGAGGCCTTACAACGAATACAGGCTAACGTGTTCCTACGGTGACACAGTGAGGCGGGCGCGCTCATGTATGATTTGTGTTTGTGTGCTTGAACAAAAAACAAATAGGATGTCGCTTTCTGCCATTTGGGTTTTCTTTCTGTCACAAAACTGAACTGAAACTCAGCAAATATATGCTACGTTACGTGTCGCACTGTTTTTCCCACTTGTGTATCAGTTACCTAAATTAAATATATGTCAAGTATTTATTCCCTGTATGTATATATGTACTGCAGATTTTATAGCCTGTATATGACATTATAATTTGATATAATATTTAGTATTTTCACATTTTTAGGTGGGAAAAAAAAGTAATTTGTACTACTGTCTGTTAAAAATAAATGAAAAAGAAATTAGCACAATAGAAGGACAACAAAAAAGCCTTCATAGATACAGTATAAAAATGTGTGACTTGGCTGTGGTGTAAAAACTTTCTACATTAGCTAATCATTTGTAAGTTTTGACACTGAGGTGCAAACTCTTATATAGTTGATGAAATACCATTATGGCAGAGGCATGGTAATAGAACTGAACAAATAGCATAATTGTTTGAGTTTAATTTGGTTTAGATAAAAGACAACGAGCAGGAGATGGCAGCAGTCAACACAATGTAAATTTCCTTTTTAATTAAGCTCTTCCTTAGAGCCTCCCACACACACACATATTTAAAACATGAAACATGCAAGCGGATATTAAATGACATTTGGGTGTTTTTCATCTTTTCCACTTTTTAATCAAATATTAAGGGGAATATTTCAGAATGAGGTATTGTGTACAAAGCAGAATTGCTTCATTTAACTCTTTTATTGTAATTCAAAGTGGCAACTATCAAAGAGAAGTATCAATTAATGCAATTAATAATAAAACGTCGGCAGCATGTATAATTCATTTCCTCCAGCTAAAAAGAAAACTCAATCTACTAACAGAGCTGCTTAACTTAGGATATATTCAACAAACTCTAATTAGAAATGCTTATTGATGTTGAGTTGTAAGAGAAACTAGTGTGTGTTTGTGTGTGTGGCAAGCAGAGATATGGATGAAGGAAAAACATGGCTTAGAATAAAATATTATTGTTTTGTTTTATTCAGTACAGGATGTGCCAAGCATTGAGGATAATGAAGCTTCATGTACTACAAATAAAAGGCAGCTGATTGGAAATTTAGAAAACAAATCCGCTGAGGATTACAGTGAGTATAAATCAATACATTATTTTTTATCTTTTGAAAAGTCAAAATGCTAATTTGTTTACTTTCTTACTGTGGAAACATGCAGAAGGAAAGTGTATATATATATATGTAATCTATTGAAAACGATACATTTTTTGTTATATATAAAGTATTATAAGAAAATTATAAACATATTTTTAAAATTAGTTTTTAACCAATTTTTTTGCTTTGACACATCTAAGAATATTTAAGATTTTAACAGCTTTATTGATTGATTAATTCATTGATTCATTGATTGATTTTTTTTTTCTTTGAGAAACTTGTGTTTGTTTATTTAGGTATTTATAAATACATTTATTTAAATGCATTAAATATAAATAAATTGTAAAGTAAATCAATAAATATTGCTATTTAAATTTATTTTACAAACAAATATTTACATTTATTTATTTATTTCACGTTAGACTATTTGTTTGTATATTTAGTTATTTATAAATAAATGTATTTATTTATTAAAATTTATTTATTTGACAAACATAAGAATGTTTAAATTAGTCTTATTTTTTTGTTTTCTTCTTTCAATATTTTATTTTATTTTACAGCCTAAACTCCAGTATATAAAAATAAGCTATATATAAAACAATATATATAACAGAATGAAAATATATCTCTAATCTTACTCAAGTTACATGGACTACTTTTATGGTGATTATTTATGTATTTATTTATTTATAAATAAATGTATTTAAATGTATTAAATAAATATAAATAAATTGTAAAGTAAATCAATAAATGTTTTTTTACATTTTCTTTGACTTCAGAATATTTGTTTGCATATTTAGATATTTATAAAAAATGTATTTAAATGGATAAGAAATTGATACATTTTGTTATTTAAATGTTTATTTTACATAGCTAAGAATGTTTACAATCGTGTTATTTTCTGTTTTCTTTTTACAATCTTAGAAATATTTTTAAAATTTTATTTTATTTTATTTTACAGCCTAAAGTCCAGTATATAATAATAAACTCTATATAAAACGTAAAACTAAATTAAAATATATCTCTGATCTATTTTTTTTTTACAGTAACTTGGGTTAAAAATGCCTTTGAATATATAGCTCAAGTTATATAGACTAGTTTTATGGTGGTGGTGATTATTATTATTATTATTATTATTTATTTATTTATTATTTATTTATTTAAATGTATTGAATAAATACAAGTAAATTGTAAAGTAAATCAATACATATTGGTAATTAAATTTATTTATTTTACAAACTTAATGTTTAATTTTAATTATTTATTACTTCAGAATATTTGTTTGCATATTTAGATATTTTTAAATAAATGTTTTTAAATGAGTTAGAAATGACACAAAATTGATACATTTTGTTTAAATGGATTTATTTAACAAATTTAAGAATGTTTAAAATAGTCTTGTTTTCTATATTTTTTATTATTTTATTTTATTTTATTTTGAGGTGGTATTCTTTTGAAATGCAAACTCAATTCCCCACCTTTTCAGATCTGCCCAGCACATTTTTCAGCTGTGTTGATTGTGGTTGCAGAGGAAAAGCAAAGATATTTATTGCCTTGTTAGTTGTTTTTCTTTTTCCCCCTGCAGTCTCGATAGAGTTGAAGACCCCCAAGAGACATAAAACACACTGGAACTAACAACTGCCATGGAGCCGTATTGATTAACAACTTTGACAGCTTACCAATCTGAGCTCAGGAGCGCTGCAGGTGTATGAATCACAGTTTCACGGTCAGAGACGACTCTCGGACAGATAAACTCACTCGACGGATTACTGAACCGGACCTGCCTGGAGACAGACCGCAGGCGAATTACAACCATCTAGTGTAAACTGCTTCATCTGCAGAGAAGGTGACACAGAAATTGCCTAGGTATCAGCCAAAATGTTAAATCTATTAGATAACCTTCCACAATTTGCTGAAATGCTGAGCCTCAAAAATATGCTTTCAGGCACTGCCTGTGAGAGAGTGATTATGGTCACACCCCATAGAAAAAAATATAATAAAAACCATGAAACTTTCTGGAAACTTGAATCTTTCAAGAAAAACAAGGTCAGAGTTTAACAATGAAGTGGTGGTAATGGAGGGGTGTCAATAATTCTGGCATGTATTTGAGAAAAATATGTTTTTTGTGCGATTATTCTTGGACTTATTTCACTTCAACCCTTATGTTGTGTTTGAGTTGCTTTTTTTTTATTTTTTTGAACATTGCTTAAATTTCCATTAAAAAAAAAAAACACTTCATTGTTAAACTCTGACCTTGTTTTTCTTGAAAGATTCAAGTTTGGGGATTTGAGTTTGCATTTCAAAAGAATACCTCCTGAAAAAAATAAAATAAAGTAAAATAAAATAAAATACAATAATGAATGTTTATAAGATTGTCAAAGAACATTGAAAATAAGGTTGTAAAATAAATCAATTTAAACAACAAATTTATACATTTATAATATTTATGTTGTTTAGATACGTGTATTTATAAATATCTAAATATGCAAACAAATATTCTTACCTTTATTTTACAAACCTTGATTTAAATTTATTTATTTTCTTTGACATCAAAATGTTAATAAATATATAATAAATAAATAAATGTATTTAAATAAATTATAAATTATTTAATTTTGTTATTACAGCCTAAACTCTAGTATATTAAAATAAATTATATATATATATATATATATATATATAAAACACATAACTAAATGAAAATACATGTCTGATAATTTTTGTTTACAGTATTTTGGGGATTTGAGATTGCATTTCAAAAGAATACCTCCTTTAAATTAAATTAAATTAAATTAAATTAAAAAAATATTTCTAAGATTGTTTACAGTATTTTGGGGATTTGAGATTGCATTTCAGAAGAATACCTCCTCTAAATTAAATTAAATTAAATTAAAAAAATATTTTAAATAAGTTTGTAAAAGAAATGTAAACAACAACTTTATTAATTTATAATATTCATATATATATTTACATACATGTATTTATAAATATCTGAATATGTAAACAAACATTCTTACATTTATTTATTTTACAAATTTAATATTTACATTTTTTATTTATTTTCTTTGACTTCAGAATGTTTGTTTGTATATTTAGAAATTTATGAATAAATGTATTTGAATAAATTATACGTTAATACATTTTATTTAAATTTATTTACTTTACAAACTTGAGAATGTTTAAATAAGTCTTATTTTCAGTATTTGACAATATTGGTATTTTATTTTATTTTATTTTATTTGGCCTAAACTCTAGTATGTTTAGATAAACTATACATAAAACATATAACTACATGAAATATACGTCTGATATTGTTTTTTTTTGTTTGTTTGTTTGTTTGTTTTTATTTTTTATTTTTTTTTTACAGTAGTTTGGGGATTTGACTTTCCATTTCAAAAGAATACCTCCTGAAAATAAAATAAAATACAAAATATTTCTAAGATTTTCAAAGAAAATTGAAAATAAGTTTAAAGACATTCATACAACACATTTATTAATTTATAATATTTAAATGTATGCAATCAAACATTCTTACGTTTGTAAAAAAAAAATAAATAAAATAAATAAGGTTGATTTAAATATTTGTAGGCGTGTCAAAGCAAGAAATTAATTCAAAACTAATTTTAAAAATGTTTATAATATTTTTGCTATATATATATATATATATATATATATATATATTATTTTGTAACAAAAAAAATAATATTTTAATGCACATTTTTTTCTATAGATGCATGTATGCATATATACACTTTCTAGCTGGATTCTCCCATAATGTAGAAAGTAAACAAGTTTTTTTATTCAAAACCTGAGGTGTATATACTTAGATCAATGAGGGCTTTGACTAATCTGTTCCTAAAAGAAATACAAAACCTGTGTTAACTGTAAGAAAACAAGTCAACAAAAATACTGAATATATCATAAGAGATTTACAAGCAGTTTAGCACAGCACAAGGAGTAATAACATTTTTATTTATCAGTATTTATTTTCATTTGTCAGAATATCCACAATCATTAAGAAACATCAGATTAAAGCTGGAGTTGGAGAATGAATTTTGACCCCAAAATGACATTTAGACAATTTATGTCCTTCCACACCTTCCAAACTATTTTTATTTTTGTTATTACAACTGAAGTTCGTGTGCATGTAAATATTATGGTGGCTTAAGTTTGTCACAAAACATTGAACTCTCATTGTATTTTGACAGTGCTGTAAGCAGCATGAATCAAAAGAAGGAAAAATGCTTTTCAAAAAGCAGCAAAAGTATCAAAGCAAGTGCTAATGTCATCCAGGGTACAGCAGACAAAATAAAGGCAGCGTTTCTTTCCCTTCATCATTCACAACGACAGCAGGATGGCAATTATGCACTGACAGAGAATGATTTGAGCAGGGGGTGGACGTATTTAAACTCGACTGCTTGCTAAACGATCCATTTGAAGTTTGCAGTTCAGTCTGCGGGTCCTAAAAGCAGTTTGAGCTCTCAAAATTCACAGTCTTCACCTGCTGGCCTGTAGTTCCTCTGTAGATCTGCTTCAATCCGGAGAAGGGTTCTTCACATCCTCGTCCTCAAAGCCCCTTGAAGTCTGTGGCAGTTTATGGCTCAGCATGGACTTGGAATATATGCTCGTTTTTTTTCCCCGGCACATCTGAGCACCTGGTGGGAGAAAGACACGTCTGCACTCTCAAACCCCCAACTCTAATCACACAACTCCCTCAACAGGTTCCAGCAAATGAGATAAAGACGAGAATTGAGAGGAAAATTAAGCTGTATAGTGAGTCTAGGCTCAAGACAATTACTGGTGAAGGTGTATCGGGTCTGCAGTCTGGACATTGGATGAAATGGTGGTGAGTCTGGGAGCACGGACTGTATTGATTTTGGTTCTTCATCAGGTAATGTTTGCAATACAAAACAGGTAGCTCTTCTTTGGTATTCCCAAAGATGATGAAGGTTACCTTGGATACTTGTCATCCCAAACGGCTTACTATAATAATAAGCATGAGTGTCTCTACGGAGCAATCTATGATTATGTGTTGTGATGAAGGGCAGTGTGATGAAAGGCCAGGAGGTTCTCGAGGTTACCACTGCTGGGATTCAGACCTGTTAAATCTTCTATTTTTTTTAATGAAATTGTATGACATTGTATGACTTTTTAAAACCTGAATATATATATATTTTTAAGTGAAATTCATAGTACATAGAATATGATATTAGCCATGCAATGCAATGGACATCGTGTTGCATCTGGTTTGAATTAGTGGTGTTTTTACAAAGAACATTTATTGATTGATTGATTTTATTTGAACATTTACACTCTAACAAAGTAAACAAGGTTTGGCAGGTTAATATCTTTTATGTAACTGATGTTACATATACAGCATCTGCTAAAGTTTTTCCATTGATATATTTAAAAAAAAACAGTTATATATTTAATTTAAATATTAATATTAAATTTCACCAAAAATATTATATTTTTATTAGTAATTGTGCATATATATAGTAATTTACTAATAAAAATGCATAATTATATATATATATATATATATATATATATATATATATTTAAATAATATACTGCCCTCCAAAAGTTTGGAAATGCCCTAGAAAAGTGGGGTTTTGGACAGTCCTTTTTAATTTGTGAGAATTTTGCACTGATAAGGGACAACACTAAACTGCGAATACATATTTTTTAAAGTTTTTGTGTCACGGAATGTAGTTTTTTTTGTTTTTGAATTCCTTTTATTAGATAGGACTGTAGAGAGCAGAGAGGAAAGTATTAGTTGGACAGAGGGGAGTGGGATTCGAACTTGGGTCTCTGCAAGCACAGCTGTGCTATATGTCGGCGCACTAACCACACATCTGTGCCCACTGGAATGTAGTTTTAAGATGTTTTCAGGCAAGAATATACATGTTTATATTTAAAATATTCAGTTTGTTGATAAAGATAATGTCTATTTGAAAATTTGTTTCTACGTTTTCAGTATGTGAGCTCCAGGGCGTGAGCGGTCGTTCCGCGCTCATAAATCCGCCCGAGAGCAGTCTCACCTCGGCCAGATCTTCTGGAATTAACTGCTGGCTTTGATGTCTCTATAGTGATGTATAGTTAAACATGAAACAAAACTATTTTTGGGTAAATCTAACAGGCAGTGTTTGGTCTCATTAAACTATTATTTGTTCTAGATCAAATAGTTTTTGGCGAAGTCTCGTCATGTTTATGTACTGTAAATTCAATGCTGTATATCAGAACGCTGTCTTTGTATGTTCACTGAATTGCCCAGCTGTTATGATGGCTGTTGTTGTTGTTTATTAAATATTATTGTTCAATAAATAATATTTTATATAAAAAAATATTAGTATTTAAAAGAGTTTAGTATTGAGAAACTGTGTTTGTGTTCGTAATGGTGATTTTAGTTACATTATTCCGTCATTAGATGGCGTCAAGAGACTGTTTTACAAGTCAACGGTGAAGACTTTTATATTGAAAAAAAAAACCGCAGTTGGAAATGGAAGTTTTTTTCCACTTTCAGCAACAGCTCGAGGCCGCTAACGAATGAACTGAGCAGCTAATCACCCTTAATAGATGAAAGGATATTAACGTTACGGCAAAGATAACTCTTCCCCAGCGGACATTCAAACTAATGCTTCATCGTGAATATGAAGAACGAATGCTGTATCAGATGCAGGTAACCACACTTGCTCAGTCCATTTCTCTCTCACAATACTCTCTACATAATACAGTGAGCTTTTAGGACAGTAACACAACAAACCAACTCATCATTCCTTTGTTACTAGTTCTAAAGTGACGTTTTTGAATTAGTAGTGAAAGCCTGGGCTCAGCTGTTCAACTGTCAAACTGAGATTTAAATCGGTGGCAGAATAAAGTAACTTAGTAGTTCTGCACAAAAGAGTTATTTAAAAGACACTCCGTTGTTGTTTCTTATGTATTTACACCCTTGTGCCGTAGAACTGTTGTATAAACGCAATATCACACTCTAAAATTTAGTATTAAATTCATTATTTCTATAACATTTTGTCTGTAGTAGCATCATCTTTTGTGTTCCACATAAGAAAGTAAGCCAAATGGGTTTGAAACAACATGAGCGTGAGTAAATCATTACCATTTTTTTTTTTTTATTTCTGGGGAACTTTCCCTTTAAAATATGAAGCTCAGTATTGTCATCATGTAATTTTCCTCCAAAATAGTTAGTGACATGATATTTACAGTTCGGACAATTGGCTCAAAAAGTTCTATAGTGGAGCAAAGATGGCAGATTTTAAATTGCATACTTCTGCTTTTTGAAGTGTTGCCAAATCTGCGGTTTTCCCACAGATTTGGGCTAGTTTTATACTGTTGCTGCAGGTTGTTTTTTTAGTCCATGGGTTGAAGCAAACCACCCCAGGAACGTGATTTTGACTGAGGGAGAACCCATTTTTGGAGCAATTTTAATAGCCAATTTTCCCAGATCACATTTGGGCTAATTTTAAAGGGTTTAGTTCACCCAAAAATTAAAATTCTGCCATTAATGACTCAGCTTTTGGAACAGAAATTGAGCTATTTCTGATGAAATCCGAGAGCTTTCTGATCCTGCATAGATGGCAACTCAGCTGACACTTTCGAGGCCCAGAAGGGTTGTAAGGCCATCATTGAAATAGCCTACAGAATTTTCATTTTTGGATTAACTATCCCTTTAAAGCAGGGGTGCCCAGCCCCGTTCCTGAGATCTAATGCTGCGTTCACGCCATTTTATCGTAATTTCGAGATGACAACATGTGACGTTCTACTTGGAGCTGTTCACGTCCTCAGACTCGGAATTATGCTTTTCTATGGCAACACTATCAACGCCTAAACAGAGCTACAGCGTCAGGTGGTACAGCGGTCATGTGGTACAAGTCGTAGCTCTCAGAAGACTCCCAGTTCACAAGTTGTAATTACGTGTTCTACGAGGATGTGAACGCTTTTTACAAGTTGCAATCTCGGGAATTACTGGAATTCGGATATGGCGTGAACGCACCTTAATCCTGAGCAAACACACCTGTATGTAATTATCAAGTGCTCCTTCAGATCCTAATTAGTTGGTTCAGGTGTGTTTGATCAGGGTTGGGGTTGGAGCTGAACTCTGCAGGAAAGTAGATCTCCAGGAACAGGGTTGAGCACACCTGCTTTAAAGGATTAGTTCACTTCCAGAATAAAAATTCCCTAATAATTTACTTGCCCCCATGACATCCAAGATGTTCATGTCTTTCTTTCATCAGTCAAAAAAAATTAAGGTTTTTGAAAAAAACATTCCAGGATTTTTCTCCATATAGTGGACTTCAATGGGGATGAATGGGTTGAAGGTCTAAAGGCAGTTTCAATGCAGCTTCAAAGGGCTCTACACGATCCCAGCTGAGAAATAAGGGTCTAGAGCAGAGCTAGTGCATTTGTAGACAAGAATTTGTGGTTAAGTATATTTGAAAAAAAATGATTCTTTTCTATTTTTTTTTTTTTTTGACTGAAATGACTGATCGTTTTGCTAGATAAGGCACTTATTCCTTGGCTGGGATCGTGTAGAGCCCTTTGAAGCTGCATTGAAACTGCAATTTTAACCTTTAATTACTACCATTAAAGCCCACTATATGGAGAGAAATCCTGGAATGTTTTTCTCAAAAAACTTCTATTGACAGAAGAAAGAAAGACATGAACATCTTGGATGACACAGGGGTGAGTAAATTATCAGGAAATGTTTAATCTGGAAGTGAACTAATCCTTTAAGTAGCAAATCTGCTGGTTTTGTTACACAGATCTAGCAACCCTGTCTGTTTCCTGCGCCAGCTAAAGAACCGCCATGGAAATCTGTGGGAATGCTAGCAGATAGCTTTCCAGGTATTATACACCTCCTTAACTAGCACTAAAACCTGTGCTGTTTTATGGCTGTTGTTCTGTCAAGTTTCATTTAGAGGCACGACTCTGAAGAGAGCATCAGAAAAGATATCAAAGCCTTATAGTCAACACTATACAGTAGTCTGTGCGCCCCTGTGCTAGGTTCCTCAGTCTTGTTCTTTACAGCCGTAGCATCTTAAGCAGCTTAAAGTTCTTTAAGCTTCCTCCTCAACATACGCAGTCTGTTCCCAGCATGCTGTCCTTTCCATTCCAACTACAGTTAACTGTGAGCTTAATGTTCAAGCTTAACTGTAAGCTCAGTGTTACTGCTGGAACTGATGGTGCTGTCTTGTTCCAGTGCAGTGTATGCTGCATTATGCATGCTGGGCCAGATGCTTCAGTATGTGCTGAAAATGTTTCTGCAACTACAAATGGCAGTACTGTGGTAACCATAGGACAACCATATGGGTTTGGGCAGGGCTCTACGCTTGCTTTTCCTTTTAAGAGCACTTGTGCTCCAAACTTAAAAAATTTAGGAGCACAGTCAAAATTTTAGGAGCACCTTCTAAACCGTAATTAAAAAATCTGATCAAAAATTAGCCTTCCAATTACAAGGTGATATTTGACTCCTTAATTATAGGGGAATTTGGTTTTTACCTTTGTAATGTCATTTTGATAAAGGAGAACTCCACTTCCAGAACAACAATTTACAAATAATTTACTCACCCCCTTGTCATCCAAGATGTTCATGTTTTTCTGTCTTCAGTCGTAAAGAAATTACGGTTGTTGAGGAAAACATTTGAGGAAGGGTCTTATCCAGCGAAACGCTCAGTCATTTTTTTCAAAAAATAAAAATTTGTATACTTTTTAAGCACAAAAGCTTGTGTAGCACAGGGTCTGGGACGATTGTTTCGCTAGATAGGACCTAAGATAAGAGTTCTTTCCTCGACTGGGATCATTTAGAGCTGCTTTAAACTACATTTTGGAAGTTCAAAATCAGGGGCACAATTAAAGTCCATTATATGAAGAAAAATCCTGAAATGTTTTCCTCAAAAACCATAATTGCTTTACGACTGAAGACAGAAAGACATGAACATCTTGGATGACAAGGGAGTGAGTAAATTATTTGTGAACTGTTGTTCTGGAAGTGGAGTTCTCCTTTAAAAGTGTCATCTTTTATGTCAAATGTAAAAAAAAAAAAACATATTTTATAAGCTTTTTAAAATTTCTAATTAAAACAACAGAATAAGTTACCAATCAAAGGAAATCAGTAATAACAACATTAATTTGAACCACAGAGGTGGCACAGAAGAACACATAAGTGGCTTTTAGATATATTTTCATGTTTAATGAGGCTCAGAGGTGGCATGCCCGCAATCAAATTCATAAATTCATTTTGAAATGAATGTTTTAAATGTTAAATTTTGAATATAGAAATATTAAATGATTTAAATAACTGAAAAAAAAAGAATCTGAAACTGCAGTAGGTGGCGGCAAGTCACTGATTTAATTACTGAATCATTTATTCGATTAATTTGATTGGCTGATTCATCCAGGAATAAAGCAAGTGACTCTTTATCAATGAGAAATTGAATCATTGACTCACTAGGTTCGTTTAAAAACGTATGTTCATTCATAAACGAAACCACTGTGTTTGAATGGAAATGCGAAGCGGCTCAGTTGTGACTTGTTTCGAACTATTTTTGACAACGAAATTGAGCAAAATCAGGTAATAGTTTTATAGTCAGACAATGTAAGTCATTTAATATTAACTTCTTGTTTAACTGTTGTATTAAATCAGTATCTCATTTACAAACTCAAAAAGTTCCATTATAATCAACAAAGCTCTCTACACTGCACATAGAATCTCTTATTCATCTCTTGTTTACACTCTCTCTACACTTTGTTTATGAAAGGATTCAAGAGATATGTCTGTGATACATTACTCAACGTTTCAAAAACACATAGAAACCTTTGAAGCTTCCCTCAGCGGAAAAACAATTATGCTGATCGGGTCAGTCGCAGTGGTGCTCCTGAATATTTTTTCATAGTCACGTGCAAATGTGACTGAAATGGTCGTACTGTAGAGCCCTGTTGGGGATTGTTTTCCTATTGTTTTCATACTTGCTGAAGGATATAACTAAAAAGTAGTTTGACCAATAGCATGCAGTTTTTGTACATAATGGACCAATCATGACGTGTTAAGACGGGATCTACAGACAATGCAGTTCAAATGCAAATACACGTAAATATTTAATGTATGAGTTATTTTAGTTTTCTTTGCAGACAGAAAGTGTTCTTGTAGCTTCTTAAATTTAAAGTTGAACCACTGATGTCACATGGACTATTTTAATGATGTCCTTACTACATTTCTGGACCTTGAACGTGGTAGTTGCTTTGCTGTCTATGCAATGCATCTTAATTTGTGGTCTGAAGATAAGCAAAAGTTTTACAGGTTTGGAACGACTTGAGGGTGAATAATGACCGAATTTTTGTTTATGGGTGAACTATCCCTTTAACCATATGTAGACCTGGAATATTCCTTTAGTCAAGTATGTTAAGTCTCCCCCTGCTGGCAGTATGCAGAAACGCATGTGGCATCAGGCACAGGAAAGCACGATCAGTGGGGTGATGCGCCATATGACTACCATCTTTCATGCTGCTCCTGTTGTTTGGTACTTAGCGGTGGCTTTTCTATCACCTGCATCTACATGCAAATGACTAGCTGAGATCCAGAGCAGGAGAGAGAAGCAGAACTCATAAATGAATCATTTGTCTGACACTGCCACCCCTGTCAGTGGCTTAAACTGGAGTAGAGGCCATGTTACCTACTGAGGTGGGCGCAAACCAAGGGATTACAGATGGAAGGGGAAAGTTACGAAGATCATTTTCTTTCCCGCACTGAAATGCTCCTTGTACGCACAAGGCTGGTTTATATTTCCCTCTGGTTCAAGGCGGTGGCAAACAGCTCAAGTTCCATATTAAATTATGCAACACTGTTGTAAACTCACTGCATTAGTGTCTTCAACGCTGCGCATAAACAAGCAAACACTGCGAAACAGCTGATCGTTGAAGCTCAAAGGCAGAATGGCAGAAAATGATGCTTGTGCTGTTGCATGTTTACAAGGAGGGTAATTAGCAGGGTTAGCGAACAAAAAACACCTGTTTGATTCGGGTCTCGAGAAAGCCCTTTATGCGAAAAACAAAAGGACTGTGTGAGTGTCCATGAAAAAAACAACAGAGTGCATGATAATGAGATTCAGGAGAACAAAGCACTTGAGGCGAAAACAAGGGGGCGAAGAGGGCGGATCGGAAAACCTCTGAACAGAATCCTGATGTTGTTTTGTTGCCCTTATGAAAATGGATTCTAGAAAAATATCTTGCGTCCAGAAACAATTGCTTTTTCGATTGAATGAAGGATTTATTCAGGTTACGGTAGATGCCGGCAGCACGGCAGATGTCATTAATGAGAATCGGTAACAGTTTGAAATCAAATCTCATGCTTTCATATACTAGGCCTATGGATTTTCATGGAGATAGATTCCCCTCTGCTCATTTTCCTGGATGGAAGTGGAGAAAACCATGTTAGAATGACATGAATATGAAGCTGGGAACCCGTTTCATTAGCTTCGGTAGTCCAATTATGCATGATGCATCTGCACCCTTCCTGCATATGATTTGCATGAATGTAGATTCGTCCCATAAGGACTGCAGAATTTAGTGTGTTTAGCTCCAATTAAGATTTGATGGTTTCAGTGGCTTTATGTTAATGAATCTGCAGAATTCAGTCAAATTACAGCTTGGAAAGAATTTGAAATAAGGGAGACCAGGGCTAGTGGCACAGGTGGTTTAATTTAGTAACTATATGGTGTTAAATTAAACGGAAAAAAACACTAATCCTCAGACCATCCAAGATGTATCCTCTTCAGTGAATGGGTGCCGTCAGAGTCCACACATCTCATAAAAACATCTTTAATTTAATTTATCATTCAAACATTTTAAACGTAAACCATTTTGGACTGTGTTCATTTATGAGTGGTGCTTGATCTGTGCATATTTCTCTCCTGATTCAGACGAGACAACTTTTTCATTGGAGAAAGCAATATTTTGCATAGAAGACAAAATTAAAAGTTAAAAACATCCTGATGGACTTGTTTATTACAAACACAGAGTTTGAAGTGTTGTGGATTACTGTGATGTTTTTATCAGCTGTTTGGATTCTCATTCTGACGGCACCCATTCACTGCAAAGGATCCATTGGTGAGCAAGTGATGTAATGCTAAATTTCTCCAAATCTGTTGATTAAGAAACAAACTCACTTATAGCTTGGATGGCATGAGGGTGAGTACATATTCAGCAAATTTTTGGGAAAACTATTCCTTTAGAAGTCTGAAGTTCAAGCACTTTAAAGTGGTCATTGGATGCCCATTGTCAACAAGTTGATATGATTCTTTAGGGTCTTAATGAAAAGTCTATAACATACTTTGGTTAAAATTTCTCAATCTTAGTGTAAAACAACACCCTTTTTACCTTTTCAAAAACAGGTCTGTTCATAGTGACCCTTTTTGGTGCATGTCCCTTTAAATGCTAATGAGCTCTGCTCACCCCACCCCTCTCCATGGGGTGACGAGCAGTTCTCTAAAAAACTGTAAACTTTATACTCATTTAGCCACATTTAGCTGCACAACTTGCTAACTAGCACATTATTAGGAAAGGCAATTTGCAAAGATTCATTAAAAAAAAAACAAAAAACACATTTAGGCCGGTGCATTCCCTTCAAAAACTAAAGTAATCCTCTGTGTCTTCAGCGGCTCAGATGTCGGGAGTAAATGACGACTGCTACGGTCATTATTATATCCAGCAACAGAACCATTGTTGTCTACCTCTGCTTAGGCATCGAAACAATGGACTGATAAAACACCGGTGTCAATCAATAATTGTGGGAGGGGCCCTGTATAGAACTTTGTCACTCTGCCAAGAATCTCAGAACAGCCTTATCTGAAAAAGTGATTATTATTATTGAAGATTTAAAAGGAGCACTGGGTAGATTTTTATCATTATAGGGTGGATGTGTTCACACACTGCCAAAACACATTTATGTTCAAACAACATGTAAAAGTGAATTGTGCATCCGATGACCTCTTTAAAAGTTGACAACTTTCCCCATGTAATGGCAACATTATTGGTGTGTTCAGTCTTTTTTCATAAGCAATTTCCAGAGCTTTTTATGTCCTTATGCATGAATTGATGATCAAAAATAAACATTGAGTAATATGCAGGGCAGCAAATGGTGTAACATTTAGCCCTGGTCTCCCTTATGTGGATGGACTGGAGAGGCAATAGCACTGGTTTAGTTTATGTATACTGTGCATAATCAGGCATGCTACAGTATTTTAGGCATTTATGTATTCTGGATGGCAGCAGCTCATAATGCTTTATTTTATTGCTCATTGTTCACTCCTATTAATGTTGCATGAAAATAGAGCTTGAAAAATGGGAATTTAATTAGAGCATAAATATTTTTAATCAGCTATTTTTCAGAGTGGATGCGACCATGTGGACTTGCAGAGAACCCCAGGCGCTGTGCTATAATTAACACACGGCTCTGTAACCTCAAAAAAACACATAAGAGCCTTTTTTCTCTCTGCATTGAGTTTTTTGGTTATATTTAGTTTTTTATTTTTTTTATTTTATTTTTGTGCTATACACCAAACAGTGTAAAAATGCTTTGTGAATTTGCTATAAAGCTAGTTGTTCTAAATTTAATCTTCTGATAATCTGGTAAAAAAGCTTTTAATAATATAGTAATATACTGTATAAATAGAAGGCATGTTTAAACTTTTAAACAACAATGGCAGCAAGAAGAAGAAATATGCAAGCAGTGATTACTAGGGTTCAAGCGCTTTAAGGCATTTGAGTACATATGAAAAAAGACATTATTTAGCAGGCCTGTTACCACCTAAACCCATGATTTTAAAAAAGCATTTTTGGCAAAATGTTTTTTTTTTTTAACATTTATGACTGTTATAGTGCCAGATGTGGTCCGATCGCCTTAAAACTTTGCATGCTTGCTTAGAATCACCTGTCTCATGTGCTCACCAGGTTTCGTGAAGTTTTGAGTTTTCCTTTAGGCTTTGTATGATTTTGGGTAAATTTGGACAGGCCCCTTTTCTAAACGACCCCATTATAACCTCCCAAAGGGTGAATTGCAACTTTTTTGATAGTTATTGACCTAGAGAATTGAGCTGTACTACATCATCTCAATCATTTAACAAACAATTTGATTGACAGTAGGGGTTCTAGAGGCAAAGTTGTCCAGAATGAGGAGTTCTATTGCATAATACGAATATTGTGCATATGTGCGAAAAACCGCACAATCATTGACACTCTTGAAAAATTCGATGTCGCACCCAGTGGCTGATTTTTTTCAAATATCTCTCAGACCTTTGAGGCTGTGAGTCAAACAGACCCACTGAGTTTTGTTCCGATCGGCCTCTATTAACCTTGTCTAACAGGTGCTCAAAATTCGTCAGCCAATGGCAGCCATGTTTTTTGAGATACGCAAATGTACTTACAGACATTTGGACCAAGACTGTGCACACTGATTTTCATGTTGGAAGGACAAATGGTTGCACAGTTATAGCCATTTTTATGGTTTTTCCCTCTAATAACGGCACCAAGTGGCCAAGCTCTGCTTTTGAAATGAATAGATCTTTTTTCCTGTGACCTCAGATTGAGCTCTTACATAAGTGTTCTGAGTTTGGCGAAGATATCTCATTCAGTTCAGGAGTTATGGGCATTTGGCCCTGCCCCTTTCAAATGTTTTGGTGTCCCTTTGCGACAGTAAGTCGAAAGTTCAACTTTATTTTTTGATAATTATTGATATTCACTCTCCAGAGAATCTTTCTGCACTGGTTTGGTTACATTCAGGGGAAAAACCTAGGACTAAATTGCAAAAGTACGTTTTTCCAAAAATGCGACATACCTGAATATTTCACCAGGCTCACAATCCAGTCTGAGTCATGCATTAGGATTTAAGACTGATTTCGTATTTTTGATCGCTGTAGTGCCCCTGTCAGGCCGATTGGGGTAAGCCTTGGTCACATTGTAAGCGGTGTGAGTACTACCATCCCTCCAAGTTTCATGTCTCTATGACTTACGGTTTGGTCTGCATGATCAGTTTTATGTGGAGATTGCTGATCAATGACCATTCTAACAATTGAAATTGCTTGAAAATATAAAATACATGCTTAAACCCCTAATAATTTTTTTCAAGACCCCAAGGTAATGTTACAAGAAACAGAAAACAATCATGCAGCAAAAAAAAGAAAACAAACAAAATAATAATGGGTCACTCTATAATTAGGGTTACATTTAGAATTTGACAATGTGAAGAAAAAAGTTTTCCTGTTTCCCAAAAACCCAAACATGACCTTATATAGCTGCTTTAAAACAATCTACACTGTATAAAGTGCTATGTAAATAAAGGTGATCTTTAGGAATATGTGCATAAAATACCATTTATGTTTGCTACTGAACATCTTGTTACCTAAGTTACCTGACAGGTAACTTAGTTGACATGTTTTGGGTCTATACTCAACATGGAAGCCTAGAACTACTGAGCATATGGTATGTTCATTCATAAGCAAATTATATATTCATAAACAAAATGTAAGTTTTAGTTAAACTGTCTTGTTAAAATTTGCAGCAATAATACTTGTGTAACACTGTTGATAGCCAGTTAATCCACTCTTGACAGTTAGTTTAATCAATATTAGGGGAAAGAGGGAGAACATAACTTCTAATGTTTCATCCATGTGCTTCTAGAGGAAGTATCATCATACTGTGCAAATTATGCGAGAATGGGACAAACCACTCCTTTTTGATGGGGGGTTTTCTAGTGGGTAACTTAGTTGACAATGTTTTTTTTCGGACACAAATAAAACAAGTGATATCACAATAAACACTTCTTACTTTTGAAGCGCACACCCAAATGTCTTGATAACCTAATCTAACTGAAGGCAAAACTGTGAAATTAATTTATATTTAAGGTCATTTTCATGCTTAAATGCAGAGTAGAATGAGCAACTTTACAAAATCAGACAGTTGAATACCGGGGATGTATACGATATGAACATCATTTTTAAAAAAAAAGGTATGGTTTTTTCAACATATAGTAGTGTGATTGGGAAAAATACAATTGTGTACTAGAAACTTAAGCATTGGGGCTTCATATTGATGAAAATTAAAAATATACTTCACGGACATGAGATGTACCCACAATTTTAGAATGAACCTAATAAATAGTATAGAAATCACATTGTGATATCAAAGACCAGAACTAAAACAAATAAAAGCAGTACAAAGCAAAAATAAAACAAAGATACAGCTACAGAAAAAGAAGAAGCAATATAGAGTTAAGAGTCAGAAACTTTCTATTTTAAAGGTCTGAAAGTCCTTGGTTTTTAACAAAGAGATTGTGGAGAAATGACAAGCTAACCCAGCTTTTAAAGCATTTGTGTTTAAAAGTGTTTGTTACTTTCAAATTCAAATCATTCCCATTTTGATTTTGAATGGCACACAAATTGCTGCATCTATACAGGTGTTGCCAGTAGTGTTAGTCCAAACTAGAATCATAAAAGGCTGTGGTGTAAAAGTGTCATTTACACCATTTCTTCATTAATCAATTACCTGAGACCCATGAGAACAATCTCATTGGGTTAAATGATTCAAGGCCACTAAATTTCACATCACAGCACAGCGGATCTGATGGAAACAGATAGGGGATCACCACAGGCCTAATGAAGAGAGCTTGACTGACTGATTGACAGGGTAAAGGACTTCTGCAGCCTCTCGTTCGCTAAATCTGGGTCAGTCTCTGTTGTGAGATTCTCTTTAAACTCAAAACCAGCCATAATCAGGTCTTAGTGCATTTTAGCTTTGATCAAACGCCGTACAGTGTAACTGACAAGGCTATTTGTGGCTATACTTAATTCACCTACTACAAAATATGGGGCGGCCGGTGTTAAAATACATGAATAGAGAGTATTTTTTTCATCAGCAGATGTTCTCATCTCCCTAAGGAGTATATTTAGACCTTTAAAGGAAAGAACTGAGATGATTTGATAAACCACAGTGGACCGGAGTAAATCGGGGGCGCTTTTTTTTGGTAGCGCCACTTTCCTGGGTCTAAATTATTTAGCACCTCAGAGTGAACTGAGAAGGATGATGTGGAAAGTCAAGTCCAGCTTGTTCAACCAAGCAGACATTATATTAAGCAGTTTTACTAGTCAGTCTTGTAATTATTACAATATATTGAGGCGTCTTCACCTACAAAAGCTTTATGAATAAAAGACGACAGTTGTCCACCTGAAATGAATGCTACTGATGTTTTTGATGCTAATAAGCTGTAGACGTCGCCGCAGGGGATGTCTGAACTTAGGAATTAATAAACACTTGCTTTAAACTCCTCTCTGTCCAATCAGGAACGGACCACTTGTTATCGATTACACAACAGGGTGTGAATCACAGAGAAAATAACTTGTTTGTGAGACGCGTATAAAAAAAACACTTTGATGTACATGTAAAGCTTTGCTCAGTTCCTTTTAGAAAAATCAAAGGCGAACGATAATCTTTGTTATATCTGTATCTTATTGAGGAATAATAATATATCAAAAGTCTGGAAAGAGGCATTTGTGTATGAGCTTTATTGTGAATTTAATGACACATGCAACAGCAGATCTGTATTCCAACTGGAAAGGGTACTTCAAATGTACAGGAACATCCTTTTGCCAGACGGCTCAATTAGTGACCCAAATTATTGTAAGCTTTGGTAACGAGCATTGCAAAGGCACGCCGAATGATCAAAGTAAAAGTATATGCCGGTTTCTTTTTTTATGTATTGCTGATCAGGAAAAACATGCACTGAACTTTTAGAGTTTTGACTAAAAATATTGAGACAAATTTATTTATTTATTTTCCCCACTAAAGATGGTTCCTTTTGGCTCAGTGAAAATCAGGTCTTAGGTGAAAAGTCTAAAATCGCAGTATCTAGCTGAGAAGTTCCAGAAGTTCCATGATGTTTTTTTTTTTTGTTTTTTTTTTGTTATGGTTATCCATGATGACTTTTATGGAAAAAAAATGTTCTTTTTTTTTTACAATATCTTCTTTTGTTTTCTGCAGATAAAAAGCATCATACAGCTTTGAAAAGACATGAGGGTGAGTGATATTTTTGTGCACTATTTCTTAAATATGTCACTGTAATATACAGAAACAACAAGTGACTTTGAATTAAATATGAAAAAACTAAAATAGTATTTTCTTGTGAACCTACATTACCAGTCAAAAGTTTTTGAACAGTAAGATTTTTAATGTTTTTTTTTAAAGAAGTCTCTTCTGCTCACCAAGCGTGCATTTATTTGATCCAAAGTACAGCAACAACAGTACAATTTTTGAATATTTTTACTGTTTTATATATATTTTAAAATGTACTTCAGTCACATGATCCTGTAGAAGTCATTCTAATATTCTGATTTGCTGCTCAAATCATTTACTATAATTATTATTATGTTGAAAAAAGATGAGTAGAAAATTTTCAGGTTTCTTTGATAAAATTCAGAAGAACAGCTTTCATCTGAAATAGAAAACTTTTGCAAAATTATAAATGTCTTTATCATCACTTTTGATTTAATTTAAAGCATCCTTGCTAAATAAAAGTATTAATTTCTATAATATCTTTCCACAAAAAAAAAAAAAAGACTTTCAAGCTTTTGAATGGTATAGTGTATAATGTTACAAAATCTTTTTCAGATAAATACTGATCTTTGGATCTTTCTATTCATCAAAGAACCCTGAAAAAAAGTACTGTTTTAAACGTTGATAACAATTATAATAAAAAAAATGTTTTAGAATAATTTCTGAAGGATCATGTGACACTGAAGACTGTAGTAATGATGCTGAAAATGTAGATTTGATCACAGGAATAAATTACATTTTAAAATATATTAAAATAGAAAGCAGTTATTTTAAATAGTAAAATATTTTACAGTATTACTGTTTTGCTGTTATTTGGATCAAATAAATGTAGGCTTGGTGAGTAGAAGAGACATCTTTAAAAAACTTTAAAAAACTTACTGTTCAAAAACTTTTGACCGGTTAGTGTACTCCAACTTTACAACTTCAAAAAATAATTTTTTACACACTTTAAAAAAAAAAAGGTACAAAAGCTGTCACTGGGATGGTACCCTTTTAAATTGTACTAAATTTCACCTTTTAAGTACTAAAATGTGCCAGTGTGTAGTATACATTTGAGATACTAATATGCACCCTTTAAGGATAAAGTACAAAGGTGTAACTTTTACAAACATACTGCCCCAATGACAAACTTTGTACCAAAGCAATGCAATAAAGATTTGTTAAAACACACTGATTTATCATATTTACTAACCACCCTCAATCCAGTTCAACTAGACACTAAATGCACTCCACTGTCAAATTAAGCTATTGCCATTCTTTTTCCCTGCTTCCTTTCTATGCAAATTAGGTTTATTATAGATTGCACCTTATTCACAGAATATCACTCTGTGATATTTGCCAGGTGCAATAAATGTTTCACCATTAGCACCTGCAGAAAGCAGGCTGTAAATGTAATTTTAAGAAAGATGTTTGTTTGCATTGATTGTGTCAGCAGCTATATGTCAAATGATGGAGAAGAATATTATAAGACCCTTTTGGCACATGAAAGAGCATTTTCAAGACTGGATCACAGTGATGGTCAGTCTCAGCATTAGTATGCTAGATTGAGGTAGACCAACCAGCTGGAAATTAAGTAAACATCAATACCTATTCCTGTTGAGTTCTTAGTGAATTGCCCTTTGAATGTTAAAGAGATAGTCACGCTTTCTGATTGGAGCAGCTTCACTAATTTCTCTAACTTCTGCAAGACAATAATCTGCGTTTGTTTCAGTCCACCAGGAGTATCGAAACGGACACATGAAACACAATTGAACATCCACTTTCCAACTCATTAAGACGGCTGAGACAAATAGATTATTATTTCAACCACTGATATATGTAACCAGCCACTAATCTGATACTAGTCTACAAGGATTTATGGCATCTGTTAAGACCGTTTCACAGTAATCTGTTTGCCGGTAGGTATTGGATATATGTAATCAATTTTAGACCCAAGAGAGCAAATAGAAATTTACTACAGACCTCTAACCCTATTCTCAAAGGCATCCTTTTAATTCTATTAGTGTCGAACTGGTTGGTTGTTATTATTCACGTGTGATTACTGGCATGACCTTTTGTAGAAACACTGCAAAAAGGTATGGTTATGAGTTAAGACGTGGAGAGTTTGTTTAAAGGAAAAGCTTTTAAAAATAAGAAGAATGTCCTTCTCTGCTTTAGCTCCCTGATTCCATATGTCATATTTAGGAGATGAAAAAATGGGAGAGCTCCAGCTGAATTATTTAGAGTCTGCACCATATTTCTCTCCTAGTAAATAAATAGTGGTCCTTTTCAAGAGCCGCCATACGCAGTCTGGGCCGAGGCATTGGAAAACAGAACACACGTTTCAATTAAAGGCACAGGAATTGAAAAAAATGTTGCACAACACTCTCAGCACAATGAAGGGGTTGTGTAGTGTCTGGCAGGACCGTTTGAACTGGATCTTTGCATTAAATTATACAGCATTTCTTTAAGATGCATTTACCAGGGTGCCTGTTTTGATAGTTTTTAGACAGAATTGGAGAGAAAACATCATCATGGTGGGTGAAAAGTAGTAAGGCTATTTATTTTTTCTTTTCAACCACTTGAAGTGGACGAGGTGAAGAGAGCCTGAGACCACCATTCAACAAGATTGCCAAACTTGTTATCCTTGGCTTGGTATAGGAAACTGTTTCTGTTTAAGACTGAATGAGTGAAAATGACTGAAAAAGAAGAACTGGAAAAAGGTACACAATGTTAAGAAGTTTTGGGTCAGTAAGATTTTTTTTTAAACGAATGAATAAAATGAATACTTGAATAATCAAATGTAACAGTACAAGACATTTGTTGCTAAAGGTTTCTATTTTAATTAAATGCTGTTATTTTGAGTTAATATTCATGCAACTACCTCAAAATCACTTGAGAATTACCGGTTTGAATCAGACTCAATCTCTGAATCGTTCATAAGTTCATAACTGAATCATTTTTCAATTATGAACTATTTCAAAATTGACTGGGAACCATTACTGTTAGGTATAGTGTAGTTTGTGAGATATTTAAAGGGGACATTCTATGCAATTCACTTTTACATGTTTGCATATAAATGTGTCTTAGCAGTGTGTGGGCACAACCACCCTACAATGATAAAAATCCATTCACTCCTTTTTTTTAATCCCCAAAAAACCTAAACAGTCTTAATTATCTAGCTGTTTTGATTTTCTGAGCAGTATGATATCATACTGCTCAGGCCCCGCCCACCACAGCTGATGGACAGTCCCATATTAGCATATTCCCACCCTCAGCCAGTTGTACACCATATGCCATTTTCTCTGTGCGCGAACAGCTGCAGCAACAAAAATGTCTCGTAAGCAATGTAGGTGCTTTGTAGTTAGATGTAAAAGTGAACATAAGAGTCTTCATTTTCTCCCTACATCACACCCACTGAGGATGCGGTGGATTAGTTTTGTTTTTGATGGTAAAGCGCCACCGAATACACAAAAAACTGAAGAGAGGGGTGGAGTGAGCAGTAGCTCATTATCATTTAAAGAGACATGCACCCAGAATGGGTTGCTGTAAACAGAGCTGTTTTTGACAAGGTAAAAATGGTGTTGTTTTACATGAACATTAAGGAATTTTAACCTTTTGTGGTTTGTCTTGCAATGTGATTGTCTTATTTTAAACTTCAGCTCTGACTTCCATTAAAAAGCAGTAGTTTGGTGACAGAACAGTCCTAGCAATATTAATGGGATGCTATTTATGCTAAATGGACAGATTTCACTCTAAATTTGTCAAGGTCCAAAGGTCAGGTAAAGGCCAGATTCAATTCTGTTTTCTGTCTAGACATCGCTCTGAGAAGAATCGACCCTAAAGATCAGAGAAATCAAGGATGATAGACCTGCGTCTTGTCATTGGAGCCAAGGGAGAGGTATGTCCCGCAGCGACTGTTTGTTCCTGTCTTGCTTCTGATTAGTGGGATTAGACCCTGTCACCAGTGTGTATTCTGTGATCTGGATGGGGTTTGGCAGCTGCACAGAGCAGTTTATGGGCATTAACACAACAGCAGTGCCATCTATCCTGTGGGCTGTGTAACTGGAAATTTTGTTTATGGATTGGTTAGTCAAGCAACAGCTGGAATTAGGTCTGTTTCACACATCCTGTGTTTGTGGCGTGTATTTATTTGAACAGATTGCAGCATTAACATGTCCCAAAAGCACCACAGACAGTAGAATATTTCCAGTGGGCTTATTTTTGTGGTATAAACCAATTTATCAACACAATATTGTGCAATAAAGGCTTTTATGAAGAAACTAACTAATAGAACAAATTACACATGATTTCTGAAGGATCATGTGACGCTAAAGACTGGAATAATGGCTGCTGAAAATTCAGGTTTGGCATTACAGGAATAAATAAAACACTGTGTATTAAAATAGAAACATAGTAAAGTTGGATGGATGGATAGATAGATGGATAGATAAATGGATGGTGGATGGGTGGATGGATGGAAAGATTGACGGACGATGGATGGATGGATGGATGGATGAATGGACTAATGATGGATGAGAGATTGACAGACGATAGATAGATAGATAGATAGATAGATAGATGGAAAGACAATGGATGGTTAGATAGACAATGGATGGAAGAATGGATGGTGGATGGAAAGATTGACGAACAATGGTTGAATGAGTAAATAATTGAATAGATGAATTGACGAACGATGGATAGATGGATAGATTGACAGATGATAGATATATAGATAGATATGGATGGACGAAAGATAAGATTGATCGATGGACGGATGGATGGACCAATGATGGATGAGATTGACAGACGATAGATAGATAGATAGATAGATAGATAGATAGATAGACACTGGATGGAAGGATGGATGGATGGATGGGTGAATGCATGGATGGATGGAAAGATTGATGAACAATGGATGGATGAGTGAATGATTGAATAGATGGATTGACGAACGATGGATGGATGGATAGATTGACAGATGATAGATATATAGATAGATGGATGGACGATAGATAGATAAAGATTGATGGATGGATGGATTGACAGACGATGGATGGATGGAAGGATGGATGGTTGGATGGAAAGATTGGCGACCAATGGATGGATGAGTGAATGATTGAATAGATGGATTGATGAATGGTGGATGGATGGTTGGATAGATTGACATGATAGATAGATATATAGATAGATGGATGGACAATAGATAGATAAGATTGATGGATAGATTGACAGACGATGGATGGATGGATGGACCAATGATGGATGAGAGATTGACAGACGATAGATAGATAGATAGATAGATAGATAGATCGATAGATAGACAGACAATGGATGGAAGGATGGATGGAAAGATTGACGAACAGTGGATGGATAGATGAGTGAATGATTGAATAGATGGATTGACGAACAATGGATGGATGGACAAATGGTGGATGGAGAGATTGACGATAGATAGATAGATAGACAATGGATGATAGATGGATGGATGGATAGTTGATGGGTGAATGGATGGATGGATGGAAAGATTGACGAACAGTGGATAGATGGATGAGTGAATGATTGAATAGATGGATTGACGCACGATGGATGGAGAGATTGATGATAGATAGATAGATAGATGGACAATGGATAAATAGATAGATATTAGCATGTTTTTAGCATTTTTTTATCATGTAGCTAAAGGTTGTTACCATTTCTAGCATATTTTAGTTTGTTGCATATTGTGAGAAGTTAGTAAATGTTAGCATGTTGCTAGTATGTTTGTTAACATTTTACACTTGAATAATATTTCACATTACTGTTTTTACAGGATTTTTAATCAAACAAATGCAGCTTTTGTCAGCATTTTTTTGTGTAAAAAAAGTTGCAAAACCCTTTTGAATGGTAGTGTAGTTTTATGTGACTATATGTCACAATCATTTAATACCTCACCATTACAGCTTTTATTTAACTGTCACTCCTTGAATAAATATCATAAATAAGCCTATTTTTGTCTTATAAACCTATTTATTAACATAATCTTGTGCGATAAAGCCTTTTATGAAGAAAACAGAATCTACACAAGCATTGTGTAACAAAGATTGTTTGTGTGTCTGTCAGCTGATAGGCACACAAACAACACTATCTATTCAGTCAATCTGAAAATGGGGTTATTCAAGCAATTTAAAGCTACACTTTAGGGTTTGGATTGCATTCTGTGTATATTCATTAGCATTTAGATGTAAATGTAAATAAGCCACTGTTAAGCTACTACAGTGCTCAGATGCAGCAGATTCAGGATGTGTAAAATGTGCCTTAAATAATAATTTCCATAATATGCTTAAATAACCTCATGTGGGAGGGTGGACCTTTTGTTCGTCTTGCACAGGAGAGTACTGAAAAGTACTTTATAAGTTTCTCCACATTCTACGTTTAAAAACATTCTACATTCTAAAAAAAAAAAAAACAGAGGTAAATGTTAATGGACAAGAGCACTAAAGCCTGAGAGGGATTTAATTGCCATGTTCAGAGGCCTTAGCATCTTTGTTTTGCCCCAGTGAGTGCAATCTGCGAGCTGTGAACTTTCTTAAAAGCTTTCCTCAGAAGAAACAGCAGTAGGACGTTGTCAACAGGAAAACAAACTAATAATTAGAAAGTTTCTGGCTGTGATATTTTTTTTTCTGGTTTAAAATCTTAGTATGCATGAAAAAGTACATGTTTGACAGAAGGTAAAAGCATTTTTCCTGTGTGAGTCAAAAGAATCCCTCACTCATATCTTCTTGTAATGTATTTTAGAAAAAATGACCCATATAAACACAGCAGCCATCTTTAGGATAGTAGATCTTTTTAAGTGTGTCGTTTGATGTGGATTGAGAGGCTTCACGTAGAGATGTTTGTACTGCGTGTCAACGCTCAGTACCTGCAGCAACATCCCATCTGCTGTTGTCGGAGCATCTAGCAGGCAGGTTTTTCATCTCCGTAGCCCTTCTGTTGCAGTTTTCACCTCATTACTGTTGTGTTTGTTTGTTTGTCTAGTTAATTTGTTAATTAATCTCAAATTTTTAATGGGAAAGCCAAGCAAACATTGATTCACAGTCCTTTTGCGATTTTAAGCAGAAATGTGCAATAGCAATGCAGCATTAAAATTCATTTTATGTATGCAGCTAGAAGACTCTGAACAAAATAAAGTTACTTTGAAGGTTGCTTTGGAGCACCTTAGGTTTATAGAGTGTTCTTCTTATCAAGAGCCTTTAAAAACATCCTGAAGCTGAACTCACAGAGTTCATGAACACATTATGAACTTGCTTTTTAAAAGGGCAGTATTATGTGTATTATTTATTAATTTATTTTCCTCCCCAGAAGCAATTATTCTGAAAACAAATAATCATAGTAAGTAATCCTTGTACCATCAGCAGCCCTGGGCAGAATATGTGTTTATGATGCTGACATAGTACATTTATTCTGCATGTATTAAACAGCAAATTTATTCTCTGTGTATTAAATGGTCATTGCTTTTGTGGTTGTCATGAGACTGGAAATAAATGGGTGTTAACAGGACCTTTGCAAAAAATATATGAAATCATGTCTCAGCACAAAAGGCTAATAGAAATAGTGGGGTTATTAACTACAAGATGTATTTCAAGTGTGTTTTATTCACAAACCACCTATAATCCAGTTAAACAAAGAGTGTAAACCATAGTTCTGTACCATAAATATGTAAATTAGGTGATGTCAAAACCACATAATTTATATGTAAATTAGGCTCATTATATGTTACATCTTATTTACAGTAATCACTCTTTGCATGTAAGTGGCCGATGGTAAAATAGACTCTTATGACCTATTTGTTTAGATAAAACTTGCACTTAGAAGGAAAGTCAGATATGTAGTTAAACTCAGAATTCAGAGAATAAAGTCAGAATTGTAAGATATACAGTGAACTCAAAATTGCAAAATGTAAATGTGGAATTTTGCAAAAAATGTCAGAATTCTAAGTTTATATTTCACAATATACTTGTGAGGAGAAGAAAAGTCAGAATTCCGGGATTCTAATTTCATAACTTTTTAGAACTTTAGTTTACAATTTGTGAGATAAAACGTCGCAGTTACCTTTTTTATTTATTATTTTGTGGCAAAAACAAGCTTCCTTATGAAAGACTGGAGTAATGGATACTAAATATTCAGTTTAAAAATAATAATAAAAAATATTTAAATAGAAAACAGTTATAGTAAATTGTAATAAATTATATGTATATATGTATACATGTGACCCTGGACCACAAAAACAGTCATAAGTGTCAATTTTTGGAAATTAAGATTTTATACATCATCTGAAAGCTGAATAAATATTGATGTATGGTTTGTTAGGAAAGGACAATATTTGGTCAAGATACAACTATTTGAAAATTGGAATCTTTCTCAAAATATTGAGAAATCGCCTTTAAATTGTCCAAACGAAGATCTTGGCAATGTATATATTACTAATTAAAAATTTAGTTTTTATATATTTATGGTAGGACATTTACAAAATATCTTCATGAAACATGATCTTTATTTAATATCCTAATGATTTTTGGCATAAAAGAAAAATGTATAATTTTGACCCATGCAGTGTAGTTTTGGCTATTGCTTTTTTGGCATTTTTTATGCAAACCTATGCTACTTATGACTGGTTTTGTGGTCCAGGGTCACACACACACATTTATATATGTGTGTGTATATATATATATATATATATATATATATATATATATAGCCAAGAATTCAAAAGTAACATTTCCCAAACATTTGCATGATAAAATAGAATGTTCTATAAATGTTTGCAAAAAAACATTTTTAAAGCATTAAAATAAAAAACATTTTGAACATTCAAAGAAAATGGAATGTTATATAAATAACCAAGAAAAAACAATTTTAAAACATTAAGAAAAAGAACATTCAAACAGAATGGAATGTTCTACAAATGGTTGTATAGCCAAAAAAAAGAATAAAAAACATTTTTGGATCAAATAAATACAGACTTGGTGAGCATAAGCGATATCAAAAACATAAAAAAATCTTTGTGTGTATAAAAAATAATATCATACTTTCATTAAAGGGATAGTTTACCCAGAAATCATTAATTACTTATCCTCATGTCGTTCCAAACTTGTAAGACCTTCGTTCATCTTCGGAACACAAAGATATTTTTGATAAAATCTAAAAACTTTCTGACTCTGCATAGACAGCAACACAACCGACCCATTCAATGCCCAGAAAGGTAGTAAGGACATTGTTAAAATAGTCCATGTTACATCAGTGGTTCAGCCTTCATTTTATGAAGCTACGAGATTACGTTTTGTGTGCAAAGAAAACAAAAACAACAACTTTAATTAACAATTTCTTCTCTTCTGTGTCACAACACATGCTATGTTAACGATGCACTATTTTAATGATGACCTTACTACATTTCTGGGCCTTGAACATGTCAGTTGTTGTCTATGCAGGGTCAGAAAGCTCTCAGTTTCATCAAAAATATCTTAAGTTGTATTCCAAAGATGTTTCAAAGGTCTTACAGGTTTTTTTTACAACATGATGGTGAGTAATTAGTGACATCATTTTCATTTTTGGGTAAACTATGCCCTTGAATTGTTTAGCATAATGAAGTCAAGTTGTACAACTGTAAGGAATAGGTTTAATTTTAGTCATTTTTAATGGATCACTTCTCTTGCTTTCACAAAAGCTGTAAACACAAGTAGAGACTCCATATGCCAGCCGCACACTCTCAATAGAAACCTATTGAATAACGCACACTCAGCAGGGTTGACTCAATAAACATTTACAAAGACAGCATCCAGGATCTTACTCAGCAGAACCACCACAAGGTCCCTGTCAACATATCGACTTCAACAAACTTCTCCATTCTAACAAAGGTGTCTTGTACTTCATTTTTATTGACACTCCCTGTAAACACATCCACTTTTCTGGTTAGCCAAATGATATAATTTGCATTGATTTGATGAAAAATAGACTTGATGTTTTGTGAGCGCTATCAATTAGCATGTGTTGTATATTTGCTTCACACAGTGCTTTTAATTAGGCATAATATCGATCAGCCACATTAGCATGTACCATTCATAGCAAAAACGATCAGGCAAATACGTTATACAACTACATTTTATTGACTTTCATTGAAGACTTTACAGGGAAAAGCAATAGTGTGGAGTGTGACAGTGTTCTTGTGGCTGTCATGCAAATTTGTGCAGGAAGTAAACGTGATGCTAAGATGTGTCTAGAAATATGTGTGGCAGCAGCAGGCCGCTGAGCAACCCTGTTGAGTCTGCATCTGGAATTGTGGAGAGCGATGAGTTATTAGTACAGCAACGTTCTTATTTTGTTGCCCTGGGCGACAATAACAATGACAGCTTGCTCTCATGTGTATTTGGATTAGCATGGATCGTTTTCTCTGGCGTTCTTTTTGTTTTTGATTTGAATCCATGCAGAATGGGATCTGATGCTATTCATTAAAATCACTCTTTGTGGCCTACTGGGTTATGAAGACAGAAACCAGAAATCGATAGAACGTAGATATGTTGTAGAAGAAAATAATATTGTTTCTCGGAGGTCACTCCTTTATTGCTTAGGGAAATTAATAAAGTCTTGTTTGTTTCGTTGAATTAGGTTTCATATCAACATCGTCTAAGATGTTACTGCTACACACATGCAATTAATTTTAGCGTATTTTGAGAAAGCTCTATAATAATATTCTCAAAATGTTAACACAAAAACAGTCTTTATCTATTGTTTACATTTTTTCTGAAAGTTTTTTTTGTAATGTTACTACATTCAAAATGGAATCTACAAATGTTTGTGTAACCAAGAAAAAAAAAGAGTAAAAAAAAAGTTCAAAGTTGGAATGTTCTATACATGGAATATGGAATACCCCAAAAAAAAATAGTAAACATTTTTAAAACATTTTGAACGTTAAAAGAAATTGAATGTTCCACAAATATTTGCATAACCAAGAAAAAAAGAAAAAAAAAATGTTTTTAAAAAAAACGTTTTGAACGTTCAAAGAAAATGGAATATTCAACAAATGTTTGCGCAACCAACATTAAAAAAACATTTAGAACGTTTAAACAAAATATAATGTTCTACAAGTGTTTGCATATCCAAAAAAAAAAACATTTTTAAACCATTTTGAACATTCAAAGGAAATGGAATGTTCTACAAATGTTTACTTAACCAAGAACATTTTAAAAAACATTTTAAATGTTCAAAGAAAATAGAATGTTCTACAAATGTTTGCATATATATAAAAAAAATACTTTTTTTAAAGCATTTTAAAGTTCAAAGAAAATGGAATGTAGTACAAATGTTTGCATAAGCAATAAAAAACATTTTCAAAACATTAAAAAAAAACATACTAAATTTTCAGAGAAAATGGAATGTTCTACAAATGTTTGCATAACCAAGAAAAAAGTTTTTAAAACATTTTAAGAAAACAAAAACATTTTGAACATTTAAAGAAGATGGAATGTTCTAGAAATGTTAACCAAGGAAATAACATTTTTAAAAATTTAAAAACATTTTGAACGTTCAAAAAAAAGTAACGTTCTACAAATGTTTTCATAACCAAGCAAAAACATTTTTAAAACATTTGTAAGAAACATTTTGAACGTTAAAAAAAATGGAATGTTTTACACGTTTGCATAACCAAGGGAAGAACATTTTTTTTTTAAAACATTTAAACTTTTTTTTTTTGAACGTTCAAAGAAAATGGATTGTTCTACAAATGTTTTCATAGCCAAGAAAAAAACATTTTTAAAACATTTTAAAACATTCATAAACAGCATTTTCATAACTGAATGAAAGTGTTTAATCATTCTAAGAACATGTTTTTGTTAGCGGAGACATTATTGTGGCAAATGAGTAAATTATTGAATTGGCATAATTAAAAAAAGCGCTTTATAACACTTTGTTTGTTTGTTATATATTTTAAAAAGCAAAAGCAATCCATTTTGTAATCAAGTTTGTCAGTCTGCCTGATGTAGACTTTGAAATCTGCAATATTCTGCTATATTTTGGTTAACATGTAAACATGCACATTTGCTACCTACTTGCTCTCTTTTGTGATGTAAATATGAAGCAAATTGTGCCATGAGCAGTGTATTCTTAAGAAACTGCAAATCCATCTTGTTGTCATTAAATGCAAAAGTCTGGCTATGGATTCACATAAATATGTAGTTGATACTTCATGCTATAATTAATTGTTAAGAAAATTCCGTATGAAATCTATAAACAGGTCAGAGGCCTGTTGTGGAAAGATAGCTTGGTGGATAGTCTTCATTTGCCTTTCATGTAATCTAATGTTCCCTCTTACTCCTTTTTTCCTGTTTTATTAATTTATTCTTGCATTAATTTGTGGCTGTCCACTGACGTTTAATGTTCTTCGGTGGCTGCGGATGTAATCTCTTCCTTTTCCACTCGAGCAGCTGACAGTGAGATAGGTGGAGGAAGAGCGGGGATGTTAGCGTCAGCAGCGCACCTGTTAGCGTCTCACGTGGGAAACAAGCCTGAGGCAATTAGTCATAGTAATTAACATCACCTCAAACTAAAGCAGGCAAAAGCCAAGTGGCAGTAGAAGAGACTACAATTAGACCTGCTGTCAAAAGTCTACAATTAAAACAGAATCCTTGTGCCACAAAGCTCCGGTTAACAACTCTCCAACGTTTTGTAACTGGAGTTTTATGACATGATTATTTCACTAACAAATCCTCTGTGTTTCTATTATTTAACTCTGATTACACAGATAATTGGTGCTGTATTTGCAATTAGAATTGTGTTTCTTGTTCATTGCAGTTGCAGTATGATTTGTATCATGTACAGTGGGCTCAATATTAGCGTGGTTTTTCTCATGTGCTGTCCATCAATCAATTGTTTGGACAACAATGGTCTAAAAGTCTAATTGTGTGGTTGATAAAGTACTGGGGTTGATAATAGTATGGCTAAGTTGTTTCTAAATGGTTGCTAGGGTGTTGCTATGTGGTTGCCAGGGCTCTCTGGGTGGTTTCTGCGGTGCTCTGGGTGGTTGCTAGGGTATTATGTGTGGTTGCAAGAGTGTTCCGGTGGTTGCTGGGCTGCTGGTTGCTTGGCACATTCATATGTGGTTGCTAAGGTATTCTGTGTTGATGCTAGGATGTTTGTGTGTTTGCTGCTAGGCAGTTGCTATTCTGGGTGGTTTCTGGGTGCTGATGTTTGGCATATTGATATGTGGTATGATATTCTGTGTGATTGCTAAGGTGTTTCTGTGTGGTTGCCAGGGATTGGGTGGCTTCTACAGGGTGGTCTAGGCATTGTGATGGGTTGCTGGGGTGCTGGTTGCTGGCACACTTGCTATGTGGTTGCTAAGTTATTCTGTGTTGTTGCTAGCGCGTTGCTGTGTGGTTGCTTAGGGTTTGTGGGTAGCCCGGCCATTCTGTGTAGTTGGTAGGGTGTTCTGAGTGGTGCCAGGGTTTTCTAGGTGGTTTCTTTGCGTTCTTAGGTGGCTGGTGCATTGCTGTGTGGCTGCCAGATTATTCTAGGTGGTTTACAGGGCGCCGCTGGCCGTGGTCTGGAGTGGTGCTAGGGCTTGCCGTGGTTGCCAGGGGTTAATGGGTGGTTGCTAGGGTTCACTGGGTGGTTGCTGGCCATTCTGTTTATTGGTAGGGGTGTTCTGAGTGGTTGCCAAGTGGTTCTAGGTGGCTTCTTTGCGTTCTAGGTGGTTGCTAGTGCGTTGCTGTGGCCGGCGATTATTCTGGTGGGTTGTAGGGCATTGCTATGTGGTGCCACCAGGATTCTATTCTGGGTGGTTCTGGCCATTTTGTTTAGTTGGTAGGTGTTCTGGATGGTACCACCAGGTTCTAGGCAGTTTCTTTGGTGTTCTAGGCGGTTGCTAGGGCATTGCTGTGTTTACTGCCAGGTTTCTGGGTGGTTACTAGGGCATTGCTATGTGGTTGCCAGGGGTTTATGGGTGCTTTCTAGGGTTCACTGGGTGGTTGCTGGCCATTCTGTTTAGTTGGTAGGGTGTTCTGAGTGGTAGCCAGGGTTTTCTAGGTGGTTTCTTGGGTGTTGTAGGTGGTTGCTAGGGTGTTGCTATGTGATTGCCAGGGATTATTGAGTGATTTTGCATTGCTTACTGGCCCAAGCTAGGATCTTACTATGTGGTTGTTATGGGTTTCTGGGCATCTTCTAGGGTGTTCTGGGTGGTTGCTAAGACATTGTGTTGTGGTTGCTCAAGCATTCTGGGTGGTTGCTAGGGTGCTGGTTGCTAGCACATTGCTATGTTGTTGTTAAGGTATTCTGGGTGGTTGCAGTTGTATTCTAGGTGGTTGCTAGGGTGTTGCTATGTGATTGCCAAGGTTTACTAAGTGGTTTCTAAGGTGTTCTGGATGGTTGCTGTATGGTATTGTATTGTATTTCTGCCCTACTTACAATAAAAGAGGAATGCACGCCATATTGTTTGCTTTCCTCCTTTGTTTTCCACATGTTATTGTTTGCCGGGCGGAAACCATATGCCGAATAGCTTAAAAAAGCAGTGGTACAAAACACACACACACACACACACACACACAGAATTTGAGTTATCATTCATATCCATAACAAATGGTAGAGTCTAGTCTGTTCAAATACCAAAGCCTAATGAGCAATAAAAATAGTCAAGCTTGATTTAGCAACAACCACTAATTAACCAACATGATACCTTTAAACACAACACATTGATTGCCTCTGAAATTAATATATAAATAATTGTATAAGGCTGAACATTTTTGAATAGCATGGATTTTAAGCACTGTTTGTTTTGCTGTTACAAATATAAGAATGAAAGTTATCAATTGCAAATGAAAACATTCGAAAATAAAGTCTTCAACTTGTCAGCCATTGATTCTCACATTTTCTCCTGGCAGTAAGATGCATTTGCTACAACTCAGCCTTTAAATTCACCACAAAGAAAGTGCAATCCCAAAAGACTGGTACATAAATACTGTTTTACGAGGGATATTGAGAGCCTCTTCCAGCAGCATGATGATAAAGCTTCTACTGAAAACAGCTCATCACATATAGGCTGCACACACACACACACACACACGCACACACTAAACTGTCCTTATCACCCCCAATCTTTCATAATCTGAAGCAAATAGCTCCAGCATTTCTTCACCATGCTAATGTGAACCTCTGTGTCTCTGTTTCCATGCAGTTGGCTGCTGTGAGCTGCTGCTGTGACACAACCTCTATTTACATGCCGTGCGGCTCACCGTCATATCCAGACGGAGGTATTTAGAGCAACGCTTATTCCAGGAGGTCGCAGGTACAGAGCTGTTATGGCTGACATGTTTTCACAAGTGAAGGCAAATGCTTCTATTGGTGAAAAAACAGCTCCTGTGAGCATTGGAGAATGAGATAAGGCTATGGCGCTGCCAACAGTGTTTAGAAATATAATGAGTAAAATAGCCAAAGTGACTCCAAAAATCCTCATATTTTTTTTTTACCACTGGATGAAATGAAAAGACTGAGATTAGACCGAATGTAACAGGAAGATTGCAGTTGCATAAACCTGAACACTTTAGGCTGCATGAAAGCTGTACAAGCTGTTAAAATGGTTTATATGGAGGTTACAGCAGATTTCCCTCCAAGGAATCAATGAAGTCTCCATATACTGCATGCAGTATACTTTTATTATACCAATTTAAAAATGCCATTAAATTAAAAATGCTCTACTCACATTTTCAACAGTAGTATATGGGTTAGTAACAGGGTTACATACAAAATTAATAGATGTATGTTACTGGAAATATTTAGCCTGTTTTTTTTTTTGTTTTTTTTTACATAAACCAAGGCTGCAGATATTTTCACAAATACAGCAAAATATTCTGAAATATTATTACAATTTTAAAAAACTTTTTTAAAATATAGAACTCTTATTAGAAATCGTATTTATGTATAATTCTGTATATTTATGTAAAATAAATATACAGAAGTGCTTTGTGTACATAAACTTGCTTGCTAACAGCACATAATATCACAGAAGTTAAACTATTTTATTTTATTTATTTATTTATTTTTTAAGTGTTATTATTTTATTTTATTTTATTTTACTCCCAAAAAGCATGGTTCTACATATACACTATTATATATTATATAGACAATATATACTGTATGCAATGCATTTTGGAAATAAAATAAAATAAAATAAAATAAAATAAAATAAAATAAAATAAAATAAAATAAAATAAAATAGTAGAACTTTAAAAGGGGAAAATAAATAAAATAAAATAGTTTAACTTTAAAAGTGCCTTTTGCTTATGCTTGCTAACAGCATACAATGTCAGGGAAGTTAAACTATGTTATTATATATATAATTTTTTTTAAATCTATTTTTGATATTTAACTATTTAACCATTAACTATTATTTAATATTTAACTATTTTGTCTTATTTTTTTATTTTATTTTATTCATTTTTTTTTTTTTTTTTACTCACAAAAAGGATTGTTTTACATATACACTATATTTTATATAGAAAATATATACTGTATATAATGCCTTTTGGTAATAAAAATAAATAAATAAATAAATAAATAAATAAATACTTTAACTTAAAAAATTAAAAATAAATAAATTAAAATGGTGTAACTTTAAAAGTGCTTTTGCACATAAACATCCTAACAGCATTCAACGTCAGGGAAGTTAAACTATTTATTTTATTTTATTTATTTAAAATTTTTTAAGTTAAACTATTTTATTAAAATATATTTTTTAAAGTGAAACTAATTAGTATTTAATTATTAATTATTTAATTATTAATCAAATTTAGTTTTATTCCTAAAAATCATTGTTCTACATATACAGTATTATTTATTATATAGACTATATATACTTTACACACTACCTTTGAAATATATTATGAAATATAAATTTAAACTTAAAATTTATAAAAATTAAAAAAAAAAAAAAACATTTGATACAGGCGAAAATAATATGGGAATAGTAGGGCATAGATGACTGCAAAGCTAGCACAAAAAACTCTACTTTTTATTTCTTTATAGCGTCTTTAAAGCTTTCTCAAAGACATTACACCCAGACAGTCCAGCAACAGAAACTTTGATGTTTGCTGTCTGGTAGACTCTCTCAGTTACTCTCCAGAGAGACACTTCTCTGGCCGTGAGGCCACCACCCACAACATAAAGATGATATCTATAGCACACATACTTTCTAAGGGGAGATACGTGACAAGTCATTCTCGGTTATTTACATCTCTCAGGACCACTGATGGGAGTAATACTGGATGTTTGCTGAAACTGAATTGAGAACATAAACAACGTGGTTGGAAGGAGTTCTGTGTTCTCTATTGATCCTTTGGGCTTTTGGAGGCTCTTGCAAGAACGGACTGGGCGATAAACAGAGCCATTAATTGGTTAATTGGTTTTTCTGACATCACTGCTTGTGACTGATGATTAGACAAAGACTGATGGTAATGTCTAGAGGAGGTCTCAACTAAAAGACAATTTATTTCTCAGATCTATCTGGACTCCAGCCCAGATTCATTACAGGCACATCTGATAATTGCAGGGGTCTTGATGAGAGATTAAAGTCAATGTCACCATAAAGATTATAGGGGGCTTATCTTATACGCTTGAAGAATTTTGTTAGTAAAAAATATATATGTGTGTGAGTCAGGACATTCAACCAGGCAGTTTTATTTTTTATAAAATTATCCTCTAAACATTGTTTTATAAGAATATAATATATGTGTAAGTCAGTAAATTCAGCCAGCTAAATGTTAATATCTTTTGTGAAAACTCTTATTTTTATTATTATTCTTTGATGAATATAACTTTCAAAAGTTCAGATCAAATTTATTTAAAATATAATTTTATGTAAGAATTTAATTATCACTTTAGTTAAATTTAATGCATACATGCTGAATCAAAATAACTTACCTGCTGTAAACACAATTTTGACATTAAATGATATGAAAGTATAGATTATTGTTGTAGCTACTTTCTATGATGGCATTTTAGTGCCACTTTAAAAAAAAAAAAACTAAGATTAAGAGATTAAAGTTGTATTATTTCAAGAATAAGGTCAAAATATTTTGAGAATAAAGTCGAAATTCTGGGAATAAAGTCGAAATATTTTGAGAATAAATTCAAAATTACAAGGATAAAGTCGTAGCAATACGAGAATAAATTCTAAATATTATGAGAAAAAAGTCACAATTACGAGAATAAAGTTGTAGCAAAACAAGAATGAAGTCGAAATATTTCGAGAATAAAGTCGAAATTACGAGAATAAAGTTGTAGCAATACGAATATAAAAATATTATGACGAATAAAGTCAAAATATTTTGAGAATAAAGTCAAATTTACGAGAATAAAGTTGAAATATTTCAAGAATAAAGTCGAAATTGCGAGAATAAAGTCGTAGCAATACAAGAATAAATTCAATTATTATGAGAAACAGTCAAAATTACAAGAATGAAGTAGCAAAACAAGAATAAAGTCAGAATATTTTGAGAATAAAATCCAAATTACGAGCATGATGTGGAAATATTTCAAGAATAAAGTTGAAATATTTAGAGAATAAAGTCGAAATTACAAGAATAAAGCTGAAATATTTAAAGAATAAAGTCGAGATTACAAGAATAAAGTAGATATATTTTGAGAATAAAGTCAAAATTACAAGAGTTAAATTGTAGCAATTAGTTATAATATTTAATATATTTATTCTTGTAATTTCAACATTATTCTCCAAATATTTCAGCTTTATTCTCATAATTTCGACTTTATTCTCGTAATTCACTTTATTCTCGTAATTTTGACATTATTCTCGAAACATTTTGACTTTACTCTCATAATTTCTAGATTATTCTTGAAATATTTCTACTTTATTCTCATCATTTCGACCTGATTATCAAAATATTGACATTTTATTCTTGTACTGTTACATAATTTAAAAAAAAAAAATTATGTGGCACCAAAACAGCATCATAAAACCGTTTATATTGAAGTCTTCTGATTTCATTTTCAATACAATCAATAACAGAGATGCAAGATGGCAGCAGCTGCATTTGTATACCTGGATAAACGGTATGTATTGCAACGTTGCTAATGACAACCGTTCTTATTGGGAAATAACACATTTCGGAATTTCGCAACTGACCAATCAGAGTATTCTGATTAAATAATGTAATTACAAAGCACAGACATGCACAATCTCAGCCTTAATGGAGAATGCAAATGAGCAAACCTGACCTAATCAAATGATAAAATGGAGTGACCCATCTGAGATGACGGCACTAACCCTGCAGGAGGCGACGTGACAGCAGGTTTGATATCACAATCCATCTTGACTGATGAGGTGAAATCAGGCTAATTGAATTCAGGCATAAATCAGCCGGTTGTTTGAGTGAGGCTGGCATGATAGGAGCTGGCTGAAACCCAACACACTCTCCAGCGGTTTGAATGCATGAAGTCGAGCATGAGTTCAGGTCTGCAGGATGAAACTGGGTTCTTGGCTGTTTTAAGATGTCTTGCATGCTGCACGCGCTGTCATGTCCTCTTGACACTGGATTAAAGTGACCCATATACACCACAACAGATGGCAGGAACCGCTGGCAGATGACAGTCCTGGAGAGATCAGGCTTGGAGCTGTTGTTGTCCAGCTGTGCTGGTCTTGCACTGAAACTCTAATCAACAGTCACTGATTTCCTTCATATTCAGTTCTTCTTGCATTGGTCTAAAATTTGCTGATTTTGCTCACACAGGCTATGCATTGTAATGCTTAACGTTAAATTTTCATAACCTTGTTACACTTGAGGCATTCCCAGTCAAAAATGACCAGCTTACAAAAATTGCTTATAAATTTCTGTATTATTGCCAAATATTGGATTCAGTCTTTTATCACCTTGTATTCTTTTTTGAAACTGATTGGTCATAGGCCTCATTGATCTAAATTTATACACCTCAGTTTTGGAGTGAACATTGCGAAAATTATCCCTTTTCTTTCCACTAAAAAACTGAGGTGCATATGCTCAGATCAATAAAGCTCCAATTGAATCCAAGATTTGGTGATAATATAGCATAATGAGAGATTTAAAAGCAATTTTTGTATGGATTTTTGTTCATACAATAATAGTCAGCAGGGTCCCGTGTCTTCTTTTGTGTTTCACAGAACGAAGACAAGATGTTGAAACTTGACAACATTTTCATTTCTGAGATAAATATCCCTTTTTAAAACACTCAAATGATCAATGCAAGTGTAAAAACATGAAAGAGAATCTGTTTTGATTATCTTTCATCCGTAATGTGCATGAAAACGAAACAATCTTGCAAGCTTTGGTTGTTAGAAGTAAAAAAGATCTTTGTTTTTCTTTGCTCATTTATGTACCTTATACGCTTTTATCCTTATTATATTTGTTTATTGTCTGAATGCTGTTAAAATACAAGCTCATATTGCCACAAGTCAGTGCTGATGGTAATGGTTATGTATGTACATATATCTGTTTTGCTTAATACAAAAAAAAGTGGTAAAAGCATATAATTAAGATGCATGGTGGCATCACAGTGATATTGTTGATACCAGCTGCATTTTAATGCACAACCTCATATTTTTGAAAGGAAAGAGTCAGCTGTCATCATAAACTGATGTCAACTACTATGTTGTGATTTTGTTTGGTGCACATTTTTTTTCTCCGTCAGTTATATATTCATATGTTTAATATGAATGTATGTGTTTCTTTTTTCCACTCAAGCCCCAGAGCATCTGATTGTAGAAAGGTTACAAAAAAGGAACATTATCTTGTCAAACACGCAGAGAAATCTTTGGCATGTTTGACTCAGAAATTGAATCACTCAGTGAAAAATGAATTGTATGCCATTTCAGCTATACATTTTATATCAGAGTGTATTTTTTTTTTCCCCCCATGCATTCAAATGTAGTGATATGTTTTCTAAGGAACAAATTGCATATATACACAGCTGTTCAAAAATTTGGGATCAGTAAGATTTTAAATGTTTTTTAAAGAAGACTTCTCTTCTCATCAAGCCTGCATTTATATGATTAAAATACAGACAATAACAGTAATATTGTGAAATATTATTGCAATTTAAAATAACAGTTTTCTATTTCCGTATACTTTAAAATATAATTTATGCCTGTGATGCAAAGCTGAATTTTTAGCATCATCCCTGTTTCAGATCTGTAAGACGATCCCACTAACATATACAGTCATGTGAAAAAGTTAGGACACCATATTGAATTCCATGGTTTTCTGTATCAGGACATAATAAAAAATTATCTGGTCCTTGGCAGGTCTTAAAATTTGGAAAATAAATTCTCAGATAAACATCATCACATGACATATCACACAGTGTCATTATGTATTTAACAAAAATAAAGCCAAGAGGGAAAGGCCATGTGTGGCAAAGTTAGGACACCCTATAATTCAGCTGCCTGTAGATCCACTTTTAGCAGCAATAACTTGAAGCATTCATTTTCTGTGTGACTTAATCGGTCTCTCACATCGTTCTGGAGGAATTTGGACCACTCTTCTTTTCAACGTTGCTCCAGTTTATTGAGGGCATTTGCTTATGCACAGCTTTCAACACAGCATTTGAGTCAGGATGAGCTCTGGACTTTGACTGAGCTATTGCAACACCAACACCTTCTTTTCAGCCATTCTGTTGTAGATTTGCTGGTGTGCTTTGGATCATTGTCCTGTTGCATGACCCAATTTTGGCCCAACTTTAGTTGCCGGACAGATGCCCTCGCATTTGACTCTAGAATACTTAGATATACAGAGGAGTTCATGGCCAGCTCAATGACTGTGAGGTGCCCAGGTCCTGTGGCTACAAAACAAGCCCAAAATGATCAGCCCTCCTCCAGCATGAGGTGTTTGTGCTGATATGCTCTTTAGGTTTTCACCAAACTTGGTGCTGTGCATTATGGCCAAACATCTCCACTGCGATCTCGTCTGTTCAAAGGACATTATTCTAGAAGACTTGTGTTTTGTTCAGATGCAACTTTGCAGACTTAAACTGTGCTGCAAAGTTTTTTTTTATTCTTCTGCCAAGCCTTCCAAACATGTCATTTTTGTCCCATATTTTTCTAATGGTATTGCCATGAACTTTATCATTTAACATGTTAACTGAGGCCTGTAGAGTCTGAGGTGTAGTTCTTGGGTTGTCTGCCATTTCTCTGAGATTTACATGGTCTGATCTTGGAGTGATTTTTCTGGGACGTGTGTTTTAAATGTCTTCCACTTGTGAATAAACTTCACATTGTTTGGAAATGGCCGTATTACTCTTCTCAGATTGATGGCAACAACAGTTGATTGCTGATGCCTTACCTCCTTGGCATTGTGTTAACACACACCTGAAGGCTCCAGACCAGCAAACTGCCAAAGCTTATGCTTTTATAGAAGCGCTCAGACTTGCTAATGATCAGTTAATCAAAGGTATTTGATTAGCAGTGCTTGACTGTTATTTATCCTCTTAATTCCAGTGTTAACAGTAAGGGTGTCCTAACTTTGTCACACGTGGCTTTTCCATTTTGGCATTATTTTTGTTCAGTAAATGAGACGGTGCAATGTGTCATGTGTTGTTGTTCATCCGAGGTTTTACTTTCGAAAATTTAAGACCAGCCAAGGACCAGTTTTTTTTTAATGATGTCCTGATACGGAAAACCATGGAATTCAGTAGGGTGTCCTAACATTTTCACATGACTGTAATTGGTCTATAAGTCACTTTGAATACAACAGCATAAATGAAAAGATGCAGTAAAACCTCCACACCACCAGAGACACTGTTCATGACAGGAAGACTTACCTGTTCATCACTTCCTGTAGGTATGTATACAGGGTTTTGCTGTGTTTTCATCTGTCGCATAGTTTTGACAGTAATTCTCCAGTTCCAAGTGTTTGTAGCTTGTGATTGTTTCTCTCATTTCCTGAACCTTATTGAATTATTTTATCTTTGGTGTTTGATTTGGATTTGTTTGCTGGCTTGGATTGACTCTCTAGGTTGGATTTTAATGAATTTCACTTTTAGTTTGGGTTTAATTTATGCTATAGACTGACAAAAGATTGTTGTTGAGAGTTTAGGGTGGTTAATCACTGCAATAAATGATAGGAATGGGAACTGTGTTGAACCTGGTCCAGATGTATATGGGTATATTCAGTCTTTTTATATGTATTTTTTCTTCTTTTATTTGTAAATTCCATCAATAATGTATAAAAGTTACAAGCATTTGATTCTGAATTTCTACAGTGCATTTTAAAGGAGTTCTTCTGCTCACTTCAAATTTATTCTGTAAGAACCGATGACAAGATAAACATAAAACAAGGACAAAAAAGAATCAATTAACATCAGTTATGAATGCTAGATGAGACCTAGAGGACAATTAAATTGAAGGGTAATTAACAGTCTCTCTGGATGGTCAAATCAATACGGGAATGATTCTTTGCACTAAAAGCTTACAGTGCAAGTGGGGTGATCATATTGACTTCTGAAGCAGCTGGGGGTTTTAAGGGGTTTTCCAAGCGCTAATTAACTGTGAGAGCTCTGTAGCTCTTCTTCAGAGAGCATGCGGCATCTTTTACCTTGTTTAAACTCATACTGGATGATTTTTTCTGTTCTGTTGACCTATCATTGTAGCACATGTTGATTTGAAATGCATTTTAAGCTGTTTATTCAGCTAATTACCATGAAATGACAGTAGCCCAGGAATTTGTGTCATAGTTATTTATTTTCTTGACTGCACTTATAATTATGAGTATGTCTTAAGATTAGCCTTTCCAATGTCAGTCGACCTAAAAATAGACGTCCGAAATCCCAAGGTGGTTGGCAAAAGGCCTGAACTGAATTGACTGAGCTTCACACATGAGAACTGTTGAGGCTGGCAGTGCAATCCTTCAATCTCTGAGCTGCAGCTGATGCATTAATTAAAGTGCAGTTGTGTGAGCAGATTCTGTTCATGCATGAATATGAATGTGTTTCTGCTGTCAGGTCAGCAGTCTAAACCTATCAGTGATACTCTTGCTGGTTTGTTCAACTAATTGGTATTGAACAGAAGACATGTGACATTCACAGCTCTTGCTGAATGGCTGGGATTATTGGTGTGGATTAATTATTGGATGGTGGAAGGTAGCCAGCAAGTTCAATGTAGGTGTGATTCCAACAGGGCAGTCTGTGCTTAACCCCATGTTGCTCCATTGGGACAAATGCTGCAGTTGTTTACTGCACCAATAGTTGCCTGGTGAATAGATTGATTACAGTTAGCATAAAATTAAAAAACGGTGCTATTTACGGTCTTAAAGTTGCTGTATGTCATTTTTTTGACTGTAAAAAACACCATAATATTTTCTCAGATATTTAGGAAAAGCAAAATAGAATACAGCTGCAAGAAGCGATTACAGGGGTTCAAGCAATTAAGGCATTTAAGCATATAAGGAAAAAGACATTACATATTATTTAGCAAGTCTGTAAATCACCTAAATCAATGATCAATAAAAAGCATTTTCGGCAAATCCAGGTAATTTACCATAGAAATACAGTGTTTTTGTGAGTCCTTTTTAACTGTTATAGTACCAGCTGTGGTCCGATCTCCTTAAAACTTTGCATACTTGTTTAGAATCACCTGCCTCATGTGCTCACCAGGTTTTGTGAAGTTTTGAGATTTCCTTTAAGCTTTATGGGATTTTGGGTAAATTTGGACAGGCCCCTTTTCCTAAATGACCCTGTTACAGCCTCCTAAAGGGTAAATTTCAATTTTTTTGAATAATTATTGACTTAGAGAGTCCAGAGAATTGCCCTGCAGTACAAAGTAGGTTTTTGACATCTCAATCATTTAACAAATGATTTGATTGACAGCAGTGGTTCTAGAGGCAAATTTGTCTGGAATGAGGAGTTCTATCATATGACACAAATTGTGTCTCTGAAAACTGACATTGACATCTCTTTACAAAATAGTGGATTGCTCAGTAAATATACATCTGAGACATTTAACCTTTTGGCTTTCATCACTATACAAGTTTATCTTTCTTCTGAAAAAAATGTTGATAAAATCAAGAATTTGAGTTGGTGGCCTCTGGTTGACTCGACACGGAATGACCTCTATAGTTGTTGCTACACAATAAGGGACTAAAGAAAGTTAACACAAAAAATTGCAAGCTAACAGAACTTTCTAGTGAATGGCAGAGCCTGTGACCAATGTGGCAAGAAAGAACAGTACAGCTGTCTTCAGAATTTCCGACATGCATGATAGGAGCCATTTACATCCCCTTTTGGGCCCTATTTTCATTGTAGACCTGTGATTTCATTAGAGCCCCAGACGCCCTGTAGAATGTAGCCGAGCTCACGATTGCAAATTATCACATCGCTGAGCTCCGCAGAGCACAGCGGCCCGCTTCCCCACCAGATGTACGCCTCGACAGACTCTGAGCGCAGTCAGCTAGAAAACTACCAGCAGGTGTCTGCCTGAACCGCTGTGTTTGTGTATGAGTGTGTGTTAGAGAGACAGAGACCTGGGGAGAGCGCGAGAAAGAACGCGAGTCCTGCAGGGAGCCTGCGTTTCTCCATACTCCCTCGAGGCATCTGTCATCAGGGTACTCATGGGATGTAACAGCTCATTGTTTACCTCTTTTGTTTTCATAACTCTCTCATAACTACCTGTTTTATGTAAAACCTGGGAGCAGGCTTCACTGCGCACCCTGAAAAACCATTTAGAAATTTTAATGGAGTTCATTTACGAAGCGCTCCTACAGGCCATGGGCATCTTTGCATGAACGTTTCATCACAGCATCTGACAGCAGGCCTTTGTCTCCCGTTAATTGATTTACAGTCTGAGCTGAATCTGCACTGGTGTACGCGTGCAGAATGCCGACAACCTGCCTTGGTTCCCGTTGGATTTTTCCAGAAGTCAGACAAGGCTATACAACTAAAATCACAATGCACATGCAATCTTACAGGGTTACTGTTATCATCTCTACGGCAGTAATTGCAATGCAATGTGAATGAAAAATCGAATCTAATCTAATTTAATATAATACAGGGATGCTCAAATCTTTTCTGCAGAGTTTAGCTCTAACCCCAAAACACACCTGAGCAATGCTAGTCAATGTCTTTAGGATCATTAGAAAATTACAGGTAGATGAGTTTGATCAGTGTTGGAGCTAAACTCTGAAAATGACCCCACAGGGCAAGATTTGAGAAACTATAATATAATATAATATAATATGTGACCCTGGACCTCAAAACCAGTTTTAAGTAGCACGGGTTTATTTGTAGCAAAAGCCAACAATACTGTGTATAAATCACAATTATTGATTTTTCTTTGATGCCAAAAATCATTAGAATATTAAGTAACGATCATGTTCCATGAAGATATTTTGTAAATTTCCTACCTTAAATATATCAAAACTTAATTATTATTAGAATTATTAATTATAACTTTAAAGGCAATTTTCTTAATATTTTGATTTTTTTGCACCCTCAGATTCCACATTTTCAAATATTTGTATCTCGGCCAAATACTGTCCTGTCATAACAAACCATACATCAGTGGAAAGCTTATTAATTCAGATGTATAAATCTCAATTTCAAAAAATTTACCCTTATCATTGTTTTTGTGTTCCAGAGTCACATGTAATATAACATAATATAATATAACAATTTAAAAGTTTGGGGCCATTTTATTATTTTATTTTATTTTATTTTATTTTGAAAGAAATGAATACTTCTATTCACCAAAGATTAATTAAATTTATTAACAGTGACAGTAAATATGTTCATATTGTTACAAAAGATTTCTGTTTCAAATAAATGCTGTTAAAATTTTCCAAAACCCTTCTATTCATCAAACATTCCTGAAAAAATGTAACAAAGTTCCCACAAAACTATTAAGCATCAAGTGTTTCATTAATATAAACCAACATATTAGACTGATTCCTTACAATTTAAATAAAAATAATAATAATAATAATTATTATTATTATTATTATTATTATTTAAATTGTAGTTCAATACTGTCATTTAATCTAATAAATGCAGCCTTATTGAGCATAAACAAAAACAATAATAAACATTTTTGAATTATAATATAATATAATATCATATAATATAATAATAATAATAATAATAATGTTTTTACTAATCCCAAATGAAAAATATTATTTATCATTTATCAATATTTATCCATTTATTTATCTTTTATTTATTTTTTCATATTTCTCATTCTCTGAACTAAAACTGACATTTAAAATAAATTAATTCAATTCAACATTATTTATATTTAATATATACAAATATTAATGAAAATTAAATATAACCTAACCTAAATAGTAACAATAGTAAAAAAAATAACAAAAAGCACATAATTACCAAAATAAATTGTATTACAATAAATACAATTAAAATGAATATCAAAATATGAATAAAACAATAATAATGTAAATTAATACTAAAATAATTTTAAAATGAACTTTTTTTTTCACTTTTTTTCCCAAGTGTTCCAATTTTCCTAAATAATCATTTTAACATGCATATTTTTTTCATTAAATGTTATGTTTTCTTTCCATTAAGAATAATAATAACATTTTAATATAATAGTATAACTATATTTTATAATTCACAGTAATTGAAAGTTTACAGTTACTATAATTATAACAGGCCAGGAGACCACCTGTATATTTGAGCCCCGTTATATGTGACCCTGGACCACAAAACCAATCATAAGGGTCAATTTTTTAGACTGGATAAACAAGCTTTCCACTGATGTATTGTTTGTTAGGACAATATTTGGTCGAGATACAACTATTTAAACAACTGGAATCTGAGGGTGCAAAAAATTTGAAACCTTTAAATTTCCAAAATATCTTTATAGAACATGATCTTTACTTAATATAATAATATTTTTTTGGCATAAAAGGAAAATCAATCATTTTGACCCATACAATGTATTGCTGGCTATTGCTACAAAAATACCCGTGCTACTTATGACTGGTTTTGTGGTCCAGGGTCACATATAAAACTATAAATCTCTTGGAATGGAAATGCCTCCTCTTTCGAGTGATCATCAGTCCAGTCAGAGAAAAGCTCCACATGAGGAACGTTTTGCTGTTCGTCTGTGTGTGATGAGCTCACCTGCTGCCTACCAAAAAGGTCTAATATACCTGGAGAAAGTGATCTGTCAGCATTCCCATCCATCTCGTGGTAGTTTCTCGGCTGTGCACGGCCCCAAGACACAAAAGTCAGATTTATTAGAAGACACCATGACTCTTTTTCTCTTTGTACCCCCATAGATTTAAACACCCCAGGGTGCTTTTCTCCTGTGCATCAACTTTTTAATTCATATTTCTGTTTGAAATAAAAGCCTTTCTGGGGCATGTCATCGCTAATCCCACTGTGACTTCTTTCCTTCCACATCATGTTACAGAAAAGTACATTATTCTGCTTTTTGAAATGCATCAGTATAGCCTGTGGAGTTTGGCACCATGCAGAACACAATTACTGTTTGAGGGTTCTTCAATCTTTTTATTAATACAGATGCAAGTGGGTTCTCATGTGACCAAATAGAAACCTGTTTTAAAATAGATATGACTGCAAAATAAATCCTTAAGTTCCAGAACCCCTCACAAAGAATACGCATAAAATACGTTTCCATGAGCAGCCTTCCCATCATTAAAAAAAAATAAGAAAGCAGTAAATTGTATTTATTTGGACCTATTTATGGGTTAAATTAACATCCGTCTCAGTGATCCAGTCACAAGTGGACAGTCGGGACAGATTGCTGTTTACATCTGTAGTAACCTGCATCTCAAATTTGTCTCTTGCGACCACTTGTGATGAGGGTCTTTGATTTTGTGACTACATACATCATTTACTATGTCTGTGCTGCATGTTGAGGCAATGTTAGCGTTTAGTCACACTAAAAATACAATGCTGTCACATGCATTTTTTTATTACATTCTGAAAAATGCTGTTTAGTGCTGTAAACTTTGTCATAGGAACACTGTTAAATAATGAAGCTTGTCAAGATACTAACTATTCTTTGGAAAAATTAGATTAGCTGATTTAGAAATGCTTACTAATCACTGAACAGGGCAGGGTTATTATCATTAACTAAAACTGCTACTATTCAATTCAATTCAATTCAATTCAAATTTATTTGTATAGCGCTTTTCACGATACATATCGTTGCAAAGCAGCTTTACACCAAATTGACATTTTTACAATACATGTAGTAGTAGCTTGATGTACATATGGCAGAGATGTGTGGTAAAGATCAAGTAATGATGTAATCAAACAGACAAAGAACACTATAAATTAGTAGCAGAATTCGGTAGTGCTGTATGTTTTCAGGGTTGGTATCATCTGAAGTCCTCTGAGGGGTTGGCATCATCTTTTCTTAAGTGTTCTGGATCAAGACTGGAGCTTGTGAATTCCTAGTTACCATGGGATGTCAATCCCATGGCAGGAACAGAGAACAAATAGGAACATAATTAGCGTAGCTGCTGTTCAAACTAAGAAAAGAAAGATTTGTTAACCAGAGCTTAAAGATTGATAATGAACATTTGATCAGATATAGCTGCAGAAAAAGTTTGAGAGATGCATTATTTGAATGCTTGGCTAAAAAGATGTGTCTTTAATCTAGATTTAAACAGAGAGAGTGTGTCCGAACCCCGAACGTTATCAGGAAGGCTGTTCCAGAGTTTGGGTGCCAAATGTGAAAAAGCTCTACCTCCTTTAGTGGACTTTGCTATCCTAGGTACTACCAACAGTCCAGAGTTTTGTGACCTTAGGGAGCGTGATGGATTGTAGCGTGGTAGAAGACTAGTTAGGTACGCAGGAGCTAAACCGTTAAGTGCCTTATAGGTAAGAAGTGCTATTTTGTAGCTGATGCGGAACCTAATAGGTAGCCAGTGCAGAGACTTTAAAATTGGGGTAATATGATCATATTTTCTTGACCTGGTAAGGACTCTAGCAGCTGCATTTTGGACTATCTGTAGCTTGTTTATTGAAGATGCAGGACAACCACCTAATAGTGCATTACAATAGTCCAGTCTAGAGCTCATGAATGCATGAACTAGCTTTTCTGCATCAGAAACAGGTAACATGTTTCGCAGCTTGGCAATGTTTCTAAGATGGAAGAATGCTGTTTTTGTAACATGAGAAATATGATTTTCAAAAGACAAGTTGCTGTCTAATATAACACCCAGGCTTTTGACTGTAGTGGAAGTAACAGTACATCCGTCTAGTTGTAAATTGTAAGTCAAAAGATTCTGTGTATTGTTTTTAGGTCCAATAAGTAATATCTCTGTCTTATCTGAATTTAATAGCAGAAAATTGTTGGTCATCCAATCTTTTACATTTTTAACGCACTCTGTTAACTTTGATAATTCAGGAGTTTCATCTGGTCTTGTTGAGATATATAGTTGAGTATCATCAGCATAACAATGGAAACTAATCCCGTGTTTTCTAATAATATTACCAAGGGGCAGCATGTATATTGAAAATAGTAGAGGACCTAGAACAGATCCTTGTGGCACTCCATACTTTACTGGTGATAACTGAGATGACTCCCCATTCAAATAAACAAAGTGGTAGCGATCAGACAGGTAGGATCTAAACCATTTTAAAGCCTGCCCTTGGATACCTGCATAATTTTGTAGTCGATCTATTAGTATGTCATGATCTATAGTGTTGAACGCAGCACTAAGATCAAGTAAAACTAGCAGTGAGATGCAGCCTTGGTCTGACGCAAGAAGCAAGTCATTAGTGATTTTAACAAGTGCAGTTTCTGTGCTGTGATGGGGCCTGAAGCCTGACTGAAATTCTTCATAGATATCATTTTTTTGCAAGAATGAGCACAGTTGAACAGATATAACTTTCTCTAAAATTTTAGACATAAATGGAAGATTAGAAATGGGTCTGTAATTTGCCAGTTCACTAGGGTCTAGTTGTGGTTTCTTAATAAGAGGCTTAATAACCGCCAGCTTGAATGGTTTAGGGACGTGACCTAAAGATAACGACTACTATTAAAAATGTTGTTAATTTAAATTAAGCTGAAATAAAATGAATAACTAATAAAACTTAAAAAAAAATGTAAATATAAATAAAACTTACAAAAATTACTAAATAGAAAATGAATAAATAAATGGTAACACTTCACAATAAGGTAGTGCATTAACTAATGTTAACAAACACAACTTGTGACTTAAATAATGAATTTGTAAATGCTTAACATTAAGATTAGTAAATGCTGTAGAATAGGGGTGTAACAGTACACAGATGTCACGATTCAGTACGTACCTCTGTTTGAGGGTCACAGTTCGATACGATTTCAGTACAACAGAAAAAAACAAAAATACAAATCTACAATGCTAGGTTTCTTTTCATTTATTTTAAACGGACAGTAGTACAAATTACAATTTTTTTCCACCTACATGTGAAAATACTAAATATTATATCAAATGAATGTCATATATAGGCTATAAAATCTGCAGTACATACAAGGAATAAATACTTGATATATATTTAAGTTAGTTAACTGATAGACAAGGGGAAAAAACTGTGCAACAAGTAACATAGCCTATATTTGCTGAGTTTCAGTTCAGTTTTGTGACACAAAGGAAACTCCTCTCTTCTCTCTGTGGAGTGACGAGCATGTTTACTTTAGCCGCATTTAGCCGCTAAACTTGCTAACTAGCACATGATTAGGAAAGGCGATCGCGAAGATTTATAAAAAAAAAAACCCTTATACTCACTTCTGCTGTAATCACAAATGATTCGCGCGAACATAGACGGATATATGTAGATCGGGAGGCCCATTCCCCTCATAAACAAACGTAATCCACTGCATCTTCAACAGCACAACACCTCAATCACTCAATTCTTGTCTAACTTACATCCCTGCTCCGGTATCAAAATATGGAGGTTGAACTGTTACAGCTGGTCTGAGGTAAGACGCTCATGTCTATCAACTATCATGGTAGCGGCCTCTGTGGGTGTGATGCAACAACAACAGGCATCTGAGAATGGCTCGATTTGAAAAAGGGAATATTATTTTTACAGATTAATTAAAAACCACTGCATGGATTTTTATCATTATAGGGTAGATTCGTACATACACTGCCAACACACATTAATGTTCAAACAAAATGTAAAAGTGAACTTAGCATCCGATGACCCCTTTAAAGTATACTCCTTTGTCAGTGAGAGACGTGTTCAGAATCAGCACTATTAAAAAACTATTAAAAGCACAGAAAAACTATTAAAATATGATTACTTCTGCTATGCTATTTCAAAAAATACCATGATACATGTCAAAGTCATTGTTATCCTTCAATATATCGTCTACTTTCAGTGTTTTTATAGAAACATCCGCAGTAGTCATTCACAACCAGCATGCAAGTGTTGCAACTTCATAAAACCTTTATTGCTGGCGAGTGGTTTGGTTTCAACTGACTGTAAGTAATCCATTTTATTCAGCGCTTTGAGAGCATCCTTTTTGTTCACTCTGTCCTGAAGTATACTGTTACTGTTTTTCAGTCTGAGAAATTGAGCTAAACGATTCAGTGTTCAAGTGTGACTGAATCAGACTCAATTGACCCTTCGCAAAGACCTGCCTTCCTTAGTTACTGTTGCTGTGTCCGACTACACACTACACATCATGTTCTCACTCAGTGAAAAATACATGGCGGAACAAAGAGGAATAACAAGACAAGACAGAGCAGGTTACTTCTGGTTTAAAACAAGGTCTTAGCTTTCAAATTTGGTAATTTTTTAATAAATTCAAACAAAAAATACTGTTTTGTGGCTCTTCAATGTATCACTGTATGGCCTAAGTTCAAATGGCACATGAACCGATTGTCTTTTTATATTTACTTAAAGCATGAAATAAACATTAATGAACATCAGAACATGCTTCGTTTTAATTGCGGAAAGACGTCAATACACACAATTCTTCAAGTTTAAGTCCAACAAAGTTAATCTACTTTCTGAAGTTAATATGATTTGTTTGTCAGACAAAATGGCGGATTTGGCGTTATGACTGGTCAGATCGCCTGTCAGTCAAGCTTTTTGCAGGTCAGTTGCATACCAGTGCAGTTTTGTTAACCTAGGCTGCTTACATACACGTTGTTCTTCAGGAAAATCCTAAAGGTTTCACAGATTCTTTGTTTGTTCAGCATTTTTGTGTATTTGAACCCTTTCCAACAATGACTGTATGATTTTGAGATCCATCTTTTCACACTGAAGACAACTGAGGAGCTCATATGCAATTATTACAGAAGGTTCAAGCGCTCACTGATGCTCCAGAAGGAAACACGATGCATTAAGAGCCGGGGAGTGAGAACTTTTTCAATTTGAAGATCTGTGTAAATGTAACTTATTTTGTCTTCTGGGAAACATTGAAGTATCGCTGTAGCTTCTGAAGGGCAGTTCTAAATAGAAAAAAAAGATATTTAGACAAAATAAGAAAAAACTTCATTCTGTTCAAAAGTTTTCACCCCCTGGCTCTTAATGCATCGTTTTTCCTTCTGAAGCATCAGTTAGCGTTTTATTCTGTAGTAGTTGGTTTAAATACACAAAAATGCTGAAAAATCTAAGACATTATGAGACTTGAATTTTAAGAACAGTGGGTAGTTTAACTGTTCAGGACAAACAAGGGATTTGTGAACAGCTATCACTAAACCAAACAAACAAACAAAAAAACACAGCTGTGGATCATTCAGGTAACAACACCGTATTAAGAATTAACTTTTGAACGGGGTCATTTTTATAAATTTGTAAACATTTTTATGTGAAATATCTTATTCAGGTCAGTACTAAATAAAAAAAATAACAGGCATGTTGTATGATCCCTCTTATTTTGGTAAAATAATTAACATCATGCAGGTTCTGCAAGGTGTATGTAAACTTTTGACTTGAAACATTGGCACAAATTGACCCTTCAGAGAGTTTGATTGACAGGTGATCTGACCAATCATAACATTGAATCTGCCATTTTTGTCCAGCAAACAAACTAGACAGGAGATTAGATGAACGTTGGTGGAGTTAAACTTGAAAAATGGTGTGTCCATGGTTGAAACACGATACCTTTTGATTTTCATTTGTGTTTATTTCAAGCTAAGTAAGGAGGAAGAGATGATCAGAGATGACTTAAACTGAGGCACTAAAGCAATCAGTCACAACACATTAAAGAGCCACAAAATTATGTTTGTGACAAAATGACAAATTTTGAAAGTTGAGACTTTGTTTTATACCAAAAGTAACCCGCTCTGTCTTGTCTGTTGGCACTTTGTCAGCATCCTCGTTACTCTCCAATGTATTTTTCACTGCGTGAGGAAAAAAAACGACTCAAAGTATTGATTTGTTTACAAAGCAGACATCATTAGTTCTAAATAACAGCCGACTGAGGCACTAAAATATTAAAAGCTACATGAATAAACAATATCAGAAATGTAGTTAAGCATAGCTTTGTTATAATTGCGTCACAAGTCGGGTGTTACTAACAGATCTAAACGGGGCCTTTGTATATACCCAGATAAAAGCAGAGGGTGACGAAAGTTTTCTCACGGTGCACAGACATTTGAGTGCCTTCAGGACTTCCAGCTGTCCTAAAACCCAAACAAGACAATCAATTAAGCAAGCACGCAGAGAACCCCTGCAGCATCACATCAAAATAAAGATGCTTTTACCAGGCACAGCAGAGGACTAAATATTATACACAAAGGTCTCATTAATCTCGTTGTTTGTAATCTTTGTTTGTATTGTAGTGTGAGGAGGCAGAATGACCTTTAATAGACACCAGCAGTGATAGCAGAGTAATTAAACTGACAATATGTGTGTTTATATGCCTCCCTGGCTTGTGGGTTTATCAGGGTTGAAGTGAAATGCCTTTAAATTTCAATAGTTTGCCATATTCCTCACATGTGTGAGATCTTATAAAGTAACTCATTGCTTTTCACAAGTACACTGTATGCTCTAGTGTTTTCACAGGAGAAATGGAGAAAGAGATGAGAGTCAAATTATATGATGAGCAAGAAAATTTGATGAATGTTTCATGGCCTTATTTTATAACAAATAAAACCCTGTGATAATCATATCTGTCATATAGAGGTCCTGTCCTCACTCTATTCATTATACATAACCGTCTTCAGTCACATTAAGTCAGTGGTTGATTAAAAAGAAAATATGCAGTAGTGATGTATTGGCATGCTAGTCTATAGACTCAATGACCTCTACTTTCTGTACAAGTGTTTTTTTTTTAATTCTTTCCTGCTATATGACAATTACAGTATGAGAATATGTGACCCTGGACCACAAAAACAGTCATAGGGTCTATTTTTGGAATTGTGGTTTATAACATCATCTGAATAAATAAGCTTTCCATTGATGTATGTTTTGTTAGGATACAACAAATTTGTCTGAGATACAACTATTTGAAAATCTGGAATCTGAGGGTGCAAAAAAAAATCTAAATATTGAGAAAATCACCTTTGAAGTTGTCCAAGTTTTTAGCAATGCATGTTACTAATCCAAAATTAGGTTTTGATATGTTTATGGTAGAAAATGTACAAAAAATCTTTACGTAATATCCTAAAGATTTGATGAATTTAATGAAAAAAAAAAAAAAAGATTGACCCATATAATGTATTGTTGGCTGTTGCTACAAATGTACCCATGCTGGTTTTGTGGTCCAGGGTCACATATGCTGCTTTTATATGGTAGATAATAGCACTAGCAACACAAGTTCAATGTGTCGGTTGTCACATAAAAAAAACAAAACAAAAACGTTTTCAGCATCTGGCAGGTTCCTTTGGAATTTGCTTTTTGATAGAATTTCTGCTGTGATATTACGCCAAGCTTTGCGGGTTACTTTTTATGTCACAATTGCTTATCAAGTCAGAGTTGCGAGATATAGGCCTACACTATAGGCATATGACTTTTTTTTCTCAGAATTGAGATATAAACTTGCATTTGCAAGAAAAAAAACTCAGGAAAAAAAACAAAAAATTAAAGACAAAATTGTGAGATTTAAACAAAAAATTCTGAAAAAATTCAGAGTCACAATTGCAAGATGTAAACTTGCTTTTTTTCTCACAATTGTGAGTTTACATCTCACATAATATGTTATTAAATAAGAATTGTGAAATATAAACTTTCAGCAAAGCAATTCTGAGAACATATAAATTTTGTTTTTCCTCCTCAGAACTGGACTTTGCAAGAAAAAAAGTCTGAATTGTGAGTTTATCTTGCAATTCTGCTTTTTTTTAGAACTCACAATTGCAAATTTATATCTCAAAGTTCTGAAGAAAAAGAAGTCAGAATAGCATGTTTATATTACGCAGTTCTAAGAAAAAAAAGTCAGAATTGCAAGATAAAAAGTAGCAATTACCTTTTTTCTTTTTTATTCAGTAATGGAAACGAGTTTCTCGCAATTCTGACTTTATTTCTCGCAATTGCTAGTTTATATCCCAGTATTCTGACTTTATAATTCACAATTGTGAATTTATATCACGCAATTCTGAGAAAAAAAAAATCTGAATTGTAAGTTTATATCTCGCCAACGTGACTTTATGACTTGCAATTGCAAGTTTTTATCTCGCAATTCTGAGGAAAAAAGTCCGAAAGCGAGTTTGTATCACACGGTTCTAAAATAAAAGTCAGAATTGCGAGAAAAGAAGTTGCAATTACCTTTTTTCTTTTTTATCCAGTGGCGGAAACAAGTTTCTCGCAATTCTGACTTTGTTTCTTGTAATTGCAAGTTTATATCCCACTACTCTATGACTTGCAATTATGAGTTTAAATCACACAATTCTGAAAAAAATTCAGGATTGTGTTTATATCTCACAATTCTGACTTTACTTCACAATTGCGAGTTTATATCTCACAGTTCTAAGGAAAAAGTCAGAGTAGGGAGTTTGTATCGTTTGATTCCAGGAAAAAAAGTCAAAATTAAGAGATAAAAAAAAAGCATAATTACCTTTTTTATTTTTTATTCATTGGTGGAAATGAGTTTCTTGCAATTCTGAATTTATTTCTTGCAATTGCGAGTTTATATCCCGCTTTTCTGAGAAAAAAGTCAGAATTTTGAGTTTATGTCTTGAAATTCTGACTTTATAATTCTCAGTCGCAAGTTTCTCATAATTTTCATGTAATTATTTTTTATTCAGTGGCAGAAACAGGCTTCCATACTAGATTTCCACCAATAGAGATAAGTGGCCGTCTTTATGAGCAAGTCACTGAATCATTCTTTCAATTGATTCTTTACAAAATGATTCAGTGAGGAATTAAACAATTGACTGCTTTAATCTTTGAATCATCCAGTCACAAGTGCCCATCTTTATGAGTGGGTTACTGAATCATTATTTCAAATGATTCGTCCAAATTATTAAAATAATGTTATAATTTATTCAAACAACATTAGAGTCTTTTATAAAATGCCAATTTGTGAGCAGTAAGCCACTCGAGGCAATGTTTTACAGTGATTTTACAATGGTTTATATGGGTTTTAGGCCCTCCACAAGGTGTTTTCCCTTTACAAAAAAATCCTCATCTGTGTTAAAGTCACTGTAATAGCAAAAAATATCTTTGGTCTTGTTGCTTTAATAAAAGCAAACCTTGGTTTCAGAGGAAAATGTTTGCTTTTTGTTAGCTTAGGAGTCCTTAACGTGTTTCTTCACACATAACACAAACACCTCTAGAATCAATTTTATTCAGCAGTTTCTGCAGCTGTCATAAAGCGTTCGATGGGGAAACTCTGATTATGGTAGAGCTGCGAATTGAAGTCAGAAAGTGTGTCTCTGGATCATTTTTCGGATAACAGGAAATAACGCAGACATACAGAGATCTCACTGTTTAAAAGCTGTGCATGTGAGATGATTCCCACCTGCTATTTTTGAGTCCTTTCTCACCTGTGTGAAGTCTACAGGCAGATAGATGACAGGCAATCAGATGTTGTTTATGCTAAAAACCCTAAACTTTCACCAGCTATATAAGCATCCGCTTCAGGAAAACCTGTTTTTAGGTCAGTTTGAGTTCAGATTTGTCATTTGCGTGGAAAAAGCCCCATACACTAAGCCAATAACACTGAGATCCCAGTAAACATAAAATTCAATTCGTCGTGCTGTGGATGTAAACATTTATGATTTTGTGGATTACAGTATTACTTTCAGAGGCTATGTGACAAACTGAGCTTAGAGCTCTAGAGGGACGTTACGCCGCCGTAATGATAGCTATATATAAACGCCTTGTTCTTAACAGCAGGTTGAAGGCAGATGCGAGGAGTCTCTGGTGTCAGTTGAAGTAGCGTCGACTAGCGTTCACCTGTCACTCGCTTCTTACCTCTGTTCTTTTATTGGCGTTACAGTGTCAGGCTGATAAGTGGAAATAATGGAGCTTTCTCCTCCTACCAAAGCAATTATAGCAAGCTGAGCTCCTGTGCATGTCACAGCTGTCTAACACACTCTGTCTTTTACATTCAGACAGCGTAGTCATCAAAAAAGTTTCAATTTCTTTTGGTATAAATACAGTACATACAGTACAGTGGCTCCAAAAAGTATTTGGAGACTTAAACATGACTTTTTGAATGAGTTTCTCTCTCTCTCGCTCTCTCTTAGAGCTAACTTTACTTTTTAGAGTCATTTTTTCAGGTACTTTTGAAAAGTGTGAAACTTTACACTCTTAAAAATAAAGGTTCCGATGTTTTTTTTCACAGTGATGCCATAGAAGAACCATTCTGGCTCCCTGAGTAGCCTTTCTGTGAACAATTCTTGGTTCAAAGAATCATTTTAACATTTTAATCATATAAAGAGCCTACACTGGAAATACATTTATCGTGAAACCATGCTTTCATGAAAAAATGAAATTTTTTTTTTGCCCACCATCTGATATAGTTAGAGTTAATTATAACTGTATTTATTTGAATTGAGAGTGGGAACTATTTTGGAAATTAGAATATAACATATGTATTATGATTGTAATAAATAACAAATTAAAATGTAAATAAAAAATAGTATATATAATAAAAACAGAAAAAGAAATAAATACATACCACTAGGTTTGATGTCTTGTTTGACTTATAATTTAATTTCATTTAATTTAAAATTTAATTTATTTCATTTCATTTATTTTAAAAAGTTAAATTAAATAATAAATGATAATATTTTAAAATACTTATTAAAAAACTAAAATGAAAATAATATAAATTTATTTAATAAAAACAGTAAAAACTATCTCACAATTCTGGTTTATTGTTTGATATTTAATTGAATTTAGAGTGGGAACTTGGAATTAAAATCAAAAAATAAATAAAATAATAATATTTTAAAATAATAATTATAATAAATAATTTAAATGAAAATGTAAAAATAAATAAATGATACAAGGTTTTATATCTTTTTTAAGTTAACTGGATTTAGTTGAATTTAGAGTGGGAACTATTTTGGAAATTAAAACATTATGTATTTATTATTATTAATATAATAAAAACAGAAAAAATAAATACATTCCACTAGGTTTGGTGTCTTGTTTGAAATTTAATTTAATTTAATTATTTAGGTTGAATTTAGAGTGGGAATTATTTTGAACTTTAATACAAAAAAATTAAATTAAATAATAAATTATACTATTTTAAAATAATTATAATGAATAATTTAAACTAAAATGTAAATAAAATAAATACATTTAATAAAAACAGTAAAATTACATTTTAAAAATTAAAATACATGCCACTTAGTTTGATATATTGCTTGATATTTAATTTAAGTTAACTGGATTTATGTGAAGTTAGACTGGGAACTATTTTGGAAATTAAAACATAATTATTATAAATAATTTAAATTAAAAATGTAAAAATAATAAATAAATAAATGAATAAATAAAATAAGTTTTTAGTTGAATTCACAATGGGAACTTGGAATTAAAAACAAAAAATAAAATAATAATATTTAAAAAATAATACTTATAATAACTTAAACTATAATGTAAATGAAATAAATTAATACAACAAAAGACAGATCGATGGTTAGATGCCACTAGGTTTCATATCTTGTTTAATATTTAATACAAGTTAACTGGATTTAGTTTAATTGAAATGATAAATAAATAATTAATATATATATATATATATATAATTTAAATACAATTTTAATGTATTTAGTATTTATTTAACAAGTAAATTTAAAATAATTAAAAAATTGTAAAAATATAAAACCTAAGTTTTAAAAACCTAGCCACTAGGTTTAAGATCTTGTCATATAATGCAGTGAAATAACATTTCATGCATTTTATGTGGCTAAAATGTCCAAATACTTTTGTGCATCACTGTTGCAATAGAAGTAGTAAGTCCTATACAGTTGCCAGAGCGTAGTAAAAAAAAAATAATAATAAAAGGCTTTACAGTGCAGTAATATACAACCACAGCTTGAGCAGGCAGTGCTGACCCGCTCTCTCAGCATAATATAAAGACCTGCGGTTTCACCTCTGTAAGGACTGATTAGAAAATAAGACTCTTGGTGTGATAGAAACGCATCCATCACAAGCAGTACAGCCTTCACCATTGGATCGTCTAATTCTGCTGACAGGCATGACTGCACACACACACACACACACACACACACACAGTGGTAAGTCGGAAGTGCGGTGATTTGTCTGTGAAAACAAACCAGGGTCGGGCATGAGCCATATTACCACTCAGGGCTGAGAATGATTGCAGGTGATGATAAGGTCAATGTAAGTCAGATCGATTTGAGAGTGTGAAGGTAAACACTTCCAAAGCTTTCCTGCTTCATAAAGCACAGACATTGAGTCATTGTACGCTGCTCAGGTCAGTGATGATGTCTTCATGAAGAGGGCAGCTTGTTTAATTGAGCTCTGACCGCTGCGGTAAATACACAGTGAAGTGGAGTTTTCGGTTCAGTAAGCATGTGCTCATAGTTAACACACCCATCAGTGGTGTGGACGGACTCTGGATTAAACGTGAGACAGATGGATTTGCTCTGGTGTTTTGATTCCAACAGACCTGTTAAAACATCTCAAAGCTTGACCAAAAAAATCGTACTGACCCCAGACGTTTAAGTATTTTATTTTATTTTATTTTATTTTATTTTATTTTATTATTTTAATAGGCTCTACAAAAGGGGTTACCCAAACTTTTGAATATTTTTAATTTATTTTATTTTATTTTATAATTATTTTTATTTCAAAGAAACAGCATGTATTTGAAATAGAAATCAATCATTTTACTGACATTTTTTTATCAGTTTAATACATCTTTGGTGAATAAAAGTATTTACATCTTTAAAAAAAAATCTTACTGAATATTTTATTTTATTTTATTTTATTTTTATTATTTTTTATTTATTTGACTCTACAAAAGAGGTTGCTTACCCTAAACGTTTGAATCATTTATTTATTTTATTTTATGATTTTAATAGGCTCTACGAAAGGGGTTACCCAAACGTTTGAATATTTTTATTTTATTTTATTTTTTATTTTTTTTTATATTTTTTTTATTTCAAAGAAACAGCATGTATTTGAAATAGAAATCAAGAGTTTTAATGACTTTTTTTATCAGTTTAATACATCTTTGGTGAATAAAAAAAATTACGTCTTTTAAAAAAAAATCTTACTGACCCCTAACTTTTGAATATTTTATTTTATTTTATTTTATTTTATTTTATTTTTTATGACTTTAATTAGGCTTATATTTAATTAGAATTATAATTTAATAGGCTGTACGAAAGGGGTTACCCAAACGTTTGAATATTTTTATTTTATTTTATTTTATTTTATTTTATAATTTTTTTATTTCAAAGAAACAGCATGTATTTGAAATAGAAATCAAGATTTTTTACTGACATTTTTTTAGCAGAATAAAAGTATTTACGTCTTTTTAAAAAAATCTTAAAAAAAAAAATCTTACTGACCCCAAACTATAGAATATTTTATTTTATTTTATTTTGAATATTTAGGAATATTTTTATTTTATTTTATTTTATTTTATTTTATTTTATTTTATTTTATTTTATTTTATTTTATTTTAATTGGCTCTACAAAAGAGGTTGCTTACCCCAAACTTTTAAATATTTTTTTTTATTTTGTTTTATTTTATTTATAAGGAACCACATTTATTTAGAATGTCAGAATCTGGCTGACATTTTTGATTAATTTAATACATTTCTGATGAATAAAAGTATTAATGTCTTAAAAATAAATCTTACAGACCTCAAACTTTTGAATATTATTTTATTTTATTTTATTAGGCCCTATAAATTTGATACAAATTGATGCCAATGACTGTATATTTATAAAATTATTCATTTAAATTGTTTTTAAAATTGGGGGAGAAAAAAAGATTTATCCGATTTATCAGAAAATATGCATATTTATTTTACTTAACTTAAAATTTTGCGCCCTGCCATGTTTCATTAATCTTAATTTTTTTTATTTATTTATTTATTTTTTTTTAATTCATTAATCTTAATTTGATGGCAACATTTCGCATAGTTATGAAATACTATGTTTGTCATTCCATATTAAGTTAATTTATTTTATAATAACCACAGTTTATGCTCCATTAATGTGCAACCCATGGCCAACATCTGACCTTGATAAAGAAAGTGGAAGAAAAATTGTTTTTAAAACATGACCTTTTAAAAGTTTGCTTTGGATTTCTATTTTTCATGTGAGATGGGTTTCTAATGTGTTTCCACAGAAATCAAATGTTACCTTTTTATACCTATAGTAGTTGATGGATGCAACGTTTTATACCATCAGATAAAGCTGTACAGATGGATGGGAGTTTTAATGTGTCCTGATAAGTGGTCCCCTATTTTAACAGTGATACAGTTTGAAAAGATTTCCTACAGAGTGAGAGAGAGAGAAAGAGAGAGAGAGAGAGCGAGCTTAAAGGTCATGTGAGCAATGGACGGAGGCAACAAGGGCATGTGATCATTCCACACTCACATGGTGCTTTTAATTTTATTAGAATCATTAAGTATTAACAAGCACAAGGCAGTTGAACAAAAAAATCCTGAATTAGATCATTTCAGTGGCTTTCACAAGGACGTTAAACTACAGATTCATATTTAATGGTTCATATTATTTGACTTATGATGCAATAAACCAGTGTGTAATGGATATTCACATAAAGACATTTTGTAAGAGTATTCAGAACTTCTTTTAAAGAATTCACTTAAAAAAGAACATTTTTCACCCTCATTTCTTTTCAAACCAGCGTGACGTTCTATTCTCTATTCTGTGGAGCACAAAATGAAATATTTTGCATAATGTCTAAGCTATTCTTTTCTGCTGACATTTCGTTTTGGCCAAGATCCTCTGTGAATAATGACTAAAAATATAAAGCTTTCATGATACTTCTAAGATTTTTTTTATGTAATTTTTCGGGCCTGATGCTGTACATTTTGCCCTTTTTCAGTGTTCACTACCCACTAGGACTTTCTGCCAAATATCACTGTTGTGTTCAAAAAAAAGAAGTAGAAGAAGAAAAAAAAAGGTTATATATAAAAGGTTTATATAAAATCATATATATATATATATATTTTATTTGTACATTTTATTTTTTTTTATTAAATTAAATTTAAAATTTAATAATAAAAATAATAAATAAATAAAAATTAATTCATATCATGAAATCAGGAAAAAAGTACATTAATTTACTGGATTTAGTTTAATTTAGAGTGCGGAATTTAAAAATGTATAAATTAAATGTTAACAAATTTTAAATATAAATTACGTAATAATATATAACATTTTAAAATAACTATAATTATAATTAATCAGTTAAACTAAAATGTAAATGAAATTAATAAATTTAATTTTAAAAAAGTCAAAATGCCACTTAGTTTGGTATTTAATTTAGCTGGATTTTGTTGAATTTAATTTAATAAAAAAAACATACTGTAGTTTAATTTAATTTAAAAACGTATTAAAAACATTTTTAAAATTTGAAAAATAATAAATGAAAATAATTAATCGTCTTTCAGTTAGACATAAATGCACTGTACTGTGTATAATTTTAAAAATATGCTTATTTATTTTGGTTAACGTAATAGTTGTAATAGTTGTGTCATGTAATTTTTGGAGCCTGATCCTGTAAATTGTCACTCTTTTTTCAGTGTTCATTACCCACTAGCACTTTTTGCAAACAATTTTATTTTGTATTCCTTGAAAAAAAGAAATCAGGTAAAGGACTGGGACAACATGAGTCGTAAATTGTATTGTTTGGTTGAACTATCCCCTGAAGCTTGTCTTAAAAATAAATATATCAAATCTTCAGCACCTCACCAGAGGCCTCAAGATCTAATATTATAGTTTTATAGCTATTGGTTTAACTGCCATGTTTGTCTGTTGCCTCAGGAATTGCCATGTAACTAGTTCCCAACAACAGATCTCTCCTTGTGTTGTTCTGTTAAGGCTTGTCATCATCAATCTCGTCCTAGAGAATGACTCGCGTGTCGAGGCTCTCAGCCATGACTAAGAGGTGGCGGTCTGTCCTCTTCGACTTATATGCAATGTGACATTGTGATTAAAGTTTAACACTTGTGTCTTGGTGAGATTATCACCAAGTCCCAGTGTTTGAATTCTGATGCATGCAGTGCTCTGAGCGTGAACCTGTCTGCCTGGCAGTATGACGCTGAACAAGTCTCTAGTGTCCTCTTCAAACAGGGAGCCAGTGGAGTGTCTGTGCATTTTTATCTTCCTGTCAGAGTACTAGCTTGTTAGTTTGTATGTTGAGCATTTTATGTTGCAGTTTGTGTAGCTTTTGTCCAATTTGTTAGCATGATAATCTGAGATTTCAAAGTGTTTATTTGACGTTTTGTAAGATGCCACACAAACATACTGTCATTTAAGTATAATGTTGAATTCAGAGTAGATAGATAGATAGAAAGATATCTGAATCAAAAGATTCGCAAACCTGCTTCGTAGTTCTGATCTTAATAATGATATGCAAAATTCCAATCTAAATCAAATGATTTGCGAACCCCACGCCAATTGAAGTCCCGTCCCGATCTAAATCAAATGAATCGCGATGCGTGCTCCGAAGTCCCAATCTGAATCAAAATCAAATGATTCGCTTTATGATCCCACTCAAATGGACCCGCTCCAGTTGAAGTCCCAGTCTGAATCAGAACACAGCAAACCCGCTTCGTTGTCCTGATCTTAATAATGATTTGAAAATCCAATCTAAATCAAATGATTCGTGAACCCGCGCCAGTTGAAATCCCAAGTTGAATCTAAAGATTCACGAACCTGCTCTGAGGTTTTGATCTAAATCAAATGATTCGCGAAACATGCTCCGAATTCCCAGTCTGAATCAAATTATTTGTGAAGTTCCAATCTAAATCAAATGTTTCGCTCCATGAACCCGCTCCAGCTGATTGGTGAATTCTGATCTAATTGAAGTCCCGATTTTTTGTTTTTTTGTAAAGCGTGATACTTTTTTAGGATTCTTTGACTAAAAAGAACGGCATTTATTTGAATTAGAAATCTTTTGTAACATTATACTTGTGTTATATGTGTGTGAGAGAGATAAAGTTGGAATTAGATCAAGAATGTCTGTAAAAAAGCAATGAGAGAGACGGAATTGAGAAGGGGAATTTACAGGTGGTGCAATTGGAAACAAGAGCCATGGCTATTAATGTGTTATCGATCCAGTCTGCTCCACTCCAGCTTAAGCACATGGGGTCAGAGTCAGTATGTTACACACCACTGCAGAACATATAAAACACACTCACCTCACTGCTCTACCCTGCACCTCATTTACACCAGTGGGATTATTTCATTTGAGCGATGACCTGACCAGATGAGAGACAGTGTGTGTCTTGAGTACTGAGTGGGAGCTTTGCTTTAAACTGGTTAACTAACCTTCATAGTCTTTTATCATCTACATGAATGTATAAAAAGTCAATAAATTCATATGTACAGTAGGCACCATATGCACTACCATTCAGTAAATTTTACTAAAATTTAATTCATAGAATGATTTCTGAAGGATCATATGACACTGAAGACTGCTAAAAATTCAGCTTTGCATCACAGGAATAAGTTGCATTTTAAAATATATTTAAACAATAAACTTTTAAATAGTATTGTCAGACCCCTTGGACTGTTTGTGTTGGTTTTGCCCTTCGTCACACCCCCGTTGGACTGTTTTGTTGATTTCTCCCTCTTGTGTCCATATATGGTCTTTCCTGTTCCGTTCCTTGTTTAGTCACTATTGGTTAATCACCCACACCTGTCTTTGTATCGTTAGCACTCCTTTATAAGTTGGATTCTGTTCATTGTTTGTCGTCGGACCTTAACGTTATGTCGGTGTGTGTTCTCCCGTCTACCTGTCTGGATGTACCCTTTTGTGGAGTTATTACAGACTTTTTGTCATACTACGTCTTAAGTTCATCTCATTCCCACACAACCGTGACAAGTAATAATATTTCACAATGGTATTGTTTTTTTTGATCAAATCAATGAAGCCTTGGTGAACATAAGAGACTTCTCAACCATTACGTTTTGAACTGTAGTGTATGCAAACTTTATAAAAAGGTTTTAAAGATTAGAAACATGTTTATCGTCTACTTGTATGACGACACCTGCTCTTCTATTCCAGAAGGATCAAGAATCGGCTCCCTCCGCCCACATGGAAAGAACCTATATGAGGATATATGCGCATATATGAAACCTATATGTAGTATATATGCACATATATGATAATATATATGCGTATATATGCCACATATAGGCAAAATTGAGGTGCATATATGTGCATATACAGGCCGTATAGGTCTCCTGTATTGCTTCTTTATATCCACAAAAAAGCCCTATATGTACATACAAGATATGTCTCCTATATAGCTCATGGCAGGATCTGGTCATTTTAGCTCATATCTCACTTTGGCAACTGTCATACATGATGCCTAGCTCATATTTTCTATTATCAAGGCAATAACTAAGAACTAACTAAAAAAAAAAAAATGCAAAAAACTTATGTGCGAACACGTGAAATTGGTATCACATGTAATTGGTATGTTATGGAATTTACCCACACGGAAATAACCTATATAAACATATATGTTTTAATATAGGTTTTGATATAGGTTTTTAATATATGTGACATATATAAAATTGGCCGTTTTCCTATATTATATGTACATATATGTACATATATGCACATATATGTACAAATAATATAGGAAAACGGCCAATTTTATGTATGTCACATATATTAAAAACCTATATCAAAACCTATATTAAAACATATATGTTTATATAGGTTATTTCCGTGTGGGCGGGTCGTCCAGCTGCAGGAGAAACCGATAGTCTGGCTTTTGTTGATGCTATTGGGCTCTCAGTTACTGGACAGAGTTAAAGTCTTGCATTCTAATCACCATCTAATCAGTCCAGATTAGAATGGATACAGCGTGTGGACAACATCTTCTCTGAAGATGACGGTAACAGCTGGTTGTCTCTGACTTTGAAAGGCTGCCGAGCAAACAGATGTAGAGACGTGGCGAGATACCACAACAACAGTCAGGACTGAGTCGCAATCATAATGAGGAGTCCAAAAACGTTAAAACATTTTACTATGAGAGCCAAAGTACACCAGAACATTCTAATATTCACAGTTTCTCTATAGTCATTCGCATTGCTTTTCAAATTTTTGTTGCATCCAGGCAACGGTTGCTGGAAGATACCAGTCATATGTCCAAATACAAGCCTGTTTGATTGATTCTAGCCAGATTATTGCTCAAAGCATTGGCATACGGGAGAGCCTGGATGTTTACTTATTGATTCAAAGTTTCCAGCACTAACCCACTGCAGACTTGCTGTAGCAGACCTACAAGTTAAACAGATGAACAGCACATTCCCATAATGTTCAAACTAAAGTAAAATACCTGAGAGAGGACTAAATTGTCCAAATAACACAACAGTTTCAATTGGTGATACTATTTCACTTCCAATAGTGCTGCAGGTAAAATGTATTTTTATGAAACATATCCCACCATTTCCTGGCATCCAGGTTGCAGTCACTCACTATTGTGTGGGTCGTTCTATAATTAGGGGTACATTTAGAATTTAACAATGTGAAGAAAAAAGTTTTCCTGTTTCCCAAAAACCCAAACATGACCTTACATAGCTGCTTTGAAACAATCTATATTGTATAAAGTGCTTTATAAATAAAGGTGATCTGTAGGAATATGTGCGTACAATACCATCTATGTTTGCTACTGTCCATCATGTTACCTTTACTGGGTAACACAGTTGACAGGTAACTTAGTTGACATTTTTAGTGTTTTGGGCCTATACTCAACATGGAAGCCTAGAACTACTGAGCATATGGTGTGTTTAGAAATATATTTTCATTAACAAAATATAAGTTTTAGTTAAATTGTCTTGTTAAATTTGCAGCAAGAATACTTTTGTTACACTGTTGACAGTCAATTAATCCACTCTTGACACAGCTTTGCTAATTTAACCAACATTAGGGGAAAGATAGAGAACATAACTTCTAGCGTTTCATCCATGTGCTTCTAGGAAGTACCATCATACTGTGCAAATTATGCGAGAATGGGACAAACCATTTATTTTTGAGAGGGGGTTTTCTAGTGGGTAACTTAGTTGACAATGGTTTTTCAGACACAAATAAAACAAGTGATATCACAATAAACACTTATTATTTTTGAAGCGCACACCCAAATGTCTTGATAACCTTATCTAACTGAAGGCAAAACTGTGAAATGAGTTTATATTTGAGATAATTTTTATGCTTAAATGCAGAGTAGAATGAGCAGCTTTACAAAATCAGACAGTTGAATACCAAGGTTGTATGTAATATGAAGATCATTTTTGAACAAAAGATATGGCTTTTTCAACATTTAGAAGTGTGATTGGGAAAAATATAATTGTGTGCTATAAAATTAACCATCGGGGCTTTATATTGATGAAAATATCCAATGCTCTTCATTGACTTTATATTGCGGGAAGCTGCCTCCTTGTCATTTCTGACTTTTAACATAAAACAAAACAATGTCTAAAAGCTGCTATGGAAAAGAGGCACTGACATAGACCAATAAAATTTAGTTTCTCAATATATCTCCTCCTCTCAGGTTCACACAGAATGGTGAAATAATCCTTTAACATGGTGAATGTTTCCTGTCACTGATTAAGTTTCCCTCCAGTAATATGAATAATATGAGACGTTACGCTCTACTTTTGTGTCCTTAAACACTTGTTTTTGGGTCGACAGCTTATAAAAATTTAGTTATGGGGTTTTTTTTTGGCTTTGTTTACTGTACACCTTGTTTTTTGTTCTAAGTCAGAAATGACAAGGAGGCAGTTTCCCGTAACAAAAACGTCAATGGAGAACGTTGGATTGTTTTCCACCCCAGTGGACGTGGTTTTCAGATTATGACACTCTATATGAAGAGTGTATAAAGTTACATATCTTTAGCAACAGTGTCAAAGTAGCACATATTAGGCACAATACAGGTATTTATTTTATGAAAAAGTTTAGTTTCCTTGAGAAACACATTGACTTACACTGTGTCTACACCAGACAAAATACTATAGAACCTGTTATATCAGTGATGCTGTCTACACTGGCAGACCCCCGACAGTAAACTGATGCCTCGTTCTATTTGAAGTACTGACACAAAGTCCAAATGATTTGCAACGGTCGGTTTGTCGTATCCAATGTAGACAGCCTCAAGCTGCTGCGGCATGGTGCGCTGTCGCATCTGGTGTAAGACATGGTGTCATTGTGAATGGAAGGCCAAAAAGGAAGGAAAAAAGATGGGCTTTTAAATAAAAATATATTAGTGTGGACAAGGCCTAAGATCAGTAGGATTCTAAATGGATTTTTGGTTAAATGCCTGAAACGTCACGGTAGAGCGAACTCTGATGCAATCATTTTTTCACATGCTTGCAATCAAAGGCTTACAAAACAAAGTTACTGGGTTGTCCTTTTACATGTTTTCTGGGGTGGTAGATCCTTTGATAGTGGTGATTTTGAAATCATGTGACCGTGGTGTAGTTTGTTAATAGCCTGCATTTAGCGCACAAAAGGTGTAAGAATTATAAGCTTTTGTTGGACACATAGCTTTTCTGCAGTAATCCAAAAAGCAATGGAAAAATCATTTTGGTCGAGGGAACCAGGGTGATGTGAGCTTCCGGGTTAGGTCAGTTATACGTCAACACTGTAGCTCCCTTTACAAATTTGTATATGTGACATCACTGATTGTGGTTGGAGCCTGTCTAGTGCTTCACAGGGGACTTGCTGTACTCCACTGGCTCATTGGCTCCATATCGGAAAATAAACCGCACTCGAGAGCAGATCAGAGGTGCTGACACATTAATGTAAAATAGTCCAGGAGAGTGTAAGAGCAGCACTCCATGTACAAGAACACGCCTCCAAACAGCTTGGAGCGCCTCTTCTGAATGCTACTGATGTGCCTTTGATCAAAGTGTGTTCTCCTCAACTTTGGCAAAAAAAAATTAGCTTTGTAGTAGTTTTTTGTGAAGTATGACAAGGATTCATTAAAAGAAAATGTTAAAAGTAGCTTTGATTTAGTGACTTCAGTGAGCAACTGAAAATCTAATTCGTATTTGGAATGTTAATTCACAAAGCTGAGACTTTTGAAGAAATTATGACACTAATCAGAGTGGGACGGGTGCTGTAGATTAGGAGTTTGCAAAATTTTTGATGCTAAAATATAAAGACAGCTATACACTAACGGTTCAAAAAATTTGGGGTCAGCAAGATTTTTCATTTTTGAAAGAAATTATTACTTCTATCCAGCAAGGACAAATTAAATTGATGAAAACTGAAAGATACTTATAATGTCAAAAATAATATTTCAAATAAATGCTGCTCTTTTGAATGTTCTATTCATCAAAGAATTCTAAAAAGCAGCACAACTGCTTTCATCATTGAGGGTGATAAAAGATATTTCATGAGCACCAAATCAGCATAATAAAGTGACTTGGGAAGGATCATGTCACGTTGATTAGTAACAATGCTAAAAAATTCAGGTTTGCCATCACAGGAATACATTTTAAAATCGTACAATATTTCACAATATTACGGCACTCTAAAAAGCACTGGGATAAAAACAACCTAACTTGGGTTATTTGGCAACCCAGCGCCGGGTAAATATTGGACAGAACACATGATGGGTTATTTTGACCCATCTGGTTGGGTTAAATGTTTTTACCAAACATGTTGAGTTATTTCATTTAAGTCAACTATTGTTTAAAATTTATTATATTGCTGGTTTAAAATTGACTGAAACGTAAAAACACACACAGAATTACTAGAGGCAACAGCAATGATCAAAAGATGAACATGTATTATTAAGCAAGAACACATGGACAAAATACTTACAATTTACAATATTACATACATTTAAACTTGTTTAACAAGCGTTTTAGACATAAAAAATGTAACATTTAAAAGTAGAATTTTAATTTTAGTGTATTCAACCATTCTCTGTAATCGCTTTTTACTGAAATAGCACGAATTCTCATGACGGTGTGTCATCAAAATCTGAGCCGGTGAAGGGCTGCTGTTCGCCGTGTTAACTGCAAACTTCAGACCGCATCCTCACGTTTCACTCGTAGCTGAAAGATGCCATGACTGACTCCAAAACCTGCCCATAAACAAACAGCACTGACATTAGAGAACATATTTTAAAATTAAACTCAGTAGAATAACAAATAAAATCTATTTATTTTATGTCACGCAAATGGCATTTCCATCCTGTGAAACAACCGCTGCTGACGCAGCTGACTGACATCTCGTCCTTATGTTTTGTCATGTAAAATAATACAATGAAGAAGTGCAAATCGGTGGCACTAAGAACTGGCCTCTCCTGTAAAGAACTCAAAAAGCCAGCACTCTGACTGTAACTCAGCAGCTGGGTTGTTTTGTCAAAGACAGGCTTAACCCAGCGTTAAAAATGACCCAGCAACTTAGTTACAGAAAAACTACCCAGCACCTGGCTCAAAAAATATTAAAAAATAACCCAATAAAATGACCCAAGAAGTTGAACCCAGCATTTGGGTTAAAAATAACCCAGCACCTGGGTAAATGTATTAAAAAATAACCCAATGGGCTATATTAAAAATAACCCAGCATTTTTAGAGTGTGTTTTTACTGTGTTTTTGACCAAATAAATGTGTAATGTGACTTTCTGGGTCTGAGTTGTTAGTTTTGCACTGTTCCCTGTTCAGTTTCTTGTCTTTGTTCATCTGTTACCATGGTTTTTGATTTGCCCTATGTGTCATAGTCACCTGTGTCTAGTTAATTACCTCATGTAGTCCCTAGTGTTCTTTTATGAAGTTCTCATGTTCAGTTATTTTTGGTCAAATCTTGTTATTATTTTAGTGGTTGTTCTGATTATCATGTTTTGTTTCCCAAGAGCCTGAAGAAGTGTGTAGAATTGAGTTTATTTTGATTAAAGAAAACCAGATATATCCAGTTCTTTCATTCTCACCTTTTTTCAACCACTGCGTGCATCATACTAAAACCAAAATAAACTAAAACTATCTGTTTAAAAAAGAATAATAGATTAATCTCATTTAATGAGAAAAAGAACACTTAAACAATATTAAAAATTTGAGACTATTTTTTATTATTTTCTTAAGACCCCCATCACCTCCTGGCTTTGAGTAATAAAAAACACTAGTTTTAATTATTTTTTTTATTAAAGGCACTGAAATGATATTGTACAAACACCTTCAGGAGGACCTTAGAGATCCATCTAAACCTCCCAATTAAACAATATAAATCAAACTCTGAAAGAGCCATTCAAAACTCTACATAAAACATTATAAATAACTCTGAAGGAGCCAATGCATCATCACAGAGCACCAGTGCAAGCACAAAAAAATAAGATTGCTGTAGGTGGCTGCTTATTGGTTAAAAGAACCCATTTTGGCCTTTTTATCCAGCTACGTAAGTCTACAGTGTGATTATTCTATGTCCTGTACGTTTGAATGTGCATAAGCTCTGGATAAATGAAAAAAAATCTTCAAGACAAAGGCTTGTGTGACGCATTAACATTTTCCTCACATACTCCTAATGGATTTCTGTTAACTGAGAGGTGTTTACCATTTTCTCAGTGCAAATAAGAAAGTGGCAAAAAAAACAACTTCCCCATTTCATTTTCACTGTGACAATCCATCAGATTAAGACTCTCCCCACACTGGCATTGATTACTTAGTTAAAATATGTATATGAACTGCATCAGATATATCTATGAGGACTATGAATGCAAAGATGAAATATATTGCCGCCCTGACAGTATTTCAACTCAATAGTAAAAGAGACACTTGCTCGCCAAATATCTCATAAAAATGTGTATACCTTCCTCTCCCTGATTAGTCATCAGGGTGCATGTGAATGACAGAGATGAGGAAGGTCAGAGAGAGAGGGATGAAGATGCAGATTTGGCCAGCTCTGATGTGTTAGCATGCAGACGTGTTATATAGTTTCAGCGTGTGCTGAACCATGCATGAGAGAAGAGACCAGAGACACCAAACTAAAGGTCAGTCTGACCTCTGAACTGCTTCTGATTCTCTGCAGATTGCTCTGTTTACATGACTGGAAGGTTTTTAAGTAAAGAACCTTCCCACCAACCTTGTTAAAAACTCCTTTGAGTTTTTAAACTGGCTTTGTCTGAACACTGAAAATACCAAGGGAGTAGCTAAGACAGCATTAAATGTGGCAAATTCATTTTTTTAAGGGAACATTCCCTCAAAATGAATTAATATTGTCAAATATTATTACATTTTAAAAGCTTTTTTTGGTGTTTGCAAAATGCAGCGTACTCCTGTGATAACAAAGCTGAATTTTCAGCATTATTACTTCAGTCTTCAGTGTCACACATGATCCTTCAGAAGTCATTATAAAATGCTGATTTGCTGCTTTATTTTTGTAAAACTTTGGGGTACATTTGAGGTAGGCAAAAAGGTAATAGTTAGGTAATAGTTGAGGTAGGCAAAAAGGTAATAAAGTTTATTTAGCAGTAATGCATTAAATTGATCAAAAATGACAGCAGAGGTTTATAATGTAACAAAAAAAAATCTATTTCAAGTAAATGCTATTGTTTTAACTTTAAAGTTGAATCAGTTGGCACGCGAAATCATGTGTTTCAACCAGCAGCTCTGCACACTGAGGACACCTGCTGGTTGAAATTATGTAAATGCATCGAGAATAGATCAAAAATCTTTATTTTTACGTATTAGTTAAGACCTTTAGCAAATTCTACTCGACTTTTATGAACAAAAATGATAAAGCTGACGCGAAACCATGCAATTATTAATGGTTTAAGGGTTCATTTGAGATCAACCACATGAAATCACTGACATTCAGAAACCGTCTGTGATGTAATAGAGCTTCATTAGCCTTCTTTTGTCATTGACTAGGCTGCGAGTCAGCTGCTTTTGATTTAGAACACAGTCATACACAGAAAGAGATTTTTGTGTCTATTTAAGGATAATGTGAGGAAATCCTGTAGCCCATTAACAATTATTAGTTATACACTTCTCGCAATCTTAAAGACTAGCGCTGGAAATAGCAAGCTACTGTTAGAGACGACCACAAGCGCACTTAAGTGCATCTCCTGATTAAACTCTTACAGGCAGAAGAAAGCAATTAATTGGGTTCAACATAAGTTCATCCATTCTCATCAAGTGCCAAGGAAAGTCAGCTGATTACAGCCACGCTCTCTGAAAATGAACTTTTATCTTCACCGGAGACGGACAAAAGCCTTCTGTCTTTATGGACAGCAGACTTCTAACTGTTTTGTTAGAAGAAAGTGCTGCTAATGACTTTGTTAACTTATTTTGCAACGCGGAAGTAACCTTTTTTCTGTGAGTGTGCGAGGCTTCTGATTGCGTTGAAGGTAAATAACTAGAAGAATAAGTGCAGTAAAAGGTAAAAAAAAATGGCTATATGAACCAGTTTGTTTATAATTACCACAATAGATGAAAATAATATGAGGAGAACCAAATAGTATACCAGTTTGCAATGTCAAGCGGGGTACATCATTATGCCAGTAGGTGGCTACAAGCACTTTTCGTTATGAGACACTGAAATATTTATTTAAACGATTCAGTCAGATGAACCGTATTGTATCCACCTTATTTTTTAGTGCGGAAGTAAGCTGTTTTCATAATCCACCATAGGGAAATAACCAGAAGAATATCAAAGTGCAGTAAACGGTAAAACAGTAAAGCCAGACACAAAAAATTTACAAATGGCTGCACCCACTTTTATGGGAAAAATAAGGTGGATAAAAACAGGAAGTGCAGCCTGCTTGCTTGTAATTAATACAAAAGAGGGACTGGAATTGAATACTTGGAAATGTCCAAGTATCGTACCAGAAGCTCAAAATGATCAAGTCAAACGTACAGAATACAGCTGTTTATCTAGACCAGGGGTGGCGAACTCCGGTCCTGGAGAGCCGCAGCCCTGCAGAGTTTAGCTCCAACCCTAATTAAAACTCACCTGCCTGTAGCTTTCTAGTAACCCTTTAGACCTTGATTAGTTTTTTCAGGTGCGTTTGATTAGGGTTGAAGCAAACTATGCAGGGTTGCAGCTCTCCAGGACCGACGTTCGCCACCCCTGATCTAGACCAACAACTTTTTGACACAACCTGCTAATTACCATAGATAAATAGCTAAGTGGTAAATAACTATATTAATAACTAAGTAACTCCACCTCTGAGTGAAATGATTCGCGAACCCGCTTCAAAGCTGTGACCTAAATCAAATGATTCGCAATCTGAAGTCCCAAACTGATTAAAATGATTTGCGATGTGTGAAGTTTCTGTCTAAATCAAATGATTCGGGAACCCTCTCCAAAGTCCCGATCTCCCGAAATGATTTGCGAACTCAAACCAAAGTCCCGATCTGACTTGAATGATTCGCAATCTGCGTTCTGAAGTTCTGATCTGAATCAAAAGATTCACAAACCCCCACCAAAGTCCCAATTCGAATCAAATGATTTAAGATTTCTCTCCACAGTTCCGATCTGAATCAAAGGATTTGCGAACCCTCATTGCAGACCAGAATTTCAGAGCACAGATTGCGAATCTTTCAAGTCACGAAATGATTCACAAACCCACTCCGAAGTTCTAATCTGAATCAAAAGATTGACAAAACGGCTTTGAAGTTTCAATCCAAAACAAATGATTCAGGAACCTGCTCCAAAGTCCCGATCTAAATTAAATGATTTTGCGAACCCACACCGAAGTCCCCAACTGACTCCAATGATTCACGCTCCGCGCTCTGAAGTTCCGAACTGAATTAAAAAATTTGTGAACCATCACTGCAAACAGGAACTTCGGAAATCTTTCAAGCCACAAAATGATTCACGAACCTGCTCCGAAGTTCCAGTCTGAATCAAAAGATTGACAAACCCGCTCCGAAGTTTCAATCTAAATCAGTTTGGTTCTAAGTCCTGAACCAATTAAAATATTCTGCAATACGTGATGTTCCGATCTAAATCAAATGATTCAGGTACCCACTCCGAAGTTCCGATCTGAATCAAAAGATTCACAAACCCGCTCTGAAGTTCTGATCTGAATAATGATTTCAAACTGTCATTTTAGATGGGAACTTTCAGAACGCGAATTGTGAATCATTCAATTTATGAATTACGTGCTCCAAAGTCCCGGTCTGAATCAAATGATTCGTGGCACACCAAGTTCTGATCTAAATCAAATGATTTGCAAACCTGCACCAAAGTCCCGATCTGACTTGAATGATTTGCAGTCTGCACTCCGAAGTTCCGATCTAAATCAGAAGATTCACAAACCCGCTCGGAAGTTCTGATCTGAATAATGATTCCAAACTGTCATTTCAGATTGGAACTTCGGAGCGCGGATCACAGATCATTCAATTCACAAAATAAGTGCTCCGAAGTCAAGATCTAAATCAAATGATTCGTGATAAATGCTCTGAAGTCCCGATCTGAATCAAATGATTCACAATCTGCAATCCGATTGGAGCGCTGTGAAACAGTGAATCATTTTACTACGCAGTGCATGCTTTCTAAAATCATCAGCGATGTCAAAATTCTGGATTTTAATTTTTTTGCTAGTGAATCGCTTGAACTGAATGATCGAAGTCACACGTTTGAATCAATCGAAGCGGTTCCAGCGTAAATGACTCACTCAGTTGAATTGGTTTGTCTGTTCCTCCGCTTTTCGCATCTTCAGCCAACACAAATCTACAAATCCAAAAAGCATTATGACTGAGTGTGTAGCTAAATTCACTATATTTTTATTTTGTGACAGTTCAACAGGAAATCAATTGGAAGCATCCAGTCATCTCATACCACTGGAGTGAATAAATTTATCAGTATATATTATAATAAATATTTAATAAATTATTGTTTCTGATTGTATTAGTCTTATTTAGTAGTTACTGGATATTGGTAGGGACATGCCCCAAACATCCCTACTAAATTCTACGCCCTTGGTAAATGCTGTAAAACAATGTCATGACTTTGTTGAATAACACATCTTTTTTCTAACAAAGTACATCTTTCTTTTGTATTCACTGTGATTATTTCTAATCACTTGCAGGTGTTTTTTTGCTTCTTCGACACTTGCATTATTGATTGGCAAAATGTCGTTGCTCATGGCAACAGTAACAGGTGCGCAGGTGCACTATTTAATTCATCACTGTATGGAGGAATGACATCTTGACATCATTCCACAACATCCCATAAAATAAAATAAAAAGTCATCTAGGCTAGAGAATGTCCCACCTCCAAAGCTTTTCAATATTCAGGCTTTATTTCCACCTTTGGTCCATTAAAAAGACTTTTACTGCACAGGAAGGGTTTTAGTTTCATTAGAGTGAAGGGAAATTCCATTTCGTTCACTTTTAATCCATTTTTAAGATTCAATCAAGTGTATCTAAGGAACTAATTGCTATCTTTCCCCTCGCTAAAACCTATTCAATGTCAAAAGCCTTTTTATATGCCTTCTAAACTTTCCCACAGCTAAAACTGTCCTTGTCCAAACTCATTTGAAACTAGATAATTTGACTTCAGACGTGATGGTAGTGGATAAATGAAAAGTGCAGATTTATTTCATAAGATGTGTAATGGCTGGAAGAGAGATGAGTTTGTTCAGTGGAGAAATAGAAAAAACAGACACAGAGAACGAATTAACTACATAAGAGACAAGTTAAAAGCAATGTCAAACGTGGATGAGGAGGAGGAATGAACAATTAGTGAAAGAACACGACTTCAAACCAGAATGAGATGGAGAATCAGTTCTCATTTGCTATTTTTGTGTTGCTCGGATATCCACAAACCTCCTCTGAGATCTCACGTTCTCACTTTTCAATTTCAAAGTATGTTCGTATTTTATTGGAATAATTGTTTTGATTGTAATATTCCAAAGGAACGCACACTCGCATACTTAATGTTGCTTATAATCCAGGCTCAGTGCTGTTAACACCTGCACATCTCTCTCTCTCTCTTTCTCTGTTTCTTGCAGATATTTGTTTAGAAGTAAAGTCATGTCAGGATATATCCAGTAGGTTTACATAACAAATATTAATTCATGTGACAGGCCAAATATGTACATAAAAGCACAGAGTCTTGCACCTAAATGTTCAAAAAGGAACACTCTTGTCAAGTTTCCAATCTGCCACATATGGTTTATGTTTTCATAAAGAAAGTTTTTTATAAAGCGTCTCTGATGTTACCTCCCGATCGGTACACTTTGAAAAATAATCTTTTTGTCCTCCTCTAGTGATGATTTGCGTCTGTGAAGTGAGTCCCAGCAGTCTTGATGAATAAATGAACAGATCCCAGAAATCTATGGAGAAGCTTTGAAAACTGTAGCCTTTGCAATGTCACAGCGTAAAATGAGGAAAGATGACAGAAAATCAGTGTGGGGATGATGATGATTTCTGATGTATTATGGCGCTGACTTCTATTCTCATGGATGCAGTGATGTTTATGTAACAGGGGTTTTCATTTATTTAAAAAATCTAGTTTCTCACAATAACACTTATAACATTCATTAACATCAATAATGTTCACAAATTTCATGAAAGTTAAAGATAATCTTGTGGTATTTGCTATGTTATCTTCACAGAACCCTGGTTGAAAACTCTGGATGTGGGCCATTACATTTTATGGGACGTTTTATGTTAATTTGGCCTCATTTGTGAAGCATGAGCAGAATGGCTTTCAGTGTAAATGGTTCACTAAACCGTTTTTACACAAATTGCAGCAGTGAATTTAATGTGATTTACACAGAAAATCTGCTTCGGCTTGTGTTTTGTGAATGAGGTCCATTCAACCTTACGCTCTTCCCATGAGTAACTAAAATATCTGTCTGTTGAGAAAAATGTCAGTTTATTTGTGTAAAGGTTGTATTGTTGTAGTTTTAATAGACATTATGCATTCCAGGGTCAGAAATGTAATTAACTTTTTCATTAAGGGGCAATATTTGTCCCCGAAAAATTGATTTCCAGAGCATTTTTACATTCGTAAGGGCAATTTTTATACCTTATTATTATAATCACCATACTGTGTTGTCTTTGAAGTCTACCAAATCTACCAAATTATCAATATTTTAAACTGTTGTCAAGTGTTTAAAATTGGATCTCAATTATAGGGGAGAGTGGGGTAAGTTGGGCCAGTGGGTAAGTTGACCCACCCCCTGTATCTTGACAACTGTACACTTTTACTGTCATGTGACCATGTATTTAGAAATTGCCAGACTGCGAAAAGGAGATACACGTGAGAGGAGTGGAAGGCACCCATTTACTTTAAAAACTGTTTTTGGCTTGTCAAAGTAAAATTTTAGCGTAACGGATGTAATGGATGTTACATCAAAGCAAATTTATCCAGGTCTAAAAATATTTAGGATACATATAGGTGATTTAGCAGCATATAAAACCATGTAAATCATTTAGCTAAATATTAGCCTGAATTGGTAAGCTACTGTAGCTAGTTTTTTCCAGCTATAGGGCAAAGCGAGCCAAATGCTGTGGGGTAAGTTGAGCCAACACTTTAACTTACCCCACCATAAGGCACTGAAACTAAGTTAAATCTCTAAAGTGTATTACGCAACTGGTTTAGTTTATCAGATATATTGATAAACTATATATATATATATATATATATATTTATAGGGACAGTGTACAAGTGCACAGAATCCTTCTCTGAGAACCAGAAGATGCTTTTCATCACATTATAATCAAATATATCTGGTCTGTTTGACATTGCAGAAAAGCTGCCATGCCAAGAATCTTTTGATTAAGATGTTTATTAGTTTCAGTGACATTTATTCCTTTATTCTAATTCAGTTTTTATTTAATTTTACTCAACAAACTCAAAACTTTGGCCTTCAGGATATTGTTTCAGAAATGCAAACAATTACAGATTGAAAATTAAGCTTCATTTGATTGGTTTTATTTTGTTTAAGTTTCTTAAAAATAAATATCACTGTTTGTAAAATGAAATTTGATTATTAGGTTTTTAAAGGGGGTAAATGACCTTTAAAATTCCACGTTTGAATCCGATTCAGTCAGATGGTCAGTTTTTACCCAGATGGTTCATCTTACCCACTGACTTGGGTCAACTTACCCCTAACCTGGGGCAAATTGAGCCACAGGAATGCTTTTTTAGAAGCCATAACTTTAGAACCCTTTGTCATACATACATTCATTTTGTGTCAGTGTCATTTTAATCATGACAGCCGTAATTTGTGCCATGAATTTATGGTGCATTTTTGTTTATTTTGGTAGCATTTTTGCCACAAGCCCTTGTTAATTTCCAACCATGATGTATTGTTACTGCTTCAGATGTGATTGATTGTATTTACCTAAAAGATAAATTACAAGGTGACTATAATTTGAAAGCTTCTGCTTTAATGGAAGCAATAACATCAGACATTTATGTATTCGACTGGTCACAAAAAAAAGTGCAGAATCTTAAATATCATGTTTTTCACTTAAAATGTGTCAAAATCCTAAAACTTTGTTTGTAGCAAGTTTTAAATTACATTTTATATACCAGATTTCCAGAGCGGTCTCAGACTTTTGGACCCTGTAGAATTGTATGTAATAAAGTTTAGATCAAGTATTTCCTTCAAAAGATTCATTCAGAATTTCTCTTTTATTCTTGCAGTCAAAGTCTGGCTTATCGTCATAAAACACAGAGGACCAGAGCTGCTACAAGGGATGTGTGTGGAACAAGAAAATGAAGAGCTGCAGTGGCCAAGCACCAGGGAAATTAGCATGGAAGCTGTGAGAGTAATAAATCATGAAATCCTGCGGTGGACTGATGGGATGAGGATATTCTGTGTGAGTGAAGAGCAGTATAGTGACACATATCAGTTCTGGAGAAGCCAGAGGGAAAAAAAACTGCTAGAATGGTGAGGTGACACAGATTTTCCTCTCTAATGGTTTCTAATGATGTGATTCAAAGCAGCTGAGTGAGTGGAGGGGAGAGAGATACTCCACTGCACAGCTGTAATCTCAAAAGTGACTATGTCTAAACAGTGCACATATGATATGCAGTTTCAGAGTATGTGATATTCAGTCTGCAGGTGTGGATTACAAATACATTACCAGACATCTATAGCTGATTGTGTTGCAGAGAAGCATACTTGACATGGGAATTGTTCACCCAAAAATGAAAATTTGCTAGAGATTTAGCATTCCGTCACTTGCTCAATGGATCAACTGCAGTGAATGGGTGCCGTCAGAATGAGAGTCCAAACATCTGAAAACATCACAATAATCCATAAGCAATGAAAGTAACCCACAAACTGTTGGTTTGTAAGAACAAATCCATCATTAAAGTGGTCATCGGATGCAAAGTTCACTTTTACATGTGTTTACATTAATGTGTGTTGGCAGTGTATGTACACATCTATCCTATAATGATAAAAATCCATGCAGTGGTTTTTAATTAATCTGTAAAAATATCCTCTTTTTCAATTTAGCCATTCTCAGATGCCTGTCGGTGTGGTGTCACACCGACAGAGGCCGCTCCCACGATAGTTGATTGACATGAGCGTCTTACCGCAGATCCGCCTTAAATCAGCTGTAACAGTCCGACCTCCATTGTTTCGATGCCGGAGCGAGGATGTAAGTTAGACAAGAATATCTCAGATTGAGCGATTGAGGTGTTGTGTTACTGGATGTAATAATGAACATAGTGGTCGTCATTTACTCCCGACATCTGAGCCGCTGAAGATGCAGTGGATGACTTTTGTTTGTGAAGGGAATGCGGCTCCCGATCTACATATATCCGTCTATGTTCGTGCGAATCATTCGTGATCCATTCGTGATTCACCTACAGCAGAAGTGAGGATAAGGGTTTTTTTATGAATCTGCAATCACCTTTCCTAATAACATGCTAGTTAGCAAGTTTAGCGGCTAAATGCAGCTAAAGTAAATAGGCTCGTCACTCCACAGAGAGAAGAGAGGGGCGGTCCGAGTAGAGCTCATTTGCATTTAAAGGAACAATCCATCAGAATGAGTGGATTTTTGCAGAGCTCATTTTGACAAGGTAAAAAGGATGTTGTTTTACACTACAACTGAGAATTTTGAACCAAAGTATTTTATAGACTTTTCATTAAGACCCTAAAGAATCATATCAACTCCGATGACTCCTTTAAGACATTTTTAACGTCAAACAATTGCTTCCAGCTAAAAATATGATTCCTCTGTCCATAATGTTGCTTACTCCAGTGAAAAAGTGGTCTTGTCTGAATCAGGAGAAAAGTATGCACAGATCAAGCATTGTTTACAAGCAAAAAAAAAGAGTTCCAAACAAGTTTAAATAGAAATGGTGGATTTTGATGTGAGAAGAGAACAATGGATAGACTTTTTCACTGAAAAAAGCAATATTATGGATTATGGATTCATATTTTAGCCAGAAGCAATGGTTTAAAGTAAAAATGTTGAATTTGTTTCTTACAAACACACAGTTTTTCGCCTCATAATACGTTAACTGATGGACTGGAGTCATGTGGATTTCTTGTGTATTATTGTGATGTTTTTATCAGCTGTTTGGACTCATTCTGACGGCACCCATTCACTGCAGTGGATCCACTGGTGAGCGAGTGATGTACAGTAATGCTGAATTGCTCCAAGTCTGTTCTAATGAAGAAACAAGCTCATCTACATCTTGGATGGCCTGAGAATTAGTAATTTTTTTTTTTTCCAATCAAATTTTCATTTTTTTAGAATGAAGTATCCCTATAATGTTGCCATTTTATTCTAGGTAATGAAAAGCAGAGTGTATGCGTGTGTGCATATGTCAAATAACTCACTTTAATAATACATATGTTTAATAATACATATCTACTGAAAAGATATGATAAAATGCTTTTAATTCAAAAATAGTCAACTTTATCTTCCAGAGCTGAGCATATTCTTGTACCACAAGACTATAAAATAATTTTATATACAGTACTGAAGTCTCTTAAAAAGGTTTCCTGAAGCATTTTAATCTATTCTAACAAAGTCATAAAACGATACAGCTCTTAAACATTTCATTTTCCACTCCTAACATTATAGAAACCTGTGAGAAAATTAGTTGACGAGGTTTTAATCTGCCATGACTCTCTCCAGATAGTGAAGAGTTTTTGCATATATTGATTGAATACAGCTCTTTCTTTCAAGCAAAAATTACCAATTTTATTGCCTCTTATGAGATTTAAACTTATCAAGAAGTTTAATCAGAAGATAAATGCGTGTGTAGATAAGGGTGATTATTTGGGGATTTGTATTTGTAATATTGAGTTGTTGGACTTGTACAGCCAGTCAGATGTATACAGTAATACAGAACTTGTATTAAGGCATTAAATCGTACCCCACACCAAGATGCAGTTTGGCTATAGGTGACAAAACAGCACATTTTATCAGCAAAAGCAGCCAGCACATTATGTGAAGTGACCTTCACACACTACTGGTGAGCTATATCAGCTCAGCGATGAGTAATGGGGCTTGAGTGCATCCAATCACAACATTGCATTATTAATACAGAATCTCTCCACTGGCAAAATAGCCTTGGATTCACATCCTTCCACTAACCATGCCAACACACACACACACACACACACACTCACCCCGAACACATGCTGTGCTCACTCTGTTTCGATCTTTTTCACTTTCTGATATATATATACGTGACCCTGGACCACAAAACCAGTCTTAAGTAGCGCATATATTTGCATATATATTATATATAATCTGTTATGCTCACCATGCATTTATTTGATGAAAAATACAGTAAAAGCAGTGTTATTGTCATTTTTCTATTGTAATGTATTGGTTTCTATTGTAATATATTTAAAAATGTAATTTATTCCTGTGATGCAAAGCTAAACTTTTAGCTTCATTACTTCAGTCTTCAGTGTCACACGATCCTTCAGAAATCATTATAATGTGCTGATTTGCAACTCTGTGTTGAAAACAGTTAATAGTTTAATCTGAGATCTTTTGTAACATTTCAAATGTCTTTACTGTCACTTTTGACCAGTTTAATGCTTCCTTGCTGAATAAAAGCATAATTTTCTTCTTTTTTAATCATATATAAGATAAAAATAAAATCTTATACAGAAATATTTATAATTGTGTGTACAAATAAATCCAAACAGATTTCAACCCTGTAAATGTCATATCAAAATAAATAAATAAATAAATAAAATAAAATTATATATATATATATATATATATATATATATATATGTGTGTGCACCTGGTATTCATCACGTTATGGGGACCAAATGTCCCCACAAGGATAGTAATACCAGTCAATTTTGACCTTGTGGGGACATTTGTGAGGTCCCCATGAGGAAACAGGCTTATAAATCATGCAGAATGAGTTTTTTTGAGAAAGTAAAAGTGTGCACAGTCTCCTGTGAGGGCTAGGTTTAGGTGTAGGGTAGATAGAAAATACGGTTTGTACAGTATAAAAACCATTACGCCTATGGAATGTCCCCATAAAACATGTAAACCCAACATGTGTGTGTGTGTGTGTGTGTGTGTGTGTGTGTGTGTGTAATATATTTTATATTTTTAATTAAGTATTCCAAAATAAAAAATACACTGTACTATTTAAAATTAACTAGTGCAGGCAACATATAAAGTTATATAAAAATGATAATTTGTAGTTTTAATAAATATTATAATAATACTATAATATAATAATAATAATACATAATAATATGTAATTTTTGATTAAATATTTTTTTTGTAAGTTAAAAATTTTTATAGAAAATGGTCAATGTACCATACTAATAGGCACTGAGTGATTACCATATTCATGTACTATGGTTTCTAAGATTGCATGGAACAAAAATATATGTCATTACCATACCATGTCCCCAAAAAGTTTTGGTGCTTTTTGTGTAAGAAGTTTTGCAGAAGCTGAAGTTTTGAAGTCTCTATGAATGTAATCCTATCGGTATTCCAGGGAGCTTGGTGGGCAAGCGTTCTTGATCATGGCTTATATGCAGGGTGAGGGTGATCCATCAGATTCCCTGTGAGGCAGAACCAGCGTCCTGCATCTGAGATTTACTGCTGCTAAGAGCCTGTGGTTAGAACTGAACCGAAACATGAAGGGAAATGGTTAGGAGACTCAGCAAAAGCAGCATTCTGGACATCATATGATTTTTAAAGTTAGTAAAGTAAATATAATAGTCTTTCACAGTGTGTAGATTGTGTCTTGTTGTGTGAGCAGTAATAATCCCTTTACAATAAGAATTTTGTTAAAAGAAAGACATTTGTGTTTGTGAGTAGTCCACCCAAATGAAAATATGCTGAAAATGTGCTCACCATCAGGCCTTCGTTTCTTCGTCTGAACATATTTGTAGAAATTTAGCATTTGCTCACCAATGGATCCTCTGTATCAGCAGTCCAAACAGCTGATAAAAAAAACATCACAAAAATTCACAAGTAATCCACACCACTCCAGTCCATCGATTAACATTTTGTGAAGTGAAAAGCTGCACCTTTGTAATACATAAATCTATTATTAAGACATTCTTAACTGCGAGCAGTTGCTTCTGGCTAAAATCTGAGTCCTCTATCCATAATATTGCTTTCTTCAGTGGAAAAAGTCATCTTGTCTGAGAATAGATATCTCATATACAAGCAAAAACAGTTCTAAACAAATACAGTTGAGGTCGAAAGTTTACATATACCTTGCAGAATCTGAAAATAAGAGAAATCATACAAAATGTAAGTTATTTTTTATTAAATACTGACCAGAATAAGATATTTCACATAAAAGACATTTACATATAGTCCACAAGAGAAAATAAATTGTACCCATCGTACAATATCAAAAGTTTACATACACTTGATTCTTGATACTGTTGTTACCTTAAAGACTCACAGCTGTTCATGAGTCTCTTGTTTGTTCTGAACAGTTAAACAGCCTGCTGTTCTTCTGAAAAATCCTTCAGGTCCCACAAATTCTAAAAAAGAGCCAAGGGTGAAAACTTTTTGAATTTAAAGATCAGGGTCAATGTAACTTATTTTGTCTTCTGGAAGACATGTAAGTACCTTCTGTAGCTTCAGAGGGGCAGTACTAAATGGAAAAAATATGATATTTAAGCAAAATAACATGGCTGTGGATCAGGTAACATGCATTTTGTTTGATCCTTATTTTGGTAAAATAATTAACATTTTGCAGATTCTGCAAGGCGTTTGTAAACTTTTGACTTCAACTGTATGTCAGTGGATTTGGATGTAAAGAAGCACAAAAAGTGGACTATGTGGTCAGGAGTGGTCAAATAAAAACAGCACCCATTCACTGCAGAGGACTGATTTGTGAGCAAAGATGAAGATGAAGAAAGATGTTGAGATGAAGAAACAAACTCATCTACATTTGGATGGCCTGAGTGTGAGTACATTTTCATTTTCAGGAAAACTATTTCTTTAATGCATTAACTAGCATTAACAAATGAGACCTTATTGTAAAGTGTTACCAACATAAGGCATCACAGTAGATAATAGTGTTGTATGGAGTCTTTGTCCTCTCTCAGCAGTAGATAATGTTCGCAAAGTAAATGAAAAGCTCTAAATAATAATCGTAAGAAGCTGCAATGTTGAGATTAGGGTAAAAAGCAGCCCATTTTCAATCCTGGGACTGTCTGAAGTCTTTCTGGTATTAACCTGTCTGGCTCAAATTCCAGATAATTGTAACAAGAAGAGCACAAAAAGCTCAATCAATCTCCCATTGATTGGTAAAGCAGCGAATAAATGGAGCAAAAGGCTAATCAGATGGTAAGCCTCTGAAAGAAGCCTCTGTCGGTTTTTTGTGCTCCTTCTTTGCATTTACTGGCAGACCAGAGAGTGAGACTGACATGACAAACATTTAGGACGGCCTGTTGTGTAAGTGTCACTTTGCATCAAAGACGGGAGAAAATGAGCTACCCAAACTTCATAGACAGCTTTTTTGTGCAAGCAGTTGGATTGTGGTGATTGTGTGTCCCCTGATGGTCACAGCCGGAACTGCACAAGAATGGAACTTTGCTAAAAATAAATATATTCAATCTCAGGCCATCAGTATTGTAGATATGTTTGTTTCTTTATTTTCTGAGAAATTTAGCATTACATCACTTGCTCACCAATGGATCCTCTGCAGTGAATGGGTGCCATCAGATTTGAAGTTCACACTAATCCTTCATTAAGGTATTTTAACTTTAAAGTTCGTAATCCATAACAATATGTCTTCTCTCATTAAAATCCACCATCATGTTTACTGATTTGGAACGTTTTTGCTTTTAAAAAGTGCTTGACGTGTGCATATTTCTCTCTTGGTTCAGACTTTTTCACTGGAGAAACCAATGTTATGGGAAATGGTTTAAAGTTAAAAACGTCTTAGTGAAGAATTTGTTTATTATAAACAAGCAGGTTTTCGCTTCACAAAACGTTAGTTGGTGGACTGGAGACTTGATGTTGGATACTGAACATTTGTGGACAAGGATGTAGGTTTGATTTTGGCATTGGTGGGGACAAAACGGCAGTCATTTAACTGTTTGAACAAATTATTTCTAGGGACAATTGAGTAGTCAGTAGATATTAGTTAGGGACATGTCATAGCATCCCTACTAAATTCTACACTCTTGAAAATTATAACAAGTGATGTCCGACTTTGGAAACTATAGTTATCTCTTTAAATATGAAGAGGGCAAGCAAACAGATTAAAGAGTTCCTCCAAATTTCACAAAAAGCTTATGGATGTAATTATAAATCAGATATTGATGAAGATGTCATTTACGCCCTGGTGAAAAAACCAGCATATGCTGGTAGGTATGTTTTGATGCTGGGATGCTGGTTAGGTAGGTTTTGATGCTGGTTTAAGCTGGTCCTTTGCTGGTTTATGCTGGTCCTTTGCTGGTTCATGCTGGTCCTTGACCAGCAACATGACCAGCAAAAACCAGCAAAGGACCAGCTTAAACCAGCTAAGGACCATCATAAACCAGCATCAAAACCTACCTAACCAGCATCAAAACCTACCTAACCAGCATATGCTGGTTTTTTCACCAGGGCGTATTTGGCCATGTACCCACAGAGATATTTTGGTCAGAATTTTTTAATGTTCCATCTCATTTTGTGTTGTAAATATGTTTTCTTCGAATTGTTTGACTAGCTTGTTTCCTGCTAGCTAAATTCCACATACATGAACAAAAATCTGTCTCTAAACCTCATGAAAACTATCCAAAGTTCTGTTAATCCCGAAGCAGTGAAAACTGCATCTCTATATTCATCCTATAGCTCCGCTTATGGTGGAAAAAAAAAACATTGTTACTACACTTTTACTATAGTAAAACCATGTTTAATTTTCTTAAGGGATTTCTATTTGTGTTTTCTTTGTTTCAGTTAACGAACTGATTCATGATACGCGCCCCGAAGTCGCGATCTGAATCAAATGATTCGCGAACCCGCTCCGAAGTCACGATCCAAATCAAATGATTCGCTATACGCGATCCGATTGGAGCACATTGAATAATCTTACCACACAGTGGTTTAGCTGAGTCGGAGTTTCGCCCATCACTATACATCTTTTCAAACGATCTCTCTCTTTTTTGGCTAGTGAATCGCTTTAACTGAATGATCGAGTTTGAATCAATAGGAGCGGTTCCAGCGTAAATGACTCACTCATTTGAATCGGTTTGTTTGTTCCTCCGCTTGTCGCGTCTTCAGCCATGTTTACAGGACACTCAGCACTACTACTGGCTTAGCTCACTAGTTTTATGACATTAACTGAAATAAGCGAAGAAGGTATGATGTTTACATAAAAACATATTTCCATTACAAAGATAACATCCAACACAAATCTACGAATCTACTTAAAAACTACTTAAAATGACGAGTTGCAGCTCAAAAATGCATGTTAAGATCGAATTTGTAGCTAAATTCACATTTTAGTTACTTTGACCACTGCTAATCAGTTGATGCGAGTTTAATAGGAAATCAGATGAAAACATCCAGTCATCTCATACCATTGGAGTGAATATATGTTATAAATATTTGAGAAATTATTGTTGTATCTGATTGTGTAGTCTACATAGAGTGACAGTCAGTGTAAAAAGAGCAAATGGGAGATGCAGATGAACACACAACAGCATAACAACAAAGTTAATCAAATTCAGTAATACCAATAATGCTGTTTTCTCAATATTTCTTATGTTATAATTTCAGAGGCAGTACAGTTGTACTGTTGCAAATGATGTAGCAAAACAAAACTGCACATAAGCAAATTTATAACCATATTTGCTCTTCGTAATGCTTTGCAATAGAAGATTTGCATTTGCAAATAAAAAGCAGAATGTCACTGAAACTAGCCCCAGGCATCTTGCTCACAAATCACATGGGCGCATTGCGCTTTACAAGCTTTGTTCATTACTTAGAAATCATTTATTGCGAAGTTAGATCATTGTTGAAGCCCTTGGGCAAGTCAAGCGCCACGTTATTATGTGAGGAACAGCATTACAGTATCTTGCTTATTGCTCACATTCATCTGCTTGTTTGAGCAAATCTGGGCTATTTTCATTACAGACTTTGCTTCTTAAGCTCTTTAGAAACTACAGGGATTGCAATGGTAGATACTTGAAGTGATTTCATGGGGTAATCAGAAAGATAGAGTTAATGAGTGTTAATGACTAATTACTGAATTTACAGCAGTCTGTCATCTCTATTTTGGTTACAGGCCCAAATATCAGGAAAATACAAAGGTATTTCACTAGATGGCAGCAAATTTCCACAAAATGGCAAAGCAATGGTTGCCATATTACATAAATTCAGTTTTGGAATAATCTTGGGGCAATACAGAACTGAAATATTAAAATAGTATTTATGTATTTATTGTAAAATGTTTACCAATAATATTATTAGTATTTAAAATTAAGACATTATTTACAATTAATTATCAGTAATATTTTTATCTATGCTTTTCACATATTAAAAAAAAAATACAGTTTTTACTGAAAATTACATTTGTTTTCTAAATGCATTACATATACTTTTAAGCCCAGCATCTATAAATAATTTCCCATTATGTGGTCGGTTATATTAAATGATATATTACTTTTGTTTAAAATCTTAAAAACTTATTAAACTGAAAAACATTTGGTAAAGAAACAAATTCACAAACAATTACAAAGAAACAGCAAGTAACACATTGAATTAAATGTGAAATTTAAAAGAAAAATAGTGTTAAAATAGTAAAAAATTAAAAGTAAATAAGGTAAATTGAAGTTTGTTTGAATGTGCTCTGGTTCTGATCTTCACATTCTCTGCTCAGTATATTTGAGCAGTGAATTTTTGCTTAAATTATCAGTGATGTTTGCAGAACTCATGCAAACAGATGCTGCAGCGGTTGCATAGATTGCCCAGGAATTAAAATGGATTTACTGTCATGATTTGGGATTGCGGTGGAGCCGTCATTTACATGTCATCTGGTTAATCAGCTGACTCGAGAGTAATTTTGAGTCTAACACAGAAAGCAGATGTGAGTCATGGTAGAAGGTAGAGTGAAACCATGTAATATACCTACTCAGGCTTTAATCCAAAGCTCATCTTTGAATTAAGCATCTTTCTCATGCTTCATTTGCAATCTACTATATGTCACATTTGCACAACAGCTGCACGGGTTGCTATAAATAGAGAAATGTAGGTACAATAGAGCCCTGGTTGTGTTTGCATTCATATGCGGGATGTTTGTTGTTATTTGCCCTTGTGTTACAGCCTTTTGAATGGGTTTGCCTGATAATATTTTATATGCAATAGCAATTTATTCCTGGCTTTGTTCTCATGAAGGCTTTCTTCATTGTGTTGATCATTTGAAAGCTGTGAAAGCTTTTCAGACGCCTGTGTTAAAATTTACTGCTTGATTAGCTCAACTATTTAGAGAATCATTAATTATTTGTCCATTATAAAAAGACAAATTTATGTTACTTTTGAATCATTAATGGAGTTTGCTAAGGCAATAATAATTATTGTGGCATAGTGGTTTGAACAAATACCTAACCCTGAATATTAAAATTTGGTGCATAATTTGTTGTTTAAGTTGATATGTCTGTACCAAAGACTGTACTATTAATTTTCTAAGTGGTCACACTCATAATATTTAGCTGGAAGATGATCTATAAAATGTATTATTATTTTGAAAAAATATATATATATATATATATATATATATTTATTATTATTTAATATTTAATATATATATATTTTTCTATTTTTCTATTTTTTATTAATTTTTTTTAATTAATAAACACTGTAACAGTAAATGCAACTTATTGAATGTATGCATTTTTTTATTGTATTGTATTGTATTTTACATTTTATTTATTTCTTTTATTTTAGCTTCAATTTTGTTTCCGTTTTTGTTATTAGTATTACTGAAATACCACTGATATATATATACAATAATGTTCCATTTGTTAATATTAGTTAATTAGTTAACAGTTAAATAATCCAGCCATACAAGTTAAACTTGAAATAACAATGTGAAATATTTCTAAAGTATTAACGTATTGATTAATTTTAGTTCAAATTAATTTCAGTGTCTATTAATAAATTGTAAATAATCAAATACAATTTGTTAATTTTAATTAATATTATTTAATCAACCTGAGTTAACAGTGAACAACTGTATTTTTAATTATCATTTTATTTATTATTATTTATTATATTTAATTTAATTTATTTTTAATAAATAATAAATACTGTAACAAATGTATTACTTATTGTTAGTTAATGTTAGGCAATGCATTTAATGCAATTTATTGTATTTATGTATTTTTTGTTTTATTTTATTTTAGCTTTACTTTGTTTCAGTTTTTGTTATTATAGTACTGCTGAAATACCACTGAAATATTTTTTTACTATATATATATATATATATATATATATATAGTTAACTATATTAGTTAACATTAGTAAACATGAACTAACAATGACAAATATTTCTGAAGTATTGATTAATTTCAGTTAAATTATTTTCAATGTCTTTTAATAAATTGTAAAAATCCAATCAGCTTTGTTAATAATGTTATTTAATAACAGTGAACAATTATATTTTTAATTACAATTTTATTTATTATTATGTATTATATTTTTAATAAATAATACAAATTGTAACAAATATATTGTACTTATTGTTAGTTAATGTTAAGCAATGCATTTTATGCAATTTATTGTATTTATGCATTTTTTAAATGTTATTTGATGTATTTTATTTTAGCTTTAATTTTATTTAAGTTTTTATTTGTTATTATAGTACTACTGAAATAACACTGAAATAAATATGTTTTTCACCATATATGTACACATAAGCAATATATACATATAGAACTTTTTAATAGTTTTTACAGTAGTAAACAATCCTGAGAAAGAAGATATTTAAGCAATGGAAAGCATTTCTGGTAAGCTTTTTTGACTCTGGCCTGTAAAAAGTCACCTAGCAACCATTCAGAACACCCTAACAACCACATAGAAAAGCACTTAAACCACTCAGCACCTAATGCACTTAAATAAGTTTCTTATTTTGCAGCCATACAAAGTGTGAGTGCCCTTAACATAATCCACAGCTTGCTAAATTTATCCTGTGACTCTGATAAACCATTCCTCAAGCCGCATTAATCACTTCCTAGTCCCAGAATCCCAATTATGATCAGTCGGTGCCTCAGACTCTCCATTAACCTCTCTGTTATTACTCCGCGCCTTACAGCCAAAAGAGCCCCGCTAAAGGCCAAACTGTTCATCCTGCAAAGCACGCTGGGCGAACAAAACCCAACCGTTTGTTTCCCGCTGTAATGTTTGGAGTGTTCCTCCTGTAATAAGGAGTTTCTGTAATCATTTTCTTACTTTTAGAGAGTGTGCATGGCCTTCTTGAGGGCTCTTTAGTCTGAATCAGGTGGCATTTTAACTGCTGGGCTTAGCATAGTGTAGTTTACAAGGACCTTACACAGCACTTTGTCACTGACACTGCTTACACCTGGTATAAACATGAGTTTGGGTTATCTGGCCTTGGGTGATCAATTGTACAGTGCTAAATAGAAAAAAAGAGGAGCAAAATGTTGTGTGGTCATATATTGAAGGTAGTTAAAAACTTCACATTTGTAGTGTAAATTCTAATCCATGCTAATGCATCTTAGACAACAGCAAATAACTGTTTGTTCACATTTCAGGCATCATTATGCTAAAAAAGAGAACTTTAAACATTTTTACAGCACAAGAAATGCTGCAAAAGTAAAATGATTGTCTGAAAAAAAATGGCTTAACTGAATGTTTTCCGTTCTCATATAAAAAACAATTTGTTGAGTCAACTTAAAATAATTTGTTACCCTGCTGCCTTAAACTTTTATGTTCAGTCAACTCCAAAAAAGTTTATTTAACTTGAAAGGTAAGTTATGCTAAGTGACAACTTAGATATTTGAGTTGATTCAACTTAAAATTTTAAGGCAACTGGGTTACTTACCCAGCTTTTAAGTTTAACAAACACAAAAATGTAAGTTGTTTCTTAGTACAACTTAACATTTCAAGTTGACTAAACTTATTTGAATTGACTGAACTTAAAATTTTAAGGCAGCTGGGTTATTTACCCAGCTTTTAAGTTTAAGAAACACAAATATCTAAGTTGTTACCTAGTACAACTTAACATTTCAAGTTGACTTTACTTATTTAAGTTGACTGAACTTAAAATTTTAAGGCAGCTGGGTAACAAATTATTATTATTATTATTATTATTATTATTAAGTCATATTTTTGGGCTTTTTGTTACTTTTTTATTGAGACAGGACAGTGGAGAGATGACAGGAAAGTACTGGGTAGAGAGAGGGGAGCAGGATTGGCACAGGACCTCGAGACGGGAATCGAACTCTGGACGCCGTGAGCACTAACCACAAGGCTATCGGCGTCGACAGGTAACAAATTATTTTAAGCTGACTCAACAAATTGTGTTTTTTGTTTTTTACAGTGTATGAACTCTCCACTTAAAATGTTTTATTTATTTTAATTATTTTAATTTCATTTCATTTTATTGATTTATTTATTTATTTTGTCACATACACTACCAGTCAAAAGTTTGGAGATTTTATTTTTTTTTGAAAGAAACTTCTTGTGTTTCTTCTGAAGGTATTTTATATCTTATTTGATCAAAAACACAGAAAAACAGTAATATTGTTAAATATTATTTAAATTTAAAATAACTGTTTTCTAATATAATACATACTGAAATGCAATTTATTCCTGTGATGCAAAGCTGAATTTTCAGCATCATTACTCCAGTCTTCAGTATCACATGATCCTTCAGAAATTATTCTAATAAGAAATATTTCCTATTATTATCAGTGTTAAAAAACAGTTGTACTTAATATTTTGTGGAAACCATAATACATAATTGTTTCAAGAATCCTTGATGAATAGAAAGTTCAAAAGAAGTGCATTTATTTCAAATAAAAAGCTTTTGTGACATTATAAATGTCTTTACTCTCACTTTTGACCAATTTAAGGCATCCTTGCTGAATAAAAGTATCTAATTTTTTTTGTATAATTGTAGATAAAAATCTATACAGACATATTTATAATTTTGTGTTCGAATAATGCAGTATTTCCTTAGATATATTTATTTTCAGGTTAATAAAAGTATTACTGCCTCTCAGATTGAATCAGAACTGGTCATAAGAGTTCCATGTTAAAAGAGAAGTCCACTTCCAGAACAAAGATTCACATATAATCTACTCACCCCCTTGTCATCCAAGATGTTCATGTCTTTCTTTCCTCAGCCATACAGAAATTATGTTTTTTGAGCGAAACATTTCAGGATTTTTCTCCATATAATGGACTGATATGGTGCACCGATTTTTTTCCAAATGCAGTTTAAATGCGGCTTCAAATGATCCCAAATGCAGTTGTAAATGATCCCAGCTGAGGAAGAAGGGTCTTATCTAGCAAAACGTTTGGTTATTTTCATTTAAAAAATACTATTTAAATACTTTTTTAATCTCAAACGCTCGTCTTGTTTTGCTCTGCCTGAACTCTGTGTATTCTGACTCAAGACAGTTAGGGTATGTCGAAAAACTCCAATCGTATTTTCTCCCTCAACTTCAAAAATCATTTCAAAATCATCCTACATCACTGCAGAAGTACCGACCCAGTCTTTGCAAAGTTAACATGCAAAGAAGATCAAACACACTTAACAAAAAAGGTAAAACAGTGCTACAGGACAATTTTGAAGTTAAGGGAGAACATGGGATGGGATTTTTTCGACATACCCTAACCGTCATGAACCAGAAAAAAACAGTTCAGGCAAAGTAAGACAAGACGAGCGTTTGACATTAAAAAGTATAAATTGTATTATTTTTATAAAAATAACCAATCGTTTCGCTAGATAAGACCCTTCTTCCTCAGCTGGGATCGTTTACAGCTGCATTTAAACTGCATTTTTGAAGTTCAAAATCGGGGCACCATATCAGTCCATTATATGGAGAAAAATCCTGAAATGTTTTCCTTCAAAAAACACAATTTCTTTAAGACTGAAGAAAGAATGACATCAACATCTTGGATGACAAGGGGGTGAGTACATTATGTGTCAATTTTTGTTCTTCAAGTGGACTTATTTCAGCCCTGTTTTCTTTTACGCTACAACTGGTGATTACTCATTCACTCTTCTACTGCAAATTTTCTACAGTGCTCCAGGACGAGCACGTGTCCAAAGCGGCCGAACACTTCTGTATACAGTGCTGTCAACAAGTGCACCACCTGAGGGCCAATGTGACTGTTTTTTTTTCTAATCTTTCCAGGTCACGCTCAGCCAGTCATAGCCTTAAACCTTCAGAGGAGCACACTTTAATGTTCCTACTATTCCTACCTAGCCTATTTATGGTTTATTATTAAAGCCATTCATTGTTTTCAAAATGTGCAATCCTTTGTCTAAAAGTAACTACCAATATTGTAAATGGACATTTCTGAAAATTCATCTTTTTACTCAAAATATTATATAGTTATTATATTTAAAGAAGGCACTAAATGTAACTAATTAAGCTTAAACACAAAAGTCCACATTTGTCAGTGCCTCCAATCACCTGTAAAAACAGCAAAATTAGAGATGGAAACTTGTGCCAGAGGGAGGTCATGTCTCTTTGAGGACAGGACTAATTGAATGGACTAATGTCAGAGCCCAATGTGAGGTCTCAGCAGACACTGAAATGAATAGTGCAATTTCTCTTGTGCCTCAGGGAGAGCTGCTCAATGAGGGTCATTTTCCACCATTCAGCTGATGCAGGTTAAAATCATTGTTATTCCTGAGATGTCCAGATCAGCTTTTTGGATAATTTTACCACTTTTAACAAGCCAGAAGAACATACTGTGGATTGATTCTAATGAAATGAACAGGTACATTTTGGGGTTTTTAAATGATGTCAGTGATTTTTTTTTTTTTCCAAGCTCATTTATGTTATGCATGTAATGTGTATATATATACATGCATGTATGTATATAATATTGTATGTATGTATTTGAACAGTAAGATTATTAAGTCTCTTTTGCTCACCAAGCCTGCATTTATTTGATCCAAAGTACAGCAAAACAGTAAAATTTTTAAATATTTGTACTATTTAAAATGACTGTTTTTGATTTCAAAATATTTTAAAATGTAATTTATTCCTGTGATTTGAAAGCTTTTACATTTTTAGCAGATTTAGATCAAAGCTTAGATTTTTAGCATCATTACTCCAGTCACATGATCCTTCAGGAATCATTCTAATATTCTGATTTGCTGCTCAAAAAACAGCTGAGTAGATTTTTTTTCAGGTTTCTTTGATGAATAGAAAGTTCAGAAGAACAGCATTTATCTGAAATAGAAATCTTTACTTTTTTTATCTTTACTAACATTACTAATGTCTTTATCATCACTTTTGATCAATTTAAAGCATCCTTGCTAAATAAAAGTATTAATTTTTATCATTTCTTTTCTTTCTTAGTGTATAATGTTACAAAAAAGCTTTTTATTTCAGATAAATGCTGATCTGTGGATCTTTCTATTCATCAAAGAATCCTGAAACTAAATGTACTAATATTGATAATAAAAATAAAATATGTTTCTTGAACAGCAAATCAACATCTTAGAATGATTTCTGAAGGATCATGTGACACTAAAGACTGGAGTAATGATGCTAAAAATTTAGATTTGATCAAAGGAATAAATTACATTTTAAAATATATTCAAATAGAAAGCAGTTATTTTAAATAGTAAAAATATTTTACAATTTTTTCTGATTTTGCTGTATTTTGGATCAAATAAATGCAGAAAAAAACATTAAAATCTTACTGTTCAAAAACTTTTGACTAGTAGTGTGTGTGTGTGTGTATATATATATATATATATATATATATACACACATATAAGTGTAAATGTCATTTTCGTCAATACAGTAAGCTTAACATTACATGTTTACAATTTATCTTAATTTATATTAATACACATAGTATAAGAATATGATCTTTAGTATTCCATTCAGAACTGATCAACATAAACAGATTTCTCTAACAGCAAAAACCTCCCTTTGAACTTTGAACATTCTGGCAAAACACTTTCTTTGAAAATAAAGTTTGCATTTTTCAAATTCCCTTCTTATTTTGTAGTTCTCAGATGCTGACTTAATGCTTTGTGTCTCTGGAGACTCATCAGAGTTGCATTGGGATGCAGAGCAAAGCTCCAGCACTTGCCTTTAAGCAGAGGAGAGCCTGTCACCCCATCACCCCACTGTTTGATGCCGTGCCAAGAGGAATCACGTGGACAGAACGCCAAGCACGAATGAAACATGAATATGTATGACTTAATCCAACCACCGCATGTCTATGCATCTATGTGAAGCGATATTTTATTGCATAAATAACTGTAAATCAACATCTGTCTGATACATCCGAATTCTATGTGTATTTGCAGAACCCCACACAGATTGCATTACTCAAGTATAAAGAGAAACGTTGCGGCCCGCTGTGCACGGACAGCACTGACATCATGCATGATGTGTACTTTAAATCAGCATTATAAAATACACAGATTAAGCCTCTCATGAGACTAACCCCTCTCTCTTCCCCTGCTGTTTCACTTTTATAAATCCTAAAGCTCAACAAAACATATCATGTGATTCTAAAAGTATTCAAATGCCACTTGTAAATGAACACTAATACTTCCAACTGCAAATAAACATTATGCATGTTCGGTGGTGCAGAAATGGAATCCATACAGTATGTTGAAAGAAATGGAAAAATAATCATTGCAAGTCACCAGGGGGTGTTTTTTAAAGCAAGCAGTAATTTTGCAAGCAAAAGCAACTTAACCCTGTAAAGCCTGCTGTATGAAATGATAGTCAGAAAAATCATATATTCATTGAATTCATATTCAAATCATATATCAAAATCAAATCAATTGTCCATCATTAGTCAATCACTGGCCTGCAGTGCTTGCAACAGCTAAACTGTTTGCTGATTGCACCTGTAATTATATTTTAAGGTGTATTCTCATAAGCATTAGAGATGGTTAGTGTTTCTGGTGTAGAACCAAACTTTATCCTAATTTAACGCTGTATATTGAGCAGTGGACGATGACTACCGGTTCATTATCCGCTATACACCGTATGAGAAGAATAAAAATGTGCAGTTTGCAGTATAAACTAGTATGTTCATATTCAAAATAATACATTAAAATAATATGGTAAGACACACCAGTTTGCAATATCAAGCAGCACAAAGTTTTGACACCCAGTTGGCTCTCAAAACTAGCCCAATTGCATTTCTAAGCAATCTGGGGTGTAAAATAAAAGTTTTTTGGTGGGGTTTCCCTGGTACATTTCGCATTCCAAGGGATAAATATGACGTTACTGTGGGTCGCTTCAACACGCGGACATGAAAAACAACCCGCGGCAACAGTGTTATAAATATTCTTTTAAAATTATAGCAGTTTAATGCCTACAAAAACAGCTCGTAAGGACTACAACAAGCTACTTCCCGGGTTGGTGACATCACAAACCCAGACATTTACATAAACCCTGCCCCCGGGAGCATGCAACAGAGGAAGAGAGGAAAAACTCCTCTAATACCCCCATAGCTGTTATAAATTCACTGTAAACCACAGCTTCTCAGGGATTATTGCTTTTATAAAATGGTTATTCCATATACGTAGTAAGGTTTTACAAAATAAAAGAGAGCAAATAAAGTGTAATGATATTAATAAAAATATTTTACTTCCACCAAACAATGTAGTTCCTGAGAAAAGGTTGTGGTTGCAACAAAGTGGTTGCTGAGCAACACACAGACGTAAACAAAGGTGTATGTTTGTAGAGTAAGTTACAACAGCTTTGAACGCGGCTCAACCAATCAGAATCAAGGACCAGAACTATCCGTTTTATAATCTGTCTTCTAACAATTCTAATGGATTCACCAGTTTCAAAATCAGTGTTTAAAGCAGAAGTTCTTAGTCCTGTTCCTCTATCCTGTTGTTCTATTACTTTGCATCAGTACGTCATAAATAGAACGATGCATCAGTGTAATGACGGAGAATTGTCGTGTCGCATTGCGCCGCATCCAGTGTAGATAACATCACTGATTATAATGGGTTATAATCAGTCGCGTTTGGGGCAGTTTAGTTGAAGTATAATTGAAATTCTGATACACTATAATGTCAATCATCTTTATACTTGCATAAAATGCATATACATATCAGTAACATTATATTTCGAACTAATATGTCTTGTAAGATATTTAAATGCTTCATTTTATGATCAGATCTGATCAAAACATAATGCAGTGCAATACAATGATGATTGAGAGATGAACAAATAAATATTCCTCAAAAGCCTAATGGATCATACTTGATACTAAGATTTAAAAAAAAATGTTTTTAGAATCATACTAAAAGCCTTTTTACTTGCTAAAAAGTATAAACTATCAGTTAGATGACTGAAGGCATATTGTGCACAACAGGATTTTCAGTAAAGTATTGTTCATATAGATAATTAAAATGCCTTTTAGAGGATATTTGCATATCAGATATGATGCAGTAAGCTTTGCATGGTTAAAATAAACTTCTAAAAGGAACAGTACAGCCCATGACATCAAAAGTTGTGTTTCATTACTTTTAGTCGTTTTTTGTTATCTAGAGTACTGCTAATCTTGGCTGAGTGAATTTAATAAGAAGGCCGTAAAAGTTTAAACAACGTTTCTATTATTAATACATTTCAGTCCTTCACTAAATCTTGATGAGCATTGGGCTGAGTATGCGCCTGCATCTTGTACAAGCAGAAATCCACTTCACAGACCACCTGTGTGAGAAATGCATGCCGCACTGAGTGGTAACTGAAGGGCAACCTGCCCTGACAGGACTCCAGGAATCCTGCTTATCTGCTACTTGTATGTATAATTTTCTTCGGGTGCAGCTCTGCAGATGACAGGGAAATAGCCACTCTGCATGATCACATGAGTGTGGAGAGCCTGATGAGCCTTGTGGAGCTCAGCATGAGAACAAGAGTAGCACAGCAGCAGGTGGAGATGATGACAGTACATGAGGTTCCAGAAGCTTCTCAGCCTTTCTAACTATGAAAAATAGAGCTTAATCAACTTTCTTAAAGGCAATAGGAACACATACAGCTTAAAGGTTAGCGATAGGGTTGAAAAATGTTGCGTAAATAAGATAAATCTACATTTTCTTTTGTTCAAAAACACTTATAACTGGACTTCAGGCAATAAAAATGATAATACCATTCCTTTGAGGGTTCATAAGGTCGCAGCGATGTCTTTTCCAGAAACTTCTGAAGTAAAGCACCAGGAAAATTGTTATACTCTACTCTTACTTATCTCTTTCCGCTTGCATTTCAACCTTTCATGGCCAGGCTAAGAGCTTTAGGAAGCCATTGCCTAGCAACTCAGCTCAGCTGAATGCAATGTCCTCTCTACCAAGGACTGTGCTTTAAAAACTCATTTGAATTATAAAATAGACATTTTAAAAGGAAAAATCATGCCATTATATGTGAACAGACCAGTATTGAGCCACATCTTTACAAAATAAAATAAACAGGCTACTATATATTATATTAAAGCCTGTGCTAAGAAAAAATCCATTACAGTGTACAAAGAAATCAGTATGTACACATCTGTCCTACAGTATAATGATACAAATCCATGCAGTGGTTTTTAATTAATCTGTAAAAATTATGTCCCCATTTTCAAATCAAGCCATTCTTAGATGCCTGTCGGTGTGAAAGGGCCGCTCCCACGATAGTTGATTGACATGAGCGTCTTACCGCAGACCCGCCTTAAATCAGCTGTAACAATCCGACCTCCGTTGTTTCGATGCCGGAGCAGGGATATAAGTTAGACAAGAATATCTCAGATTGAGCGATTGAGGTGTTGTGTTGCTGGATGTAATAATGAACATAGTGGTCGTCATTTACTCCCGACATCTGAGCCGCTAAAGATGCAATGGATTACGTTTGTTTGTGAAGGAAATGCGCCTCCCGATCTACATAAGCGCGCCTATGTTCACACAAATCATTTGTGATTGTAACGCCACGCCAGCAGAGGGAGCCCTCACCCATTGACTCTCTGTTACCGCTCCCTCTGCTGCTTCATGGGTTACTTCCTGTTTGGTGGCCATTTAAGGAGGCCTACACCAAACAGGCCCCGCAAAGTATTGTTTTGCCTGTGTGGACTCTACCAAGCGTTTTCCCTGTTTTAATTGTCTTGTTTTGTTATTTCCACGGTTTTGGTTCATTGTCATAGTTTTTGTCTTGTTTTTTGCCATAGTTTTGTTTAGTTCATTGCCATAGTTTTTGCCTAGTTTCATAGCCTTGTTTATTTGTTACTTTTGGACTGCTCACTTGGATTTTGACCTTCTGCCTGTTTATTTGGATTTTGCTTTTGTCTTGCCCTGGATATTACTGTTTGTTTGGTGATCGACCCTGCCTGTTTTGATTATGCTGTGTTTAATAAAGCTCGCATCTGGATCTTACACGCTTCCCTGGAGTCCCATTACAGCGATCCAGTTTCACCTACAGCAGAAGTGAGTATAAAGGGTTTTTTTTTTATGAATCTCTGCAATCACCTTTCCTAATAACATGCTAGTTAATAACTTTCGCGGCTAAATGCGTTAAGTGCAGCTAAAGTAAACAAGCTCGTCACTCCACAGAGAGAAGAGGGGGCGGGGCGAGCAGAGCTCATTTGCATTTAAAGGAGCAATCCATCAGAATGGGTTGATTTTTACAGAGCTCATTTTGACAAGGTAAAAAGGGTGTTGTTTTACACTGCCATTGAGAATTTTTAACCAAAGTATATTATAAACTTTTCATTAAGACCCTAAAGAATCATATCAACTTGTGGAAAATGGGTATCTGATGACACCTTTAAGAATGCATTAGTAAATGCTGAAATTTACATTAACTAAGATTAATAAATGCTGCAGAAGCATTGTTTTTTCTTAGTTCATGTTAACTAATGAACCTTATTGTAATGTTACCAAAAACAGAAATTTGAAATTAACTTGAAATACAACAAACATTACCTAAGTATATATAATATAAAGTAAAAAAAAAAAAAGATTTCATTTCAGGTAGTTTAACATTTTAGTTTTAATTTCAACATTTAATTTTGTTTTAGTTTTACACAATAATTTAGTTTTGTACACAAAAAATGACACAATGTACTAAAATAAACTAAAATAAAAATTCATAAACATAAAAGAAAAAATAAAATAAAAATGACGAAAACAAAATTACTAAAACTTTAAACTAAAAATTTAATGAAAACAGAAAATATAAAACTAAAAACTAATTCAGAATATGAATAAAAATGATGATAGCATCTGAATGATACAAATACAATACATATAGTGCAACAATATTGCAATATTTCAATCAATAATTGAGATGAAAGATAGCACCAGTTGCATTTTATATGAAACATGAGACAGCGAGTCCTTGTTACCCCCCAAAATGTATTTTATTGTTAGTTTATATATATTTTTAGGGCACTATAATTACATAAATTCAGCATGCTTTTTTCTTTCAAAAGGTTTAAATGTTCAAATGTTGATACAAACTGGCTGAATATCTCTAGTCTTATTGTGAATGACTCTTTGTTGAATGGTAGAAAGTGTTGAAAGTGTAGGCCCGTAAGTTAGTGATTTATGTGAACCTATTTAATGATTATTTATTCATACAGTATTTGCATCCAGCACTCTGCTGGCAAATAATCTCTGCGTTTCATTTGCATTTTTTTCTTTGTGTACTAGTTTTAATTTGCAGTGAATTATTTCTTTTGCATTTCTCATTTTCCTTTAGATTATGCATTTCTCAGTGTGGTTCCTAACTCACTGTAAAAGAGGAGCTAAAGTGTGGCAAGGCAACGTTGTTGCCAGCAATGTGCAGTCAGTCAGATTTAATTGAACCCTGGAGGAAGTTGGACTATAAGAGCTTTTCCATTTGCTTTTTTTGCCAAACATTTGCATAGATTAAGTGTAAAAAAAAACTGAGTATCAAATTAAGTTTTCTTTTTTGTTTTTTAAACCTCTTATTTCTAGAGAGATTTTGCATGTGATAGTTGCCTATCTACAAATGCAACACATTTGGTGTGCCTCTGAGGTGGGTTAATTTAGCATTCTAAATAATAATCTTGGCTCCTGTGAGACTAGCTAACTCCAATACGTGCATAATCAACACCACAACACAACCAAAACAACGCAGGGGTATTATGTGTCTTGAATTGCAGCCCGATCCATGGGCCGTGCCATGCAAGGCTAGTTGGAGAATAACAATAGCAGGCCGTTTGTCACTTGTCTTTTGTGACAGTACCTGCTCTCCCAGGTGATTCATTCCTTAGACCATATTTTTTAGCCATAACCAGGGGCGAAAGTGGAAGAGAATGATGAAATAGGTTGTGTGGCCTTCATATTTCTACAAACGTTGCAGTTCCTGGGCAATACTGGTTGTACAGCGTATATAAAAATGTCTTAAAGGAATATTTCATCCACATTTGTTGAAAAGTGACACCCAGTTCATTGGGGCCAGTTCATTGGAAATGATTTGGAGAAATTTGGCTTTAGGTCACTTGCTCACCAATGGATCCTCTGCAGTGAATGGGTGCCGTCAGAATGAGACTGTTTGGACTCTCATTGTGACGGCACCCATTGACATGCAGAGGATCCATTGGTGAGCAAGTGACGCAATGCTTAATTTTTCCAAAACTGTTGTAATGAAAAAAACTAACTCCTTTACATCTTGGATGGCCTGAGAGTAAGTAAATATTCATCAAATTTTCATTTTTAGGTCAACTATTCCTTTAAATATAACAGCAGTCATACCACTGTTTGCATGTTGAGAAATGCTTGTAATATTAGTTTCTGTGTGCGACAAAATATCCTTTAAGAAAATCAAATTATTATGCACTACTAGTGTGTTCATACGCAGTTATACTAAAGGCCCACATGTTTTTTAATTTTCAAAGGTTGATCATTGGCTCATGAATTTCAGATGCCTCAAGGCTTTTTTTACAGACTTTTTTTAATATCCAGCACAGTATACTAGGAGAGATTTTTAATGGGTGTTGTCCACAATGGATTGTAAAGAAATACATGAGCAGATTGTAAACATGGCACAAGTGCTAAGCTGTGAATCACAGCTAGCATATTGATGAAAATAGCTAAGAGCTCTTTTCAGACAACCATTTTTTTTTTGTGTTTAATTTCTGTGGAGAGTCCATTTTCTGTATATTATTATTATTCTTATTAACAACTTAAAAAAAGTTCTTAGTTGTTTAATATTTGTGACCCTGGACCACAAAACCAGTCGTAAGTAGCACAGGTATATTTGTAGCAATAGCCAACAATACATTGTATGGGTCAAAATTATGGATTTTTCTTTTATGCCAAAAGTCATTAGGATATTAAGTATCATGTTTCATGAAGATATTTTGTAAATTTTCTACCGTAAATATATCAAAACTTAATTTTTGATTAGTAATGTGCATTGCTAAGAATTTCATTTGGACAACTTTAAAGGCGCTTTTCTCAGTATTTTGATATTTTTGCACCCTCAGATTCCAGATTTTCAAATAGTGTTTTAGCCAAACATTGTCCTATCCTAACAAGCTATACATAAATAGATAGCTTATTTATTCAGGTTTCAGATGATGTATACATCTCAATTTAAAAAAAATTGACCTTTATGACTGGTTTTGTGGTCTAGGGTCACACTAGAGTATTTTTTAAAATATATATAATTTCTTGTGTTGTATATTTGTTTACTGCTTAAATTTAGAATTTAGAAAAAGGTTATAAAAAATGTATGACATATTCCATATGCAATTGGGGCATGTTGTCACAAAAGGTCAATGTATGCTCACAGAATTGTATTATTTATTTATTTATGTATTCTGTAGCATATATGTGACCCTAGACCACAAACCCAGTCATAAGGGTCATTTTTTGAAAATTGAGGTTTGTTAGGATAGGGACAATATTTGGCCAAGATACAAATATTTGAAAATCTGGAATCTGAAGGTGCAAAAAAAAAAAAAAAAATCAAAACACTGAGAAAATCGCCTTTAAAATTGTCCAAACGAAGTTCTTAGCAATGCATATTACTAATCAAAAATTAAGTTTAGATATATTTATGGTAGGAAATTTACAAAATATCTTGATGGAACATGATATTTACTTAATATCCTAATGATTTGTGGCATAAAAGAAAAATAGATCATTTTGACATATACAGTAAATTGTTGGCTATTGCTACAAATAGCCTATACCTGTGCTACTTATGACTTGTTTTGTGGTCCAGGGTCACATATTGTGTCTGTAAATAAAATAACTTTGAGAAATATTAACTGGATTTAAAGCGTGACAACTTAGACTATGTGTTGTTTTGAATTAAATAGCACAAAAACTAACAACTGTTAAATATAATTATAATTTTCGAACTCAGTCAGTAACAAAAATAGAATAAAAATGTATTTTTAGCTCCTTACCACCTACTGGGACATTTCCAAAATCACTTTTTCACCGACTTTCGCATTACATCACATCCCAAAGAAAAGAGCAGAATGGAAGAGAGACAGGAGGCGGAGATGAAAGGAACCGTGACCAACGGAACTGACGTCACTGGCATAATGTAAACTGTTGAGATGATCCATGGTAACAGACTCAGTGCAGCAACACCGCTCGCACAGACGCACGCACGGGATCCGACAGAAATGCCTCGAACCTGGATCGCACCTGCACCGGCTCTTGCTTCCTACAGACGAGCGGCGCTCGGACGCGTTTCAGACGCGCCGTCGGCCTTTTAAACCCGACGCACCTGCCGGGAATCCAAAACATTTGATGTATCCCTTCTACAAATCTACTGTCAGTTCACAAGAAGCAAGGAAACCAGCGAAATGTGTGGCTGAACTGCTTCTCATCCCAGCGCTATTTCCAACAGACTACAATACAAGCAGATGATTTTAATCCGGATGAAATAATGACTCTTGTGGATTAACGCCTTTATTGTCACTCCAGTGTTTGCTTTGTCGGGATCGAGGGAGCATCTGCCTTTACCATTTGCAATTACAGCCTGTATATTACAGCCATAGTAATATAATATCGTGAAGATGGCGACTGGAGCAGGCTGGCAGCATTACTACAACCCCGCTGGCAGCGCTTCGACGGGGAAATATAACAGCACCTCCACTTCAACATCCACCAGCACGTCCTTCCCGTCCGGTTTAACACTCGAATACACGCAGGACCTCCATCTGAAGATGAGCAAGAAGATTGCACAGCTGACAAAGGTAATTTTGTGCGCTTTATGGGGATGCGTAATGCCATGTGTGTTGTTTGAGCGATGCGCATTGGAGGTGCCAGAGACCCCCATCCAAATGACAACAGGCTGGCCTTCAGTCCGGATTAACCCTAAGAATGCATAACGAGGTCAAAATTACCTGACGGGGTGCAACATTTTAGTTTAGTAAAACATTTATTTATTTAATTTCATGTATTTCGCAAAAATGTTGTATGGGAGTCTCACTAAAATCGTCACATTTCTTGGTTAGCAAAATTAATAAGAAACCATATAGCCTTTAAAAAATAAATAAATATATTTACTAAAAATTTAACTTGAATCAAAATGAAAACTGAAAATATAAACATAAAAACTAATTCAAAATAATGATAATTTTTCTGTTGGTTATAGGTTCAGAAAAATATTGTCAAGAAATTGACTATTATTTCATATCAATAAACTATCATATTACTGTAAATTCCTTTAAAAACACTGTTTAGTAAATTTTATGTGACTACTGATGTTTAGAAAAAAACTTTTATTCATTTATTTATTTTCATACTGGCTTGATTTTTTATTTTTTTTTAATTTTTTTTTTTTTTATTTTAATTACATTATAGGCCTCTAAGGTACCAGTGAAAAGTTTGGACATGTCTGTTTAATGTCTAAAAGCATGTTTAAAAAACAATACTAACAAATATCTAGATTTTTTTTTTTCTATGGGCTGGACTGTGCAGCCAACAAGTGTGCGGTAAACGTGTGAACTCCTTAGATACTGTTTAAAAAGCATTCTTCTGTGCATCTCATGAGGTTGTGGGAAGCCTGAGATGTGCAGAGTGAATAAGGTATTTTGATGTATTAATAATAATTATTCCCACAATGTTTTTGCAATTTCATTATTGATTTTGTGGAATTGAAACTAAAAGTAAAAATAATGAATAAGTGGTTGTCTCTAATATTCTGACTAGTGTTTGTCTCATTCCATCGTTCCATCAAAAGGAAGCAGTGCAAAATCTGCCTGAAAGCTAGTGCTAAGATGTGCTGGTGCTGTCTGCAAAGATCATAGCTACATCTGCAAAGCCTGTTAGGCAATTTGTATTTCTCACATTAACACATTAGTTATAGCCAAATTTGTATTTCTTTTACTGCATATGTACATGAAAGTGAGCAAATTAACTTGATTGAAATATATGTGCATATAAAGTCTTACATTAATTATTATGCTGAACACATTACAGGTAATTTTGAACCCCTTTATGCATTCATATGGTTTCTGAGACATGTGTTCTTTGAATAAATCTTGCTTAAATTCAGTTCGTCTATGCTTAAAAGCATCATACCATAGTTATATTTAATTCAATGCCTAAATGCTCAGGTTTGACTGTTGAATCTTTTTGGTACGGTTGTTGACAGCTCATCCTGAAACGTTTACTTGCATTACATTTAGTATGTTATATCTGTGATTTAATCTGTAAATATTATCAACACCTGCTGTTTAGTATGATCCTCTTAGCCTGACTGAGATATGGAAATGGCATGTTTCCAAAGCCTGCTTCAGCTATTAATTTTCAGGTATTAGAGCCAGGATTCCTACAGTCATGGACAACCTGGGAGTTTGCAGACCTGGAAAATGCATGGAAATCTCTATAGTGAATATACATGTACTAAAATATTTCATCAGATAGATATTGCAGAGTTAAACTTGCTTAAGAGTCGTAGTAATGTTTTTTTTGTGTGACAGTCATTCTTTTGAATTGGTTTTGTTGTAATGAGTTGGTGAATCCGGTTCACAGACTGGTGTGGTTCATTAGTCTTTCTTGAATCATTTGATAAAATGATTGGATGTGTATAGTGTCTGATTTGAAGATGGACTGTTTTCACAAGACTATGATGACGCATTTCATTGTTCATCAGCATCATAAATCCTTGAAAGTTCATTTATAACACTATATTTTGTATTATACCACCTTTGCATCAAGTTACAAAAAAAACTGGTTAACGCTAATGCGAGGGTGTTTCTAATAGTGTCCATGGGAGTGACGGCAAATTTGACATCGTTCACTCTTCTGACTGCTGTTATCAGTCTCTGTCAATTTTTTTTCCTTTGATTGAAAGTCGTAAAAACACTTTCGTGGAGTTTTTCTTTTGCCATTTTAGCAAATGGGAAGGTAAAAAATATATTTATGATACTCTCCCATTCACTGCTCTCAAATTTTACCCAACTTCCACTGCTGGGAAATCTGGAAATGGAAAATAGGTCTATTAGTATATATATATATATAGTATCTTCAAATACACAAAGCCTCTATTTTGTTAAGTTTATCAGTTTTTATTGTGAGACAATTTATTTTTTGAACTGGTTTTTGGCTTTTGTAATGAATTGGTGAAACTACAGAATGATCAGAATGATTTGTTAGTGAATCTGTCTTAAATTGTTTGTTGACGTAATGCTGCATTCACGCCATGCCGTAATTCCGAGATGAAAACATGTGACATTCTACTCTATCTGAATTATGTGTTTCTATGGCAACACTATCAACGCCAAAGCCCTCACGTGTTCCTGAACTTGTAAACTCTGAATGTTTTTAGAATTATGATTTAAACCAGTTACAGATGTACCACGTGAGCACTGTCATGTTCGTTTTGGCGCTACTTAGGCGCTACTGCCGAGTCCGACAACATGGAAAGCTATGAGTAAAATGTCACGTGTTGTCATGTCGGAATTACGGTAATTACACCATGGCGTGAAGGCAGCATAGTTCACTTCCAGAACAAAAATGTACAGATAATGTACTTACCCACTCGTCATCCAAGATGTTCGTGTCTTTCTTTCTTCAGTCGTAAAGAAATTATGTTTTTTGAGGAAAACATTTCAGGATTCCTTATCATATAATGGACTTCTATGGTGCCCCTGAGTTTGAACTTCCAAAATGTAGTTTAAATGCAGTTTCAAAGGGCTCTAAATGATCCCATCCGAGAAAGAAGGATCTTATCTATAGTGAAACGATGGGTTATTTTCTAAAAAAGGTTCCAATTTACATACTTTTAACCTCAAATGCTCCTCTTGTCTAGGTCTGTGTGAAATCTTTTTTTTCCAGTTCAAGACAGTTAGGGTATGTCAAAACTCCCTTCTCATTTTGTCCTCCAACTTCAGAATTGTCTTACATCGCTGTTTTACCTTTTTTGTGAAAGGTAGTACTTCTCCAGCGATTTTGAAGTTGGAGAAGAAAATGAGATGGGAGTTCACACAAACCTAGACAAGATGAGGGTTTAAGGTTAAATAGTATATAAATTGAAGTTTTTTTTTGTTTTTTTTTTTGTTTTGTTTTTTTAAGACAATAACCAGTCTTTTCTCTAGATAAGACCCTTATTCCTCAGCTGGGATCGTTTAGAGCCCTTTGAAGCTGCATTTTTGGACGTTTGAACTCAGGGACACCATAGAAGTCCATTATATGGAGAGAAATCCTAAAATGTTTTCCTCAAAAAACATAATTTCTTTACGACTGAAAAAAGTTTTTAAATATACTTATATTAATTATATTAATTTTGACAGCACCAATAATACTGGATACTGGATCTCTATAGGTGTCTGCTTTTGAAGATTAGTATTATAGAGAAAGCAAATATAATATTTTCAGCCAAAGCTTCTAGTCTGTGTAAGATTATTAATTTTTTTTATTGTGAGCCAGTTGTCCCTATTGGTTCATTCGCAATAAATCGATTGAACTGGTTCACAAAATGGTCAGAATGATTCATTAAGCAAATCTGTCTTGAGTCATTTGTTGATATAATCAATAAATCACTATAAGTGCCTGCTTGGAAGATTAGCATTATAGAGAAATCAAATATAATATTATCACGTACCCACAGCCTCAATTCTGTGGAAAGTTGTCAATTTTATTGCGTCTTGTAATGTACTTGTAAGCAAGGTTTTGGCAACTCTTGGTCTGTGTTTGTTGTCTAACCATAAGTGAAGAAACTGAGCAAAGTGAGTAGCAAAATACATATTTTATTATATATATATATTTTAAACCTGAGTTTTAACATTCACGTGTGCGGCTGTTTGTATTCCTTGCATCATAAATTACCAAACAATTATGTAGTGCAGTCAAAACCTCCAGAAGATCCGGTGGTTGATGACTGCCGTTTTTGCACATGCACAGTGACGCTGACTGAAGTTCATTCGTCCCCAGGGAGCTCGGATTGCGCCTCATAAATGAGATTACAATGGTTTGGCTGAGTATTGATGTACCTGTCAGACTGTCATTAAACATGGACACCTGGGTCATTGCTTTTAGAGGATATGCAAGGCGTGAGGAGTTGATGTGTCATCAAAAAGGATTTTAGCGCAGAGGATTTTAGAATTTATGATATTTGCATCACATTACAATTCTCTGTACTGGAAATGTAGCCCATCTGTAGGTGTCATCTGATTGCTGGTTGACAATGCAATGTACGTTTAAATGCATATTCACCCAAAAATTAAAATTATCATCTTTACTGAGCCGTCAAAGCAATCTCGGTCAGTCTTTACTGTCTTTGTTTAGTGTTTTGCATCTATATGCTTTAGAAGATTGTAAATTAGTCACCAGTCCAAAAAATGGTTGGCATACATCTTGTCGTTCTTAAAATTAGATTTTAATAACCCATGCAGTTGAGTAAACCTGCAAGATATCAAATAAGAGATATCATAAAAATGCATTTTGGTTTTTATGTTGCACTGCCCTGATTTAGCTATTGCTAAAAATATTCTGCAAGGGGTTTATAAACGTAGGAGACAAAAAGCTTTTGCAAACTCACTCAGCTGTGGAAATATTATATTTTAATGGCCCATACTTTGTATTACACATTGCAATTCTTTGTACTTTGTACCGGAAATGTAGCCCATCTGTAGGTGTCATCTAATTGCTGGTTGACAATGCTATGTACATTTAAATCCATATTCACCCAAAAATTAAAATTCTGTTTACTCTCCATCTTGTTCCAGACCTGTATGACTTATTTTATTTTATTTTATTTTTGGCCCATACAATGAAAGTCAAAGTGGTCCAAATTTTGTGGTATATGTGATTTTTAAATATATTTTTATGTGTTTTGAAAAAAAAAAAAAGTCCAATGATGACAAAAATAATTGGGGAGAATAAATAAATAAATAAATACATAAATAAATAAATTTAAATAAATACATTTACTGGTTGGTACAAAACTTTGCATAGTTTGGAAATTTAGCCCATCTATGGGTATCATCTGATTTTTGGTTGACAATGCAGTGTAAATTTAAGGGATATTATACCCAAAATATGAAGATACTGCCATCAATTACTCTCCATCTTTTCCATACCTATTTTATTTTATTTTATTTTATTTTTGGCCCATACAATGAAAGTCAAAGTGGTCCAAATTTTGTGGACTATGTGACTTTCAGAATATATTTTTGTGTGTTTTGACAAAGAAAGTAAGTCAAATGATGACAAAAAAAATGTGAAAATAAATAAATAGATCATGCTATTAATATTATCATAAACGTTTTTGCATTTTTGTGTGAAGTGCACAAGGCAGCTAAAATTAAACTGAAAATGATAATTAAATGTAAATTTAAAAGAATAGTTTTTCAGAAATTGCAATTTGTCATCATTTATGCATGGTATCATTCTAAATCTGTATGATTGATTTTTTTTTTTTTTCTTTTTTTTTTGTCTAAATGTTAATTTGCCCATACAATGAAAGTCAAAGGGCTTCAATGTTGTTTGGACCTCTTGACTTTCACAAAATCTTTTTTGTTTCCTAAAGTAAGAAAGAAAGTAAAATGATGACCATTTTAATTTTTGGGTGAACAATTACTAGTTGGTACAAAACTTTGCATAGTTTGCACTATTATGCTATTGAATATATACGTGCTTGTGCATCTTTGTGTGACACAGCAAGTGTCCTGCTGAAGTTTCATGCGGTTGGTTTGAGTAAAGCTGTAATGAGATCCCAAGATCCTGGCTGCACTGTGTTTTCAGACAAACTTCATTATTTTTATGTTTTCAACATTTTATGCCTTTTTACAGTTAAGTGCATTGTTAGTGCATTAGGACTTTGTCAGCCTCTTCCTCATGTGGTGCTCAACGTAATTATGGTTTACCTTGGCATCCACACTTCCCAGTCTCCAGATGGGCCCAGTCTGGATCTCACAGCCTCCTGATGGGTATCAATAAACTCCAGAAGCACCACATCGCAATTCAATTATCCCTCACCGGTTGTTTGTGCAAAAACATTTGATGCTTCTCACACAAATGCTCTTTCAGTAGCCGGCCTTCTAAGCTTTTTGTATCTAATTATCATCTTTACTGAGCCGTCGAAGCAATCTCTGTCAGTCTTTACTGTCTTTGTTTAGTGTTTTTACATCTATATGCTTTAGAAGATTGTAAATTAGTCACCAGTCCGTTTATGACGTTACCAAAAAATGGTTGGCATACATCTTGTCGTTCTTAAAATTAGATTTTAATAACCCATACAGTTGAGTAAACCTGCAAGATATCAAATAAGAGATATCATAAAAATGCATTTTGGTTTTTATGTTGCACTGCCCTGATTTAGCTATTGCTAAAAATATTCTGCAAGGGGTTTATAAACGTAGGAGACTCACTCAGCTGTGAAAATATTATATTTTAATGGCCAATACCTTGCATATCAACCATACACATAAAAATATAAGGATTTGCTACTACTTTAAATGTGGCTGTAATAAAGAAACATTCCTTAATCTACTGTTACAGTTCCATATGCGATTTTCATACCAGTATAATTTTCTAGAAAAATGTTGCTCTAAGTGAGGATTTTTAATCAAGCTGCTATGCAGACTCTTAGAGAATAGTCTGTATTATTAGAGAATAATGCCGTCGTTGAAAATCAATAAATCTAATAAAAAATGCATAACACAGCTATGATTTGCCAGTTGAGACAAAAGTAGTTCAGGCTTGGCTTTATCTCTTAGATATATATTGCGTCAAACCATTACTAAGAAGCATTCTTGTATGTTATGTAACATAATTACATTATATTCACACTAAAGCTTATGCAAGATTAAAGGCCACGTTATAGTCTGTAAAGAATGACTGAGTTGCCATAGGGGTGCACAAATGGGTCATTCTCTTGTGCATTTTACCTTGTTTTGAGTGTTCCTCGTAAACGTCACTTCCTTCAAACGACCAAATTAGCTTGTGCAGCAGGTGCTTCTGTTCCATGTGGCCTGGCATGTGAAGTCTGTGGTAACCTCTGTGTTTGAATCATGGCATGTGAGGAGGATGCGCGTGTGTCATAATCCAGGGGTTAATATGATTCTTACGTTATCTAGGGAGGCGCAGACCGCCTGCCGCACGGCAGATGGTGGAAGCCCAGGGCACAGGGGCTTAGGTGCAATAGTGAATGTGAGGACTGTAACAATATTTCCTTTTGGGAACAGCTTGCTTACTCTGATAACACAAGAGAAATTGCTCTGCACGCTTACAGTAGCTTATAAAAACACTAAGCAGCCTTGTTGGGAAATTGTAACTTTATTACTGTTTTAATTCCTTATGGCACCCAGGTAGAAAACCAAGACTTCTTTGAATGCATATTTTCCTTAACTAAGCATGCAGCACACATAATTGCTACTTAAACTGCAAAACTTAAGGGAGAAGTCCACTTCCAGAACAACAATTTACAAATAATTTACTCACTCCCTTGTCATCCAAGACGTGTCTTTCTGTCTTCAATCATAAAGAAATTATGGGTTTTGAGGAAAGCATTTCAGAATTTTTCTTCATATAATGGACTTCATTGGTGCCCCGATTTTGAACTTCCAAAATGTAGTTTAAATGCAGCTTCAAAGGGTTCTAAACGATCCCAGCTGAGGAACATATGACACAAGTGCAGTGTTTAAAAACAACAAAATACGCTAGGGCTGGGTAAACAAAAAAAATCAATTTCTCAATTTTAATAGATTCTCATTTTAATGAACCAAAACCGATTCTTAAATCACAATTGATCTTTTGATCTACGCTGTTTTCAGTTGATGAATAAACAGTACATACTGCGTCTTCCTTCCAAAAAATAGCAATAGGCTAGGCTTTGTGTTACTTTTGATATCAAACAAAGTCTCAGATTTCAAATTCTGTCCATTTCATTAGGAAATTCAAGCAATAAATACTATTTTGTCTCTCTTTAATATGGTGTGATAGATCATTGTAGCTTCTGTGTACTCCATTGTGCTTAATCAAACACATAGGAAAACATTCGTGACAGTTCCGTTTTCATTCTGGATCCAGTGCTCTGCTGCTACATTGGAGCGCACTCACCAACTGGACAGGGGTGGGAATTACAGCTATTTACAATAGATCACCCTTAGTGTAATCTGTCAAAATGATGGACGGCCTTCAGATTTTTACATCATTGATTAAAAAAATTCTGTCAATGACGGACAATTTTTGCGACCTTTGACAGTTAACGCGACCTCTGATATATATATATATATATATATAAAGTTATCTAAAAAAATAACAGTTGCTTTAGTTTGATATGTTTACTATTTATACAAGGCATCTGTTGTGCTGTTAGAATAGCTAGATGATTTGTGACTATTAGACACTGTTAAATGTAGAGGTAGAGTTTGGAAATGGGTTTCACACTCCTTTGATGAGAACTGTGATCCACCATGGGGTCACAGCGCAGGTCAGAAAACACAGAGAACATTAAAGCCATGTTCACTCATGTGTGATCAGACAATTCTCTTCCTCACACACTTCCATTCACGGCAGGCTATATAATCATTGCAGATAATCCACTGAAAGCATGGATCCTTTAACCTGCATCTGCATCATTTAACAACCTCACTTCATTATTAAAATGCTTGTGTTTTCATGCCAATAGATGGTTGTTTCATGTGGTCATATAAATGGCAGCTATGATCCACTTCAAAGGACATGAAATGGGTGTTTTTGCACAGTCTGTTTCTGAAGTGTATCTGCGGCACTGCCTTTGAGTCTCATGGTAATTTAGACCCATCTGAGCATTAAGAATACACAGTGATTTGCTGTATATTTTAACTAGCTTGAAAACAATTTCACATTTAACATTTAAACGATTTGTTCACTCAAGAATTAAAATTTTCAGAATTTTCTCTATATAGTGGACTTCAATAGGAGCCTGTGGGTTGAAGGTCCAAATTGCAGTTTCAACGCAGCTTCAAAGGGCTCTGCACGATCCCAGCTGAGAAATAAGGGTCTTATTTAGCAAAACGATCAGTCATACTTTTTAACCACAAATGCCGGAAGCACCATCCCAGTGTTTACAAAGCAAATGTGCAAATTAAGTCAAATGCCCTTTACAAGAGTTTTTCACCCTACCCTAATTTTTGAACTAGAATACACAGATGAAGATAATGTGTGAAGGAAGTCAGCGCAAAGCTAGTGCAAGACAAGCATTTGTGGTAAAAAAAATATATATATATATATATATATATATATATATATATATATATATACATTTATATATGTTTATAGGATTATTTCTTCATCAGAACAGATTTAGAGAAATATAGACTTACATCACTTCCTCACCAATGAATCCTCTGCAGTGAATGGGTGCCGTCAGATTGAGAGTCCAAACAGCTGATAAAAACATCACAGTAATGCACAAGTAATCCATTCTCCTAACGTCTTGTGAAACAAAAAGCTGTCTTTTAAAAATACGTTTTTGGCTTTAAACTATTGAAATATGAGTCATCTCTCTATAATATTGCTTTTGTCAATAAAAACTTATCTGAATCAGAAGAGAAATATGCACAGATCAAACACTGCTTACGAGCCAAATATATCTGTAGATGGAAAAGGACAACAGGGGATGAACTTTTTGTGATGTTTTTAATCAGCCTTTTGGACTCTTATTCTGACGGCACCCATTCACTGCATAGAATCCATTGGTGAGCAAGTGATGTAATGCTAAATTTATCCAAATCTGTTCTGAATTTTTTAATTACTATTATACTTTTGGAGTTATAACTAACACCAAAACCACTCTCTTCGCTGTTTTTTTTTGTTTTTCAGACCTTTGACTTCTTTTTTTCATTTGCATTCAGATTAAATAATTTGCATTCTCCATGGTCGCTTGTTTAATTCATTGTTTGTCAAATGCATGCACATACACAGATACGCTGCTCACTTTTTATTAAAATAGATATTCAGTGCATTCAGACATGTACCACACCAACATTGTCCCACTTGTACAACGCATAGAAAAAATGCATTAGTGTGGGCAGCAAGATAATATACAAAAAAAAAAAATCTATATTTCTGCCAGAGCAATAGACACTCTGGGTTTTATTTCTGTGCTGGAAAAGGCCTGGGGGATAAAGACGCTGTGTATGCATTATTGTAGCAGGTCAGTGCTGACAGGAGAGGAAGGCTTTGCTCCCTAAAGCCCTGCGCTGCTGGGGCCCTGCTGTCCCTTCTCCCTGCCCAGCCCCTTCTGTCATCACCCTCATCGGGATAAACAGTCACTGAAAACAGTCACAGAGGGCGGGGGAAAGCGGAAGATAAAAGAATGTTTTCATCTTTCTTTCTACTCCTGGCAGCATGAATTTGTTTCGAGTTCTTTATACAGCGGAAATAAAGAAACTGTGTGCTGTTGTGCAGAGGTTTGTTGAGGGATCTCTCACCTCAGTCAGACCCCCGACTGACTGGCAAGGCCCAGTGGACGGCAGACTTCACATTTCATTCATCTGAGCTGTCTGACAGATTTCCTCTCTTTTTTTTATATGCAGACTTCTCTTTCCTTGTGCTTGTAGCAAGTGTTGGCAGTGGTGGAAAATTCCCAGTTAGGTTGTGAGGGACCCAATATGTCTTGTCCTTTCACATCAGAAGGTGCTAAAAATTGTTGACTTCAAGACCTCACACTTTCAGATCATCAACCGCCTCCATCTTTCTCTCTTGTGCTGTCACTTTATTTTTTTCGGTCTTTTTATCAATAGCCACATACAGTACCTTACCATTCAGTTTGGGATTTGTATGTTTTTATTTTATTTATTTATTTATTTATTTATTTTTTTGAGAAAGAAGTCTTTTATGGTTACCAAGGCTGCATTTAAAATGAATATTTTTTACAATTTCAAAATTTCTGTTCTAATATATTTTAAAATCTAATTTATTCCGGTGATGCAAAGCTGAATTTTTTTGCATCATTACTCCAGTCTCCAATGTCACATGATCCTTCAAAAATCATTTTAAAATAACATTATAATATTAATGATTTTACTCAAGAACATTTATTATTTTGATTTCAATGTTGAAAACAGTTCTGCTGCTTATTATGCTTGTGGAAATATGAATAGAGATAATACTCAATTAGACCATTATAAATGCCTTTACTGTCACTTTTGATCAATTTAAAGCATTTGACCTAAAATGTCTAGTGTACACTATCAGTCAAAAGTTTTTGAACAGTAAGATTTTTAATGTTTTTTTTAAAGAAGTCTCTTCTGCTCACCAAGCCTGCATTTATTTGATCCAAAGTACAGCAAAAACAGTAACATTTTAAAGTATTTTCTATTTAAAATGACAAATTATACAAATTAATGTTTATTTAATCATAATCAAAAGTGATGATAAAGACATTTATAATCTTACAAAAGATTTCTATTTCAAATAAATGCTGTTCTTCTGAACTTACTATTCATCAAAGAAACCTGAAAAAAACTACTCTGCTGTTTTCAACATAATATTAAAAAAATGTTTTTGAGCAGAAAATCAAAATATCAGTATGATTTCTAAAGGATCATGTGACTGGAGTAATGATGCTGAAAATTCTGCTTTGAAATCACAGGAATAAATTACATTTTAAAATATATACAAATGGTAAAAATATTTCAAAATTGTACTGTTTTTGCTGTACTTTGGATCAACTAAATGCAGGCTTGGTGAGCAGAAGAGACTTAAAAAAAAAACATTAAAAATCTTACTGCTCAAAAACGTTTGACTGGTAGGGTGTATGACCCAATAAAAAGATAATAAGGCTGGCATTTTTACATTTATGCATTTGGCAGATGTTTTTATCCAAAGTGACTAACATTGTGTTCAAAGTACACATTTACTGTACATTTATCAGTTCTTGCTTTCCCTGGGATTCGAACTCATGACATATATAATATTTTTCTTTTAATTCTGAGTTTACATCTCGCAATTCTGTTTTTTTCTTTCTTTTTTTTGTTTGTTTCCTTCACATAATAAAAAATAAAAAAGGTAATTGCAACTACCTTATCGATTATCTCACAGAGACTTATTTCTTGCAATTGCAAATTTATATTTGGCAATAGTGTGTTTATATTTTGCAATTCTGATTTAATATCTCACATATCTTCTGCATTTTTTTTAATCTCAGAATTAAAAAAGGTATGAATTGTGAGATATAAATTTAGAAATGCGAGAAAACAAGTCTTAATTGTGAGATATAAACTCAGAATTGCACCCAAAAAAGTCTGAATTGTGAGATAAATTAATTTTTTATCCCATACGGCAAGATTCCAGAAACATTTCTTTGACTTGAAAGCACTGTTGTAACACATTACCAAAAGTACGCACTTTCCCATGACTGGCAGTACATCTTTTTAGTGCATACAGTAGTAGAAGTGTGCAAATTGGAATTCATCCCACGGTTTCCTGCAGAGTTCATATCCTGAACTTATTATTGAATGTGAGTCTTTGCCATTTTGGCCTGGGGCAGGTTTTTAAGTCTAACTCTGCACTGCTACTGTAGAAGACGCACAGCTGCACGCTTTCATACATACTGTGGGTCAGCCGAGTGCATGTTTGACCTAGACCTTGATTCCCTTCAACCTCTCCTATGGCCAGCTGAGCAAAGGTTACACCTGTGTGAACCGAAGCAAAAAATCTTAGCAAACTCTGGCTCTGCTCTGTGTAGATAAAGCTCTCCCACTCGCTATTATTTCATTTGGGCTCTGAGATGACTTCTTCCCATTCACTCGAGTCAGCTTCTAGCAGGCAATCAGCGTTCCAGTGCTATCGTGTTTCTGAATCGGCTAAGCCTTCAAGGTAAACGCGCAATCAATGATAAGAAGCTCATTCAGCTTTCTCCAGTGAAGCCCCCTCACACATTTTAACTGATAGGCTCTGAGCACTGATGAATTGAGCCTAGAATAAGAGCTATTTTTAGCCTGGCATCAAGTTTAAGTCTCTTAAATAGCATTGTGTTGTCAATGGTAAGGGAATTGCAAACGATTTAACTATTTCAGTTCTGCTACCTGTTACCGTTTCGGTTTCCTAAATGGATCCAGTGCTGATTCTTTCACTGTTCAGGTAGAATTATTTAGAAGAAAGAAAAGCGATTACGTTGTCACATGATGGGATTGATTCAAATAATAAATGCACAATTTAAAAGAATGATTTTCATTCATACAGTCTTTTTGAAGATGACATCAATGCAGTCCAATAACAAACAAACAAAAAATGTGATAACATGTTATATTTATTTATTAAGTGCTTTGAGCTGTAATGTTTTGACAAAAAAGAACCGCCATGCTATTGGGAATCAGACCAAAAAGAACCTGACTCATAAGAGATTCATGCATTCGGGAACTTGAATCATGAATCAGTTTTGATTTACTAAGAGACATTTACTGTATTTGGAACCAGGTACTAGTATACTACTATTTTTTTACTGTATTGTTATATGGCAGAAATGGTAAGAATAGTGTGTTAATATGCAGCTCCAAATTTAGAAATCTGATCACTCTGTATGATTTTGAGTCACTGAAAATGAATGAACCCACTCATAAGAGCCATTCTTTCAGGAATCAGACTTAAAAAGAGTCAATTCATAAAAGTCATTTTTTAACTAACTGGACTACACTGTTCAGGCTGTGTAGTTTTGATTCTTTGAGGAGTCAGACTGCAGTGTTTGGGCTGTATAGTTTTGATTCATTAAAATGAACCGACTCATAAGAGTCATTCTTTAATGAATTAGACCGCATTTTCTGGGGTGTGTAGTTTTGATTCACTAAAATGCATCGACTCATAAGAGATGTTCTTTAAGGAATTACTTAAAAAAAGCAGAATCAAAAAGTAATTCTTTAAGGAATCGGACTGCACTGTTAGGGGTGTGTAATTTTGATTCACTAAAATGATCCGGCTCATAAGAGTGATTCTTTAAGGAATCAGACTGCACTGACTGGGCTGTGTAGTTTTGATTCACTAAAATAAACCGACTCATAGGAGTCATTTTTTTTAAGGAATCAGACTGCATTATTTGGAGTGTGTAGTTTAGATTCACTAAAGTGAAATGGTTCATAAGAGTCATTCTTTAAGGAATCAGACCTAAAAGAGCTGACTCATAAGAATCAGTCTTTAAGGAATCATACTGCACTGTTTTGGTGTGTAGTTCTGATTCAGTAAAATGAACCAACTCATAAGAGTCATTCTTTAAGGAATCGAAATGCATTGCTCGGGGTGTGTAGTTTTGATACACTAAAATGAACCGACTCATAAGAGTCATTCTTTATGGAATCGGACTGCACTGATCGGGCTGTGTAGTTTTGATTCACTAAAATAAACTGGCTCATAAGGGTCACTGTTTAAGGAATCAGACTGTACTGTTTGTGCTGTGTAGTTTTGTTTCACTACAATAAACTGACTCAAAAGAGCCATTCTTTAAGGAATCGGACTGCACTGATCGGGCTGTGAAGTTTTGATTCACTAAAATAAACTCACTTATAAGAGTCATTCTTTAAGGAATCAGACTGCATTTTTGGGGGAGTGTAGTTTTGAATCACTAAATTAAAATGGTTCATAACGGTCATTCTTTCAGGAATCAGACCTAAAAGAGCCGACTCATAAGAGTCAATCTTTAAGGAATCAGACTGCACTGTTAGGGTGTGTAGTTTTGATTCACTGAAATAAACTGACTTTTCAGAGTCATTCTTTAAGGAATCGGACTGCATTTTTTGGAGTGTGTAGTTTTGATTCACTAAAATGAACCGACTCAAAAGAGTCATTCTTTAAGTAATCAGACTGCACTGTTCGGGGTGTGTAGTTTTAATACACTAAAATGAACCGAGTCATAAGAGTCATTCTTTAAAGAATTGGACTGCATTGTTTGGGATGTGTAATTTTGATTCACTAAAATGAACTGACTCAAAAGAGTCATTCTTTAAGTAATCAGACTGCACTGTTCGGGGTGTGTAGTTTTGATCACTCAAAAAGGACCGACTCAAAAGAGCCATTATTTAAGGAATCAGACTGCACTGTTCGGGGTGTGTAGTTTTAATTCACTAAAATGATCCGGCTCATAAGAGTCATTCTTTAAGGAATAAGACTGCACTGTTCAGGCTGTGTAGTTTTGATTCACTAAAATGAACCGACTCATAAGAGTCATTGGTTTGGAAATCAGACTGCACTGGTTGTGCTGTGTAGTTTTCATTCTCTAAATTAAACTGGTCAAATAAGTAATTTGTTCAGGATTTGGACTACACAGGTTCAGCTGTATGCATTGATGCTTTAAAAAAATGGCTCATAAGTGTACAGGAATTGCGGATGAGTCACTCTCTAGATTGAATAGTAGTGTTGCTGTGCCACTAAATCGTAGTACAGAAGACACAGTCAGAGTATGTTATTTTGCGTTCTGTCAGCATTGGCAGAAAAATGCATGTGCTGGAACCGTTAACTGATTGTAAATCTGTAATTTCTAATAAAAAAAAATGGAAGTTCTATATTCTCAACCCAAGATATTACTGAGGTAAACATTTCTCCCTGCAGTTATATGCACCTAATGAGTGTACTTGCCATTTGTGTGCATACAGTACGTTACCTTGAGACCTTACATTGTTTGACTGACCTTTGTCTTGAACTCATTTTGTTTGCTAATGTTCCGAGCTGAAAAATGGTGGAAAACTCTTCAGAAGTAGCCTGCCGGAATTACACAGAGACGTAGTTATGAATACTAATGAAGTGATTAGTCCCTAATATGTGATTGGAAGAGGCGTCCAGCGGTTCCACACTGCAGGAGACCCCATTAATTTGAGGAGACAGTTGATTAGTCTGCATATTTTATGCTTTTTATATAAAAAACCGTCGTTGTTGATTTAATCCCAAGCAAATCGCTTTAGTCTAATCATAAAACATCATTTTTATGCCAGGGAAATTTCAGCACAGAAAGTGCTGAAACTTAAGGAAGTTACATTTATTGCTTACGACCATTTACTTTTAGCTGATGTCATTTCATAAGCAGAAATCCATGGCGTAATGGCCTGCCGAAGACACTGTGATCCTTTCTGCAAGACTAAGTCCATTTTTAAATAAATTGCATCTTATCAGTGAACCGTTAAAGGTTGTTTCTGCTTTCCTCAGGTGTTTTCAGGCTGAGCGGAATGAGGGTGACCAGAGAAGAGCGAGCAGGTGAATGTTTCAGCGCTCTGCTCAAATGAAGATCCATTGCTTCCACAAGTGAATATGAGGTTAAAGAAATGTGCCCCTATGGGCAATTCTCAGCGCCGCTGCGATCCGTCTCTAGTGTGTGTGCGTCCCTCAGGTTTTCGAACCATGCTATTATCAACTCTTTATTTCTATAATGAATTTTCACCTTTCCTCTCAGCATCCAGCTAGCCACAATAGAGGAGCATCACCCCGTGTCTGAGTTGCCCAGGATTCCATTTGCAGGTGACACCCAATTCAGCTGTTGGCATATGGGTGCTTTTTCTGGGAAAGGTCTGCACAGGATTTTGTATCAACTGACATTGCAGTGAAAAGGAAGGTAATTTTGTTTTGTATCACCTGTGTGGAGGTGATTCTCTATTTGAGAACTGATTCAGAAAAGGGTTGTGCAGTTACCATGACTGGTGTTGATTCAAACTTTTTTTTCCAGTAAGGATGCATTAATTGATCAGAAGTGACATAAAATACATTTATAATGTTACAAATGATTTAGCAGCACTACATTAATAATATGGAGTGTCTATATACATTAAGTGCAAATAGCCTGCCTTGTTGGCAGAGGCTATTTACACTAACTCTCCCAACGTGTGGTTGGGCCTAGTCAGCATTACAGAAAAACGGTGAATAAACAGCAGCTCCAGTGGCGATCAACATGAGTTCAAATCCACCTATTCCGAACTCGTTTTTCTCCCTTTTCACATCATATATCAGTTTGGAAAGGCATTTATGTTCAATAAAATTAAGGAAAAATTAGAATAGTGTCATATAAAGTTAGGGTTGTTGGGGTAGGTGTAGAGAGGACTTTTTTGTTCCAATTTTCATGTCATTTTTATTTAATAATTTTAATAAAAATGATCATTTGCAATCAGTACCTTATTATTGCACACTGTTTTATAATGTACTACAATACTGAGGTGCAAATATCTGCCACTTGCACCAAGTAGTATAAATAGCGTCTAACTAATATTATTGCAAAGAAAATACTGCTATTTTTACATAATGTAAATATAATATACTGCTATTTAAACTTACTGTAAATAGCATCTTTTGTTATTTGTGCTTAGTGCAAATACCTGCTGCCCTTATAGTAATAGGAAATGTTTCTTGAGCAACAAATCATCATAATAGTATGATTTCTGAAGGATCGTGTGAGACTGAAGACTGGAGTAATGATGCTGAAAATTCACCTTTGCATCACAGGAATAAACTATGTTTATTATTTAAAATAAATTAAAACAGAAAACAGCCATTTTAAGTTGTACCATTTATCACATTATTTCTGTTTTTACTGTATTTTTACATACGAGACATCTTTATAAAAAATAAAAAAAAACGTTTTTTTTTTGGAATGCTACAAAATTACTACTGCTCTCTATAAATGACTTTATATAATTTTTATTAATAAAATCTATTATTATTTTAGCAAATAAATAGAAGTTTTTTATGCAAGTTGGGCTATTATATATATATATATATATATATATATATATATCTGTTCAAAAGCTTGGCATCAGTACAATTTTTTAATGTTTTTTTTTTAAAGAAGTTTCTTATGCTTATCAAGGCTGCATTAATTTGATTATAAAATAAAAAAAAATGCACAATATTGTGAAATATTATTACTATGTAAAATAACATTTTTCTATTTTAATATACATTAAAACTAATTTATTTCTATGATGCAAAGCTGAATTTTCAGCATCATTACTACAGTCGTCAGTGTCACATGATCCTTCAGAAATCACTCTAAAATGCTGATTTATTACCAGTGTTGAAAACAGTTGTGCTGCTTTTTTTTTTGGACCTGTGATACTTTTTTAGGATTCTTTGATGAATAAAAAGTTGAAAAGAACAGCATTAAAAATAAATAACTAAATAAATAAATAAATGTTTCTTTAAACCACATACACTACTGTTCAAAAGTTTGGGGTCAGTAAATTTGTATTCTTTCTTTTTTTGAAAGAAATTAATACTTTTATTCAGCAAGGATGTGTTAAATTGACTTATATTGTTAGAAAATACTTATATTTTGAATAAATGCTATTCTTTTCACTTTTACTGAAAAAAAAAAAAAAATCCAAAAAATATTAAGTTCCAAAAAATATTAAGCAGCACAACTATTGCCAACAATAATTTTAATAATAAATCTGCATATTAGAATTATATCTGAAGGATTGTGTAATACTTAAGACTGGAGTAATGTCTGATGAAAATTCAGCTTGGCATCACAGGATTAAATTATTTTAAATTTTATCCAAATAGAAACCATTTTTTTATATTGTAATAACATTTGCAATATTATTACTGTTTTTTTTTATGTATTATGTATTTTTATCAAATAAATGCAGCCTTGATGAGCATAAGAGACTTCTTTAAAAAACATTGTACTCTTATCGTCAATGCTTGTGAAGGCATGATCAAAAAGTAAGATGCAATGGCTAGTGACTGCTATCTGAATGTGTTAACTGGCTGTTAGCACACTATTTAAAGTAAAATATCAGTCTAAAAATAAACATACATGTGTGGACTGCACTGAATGACTATTTGGCTGTCATCCCACTATGCCCTTTAAGCCAAGTGCACACTTCAAAAGGGAAGCTTGGCACCCTTTCGCACACTTTAGTGGTATTCTGTTGTATTGTCACACAGAAGTGATCGCAGCTTGTTGCATCACTTACAAAATCATTTTCCTCTCTAACTTTAGTTGCAGTCTTCACACACACAGCAACGGGAGAGTTTAGTCTTGACAGCATGTCAACACATATCATGGAGGCACTGGAGGGCTAAGGGTTGTTTTACACTGATTTGAACAGAACAGGAAAATAAATGGAGACAGAAAATTTGGATGAGACATTGCTCAGTACTCAAACGATCATGTATGGCAGGCACATTCTTAGACTCAACTCGTGTTGGAGCTGTTAGAGTGTATACTGAATACTGCAGCTGTCATTACCATCTAATGTTCAGGTCAGAGCTGAATCACAGCATGACAGCGCATGGTTTATAAAAGACCTGCAGTTGGCCTCACTGCTTTCCACAGGTGTCCTGTGTTGTGAACATGCCCCTGGTCATATAGCTCATTTTGACCCATTCAAATAGTCAAGTGCCTGAGCCAGTCAGCTTTAATCCTGCATGGTGATTTTTAGCAGTGTTGAGAAGAGCAGTAGTCTGCACTCATGTGAAGACTTGCCCAGTGAAAAAGAAAGGCTTTTAGCAGATAGTTTAATGTAAAGCAAAATACAGTGCACTTATTACAGAGACAGTCCTCTTGTAGCAATGTGGGATTAAATGTCACGTAATGTAAATTTCATTTAATTTAGTCAGATCAGGATGTTGTGCCAAGATTAACAATGATATTGATCCAGGAATGTGTCTTGCTAGGCTAAATCATGTTAAATATTTGGACAGTTCTGCTTGGTCAAGGAGTTTTGATGCTAATTGAGAATGCCTTTGAACTGAGGTAGCAAATTAATTAAAATGATTTGATTTTTTTTTAATTTTTTTCCTTCAAATAAGATATTTCTTGATTAAAAAACTTTCCGATCAGACATCTCTGAAACAGTGTTGTAGTTGGTAGCCAAAAAACAAGCTGAAATAAATATAAATATAAATATTAAAAGATAACCTTAAAAACTTGAACAAAAATGTAAAGTATTTATATATATATATATATATATATATATGACAAAAGTCCCAATTTTATTTTTCCTAAATTCAGTTTTTTTTTTTATTGTTTTTTCAAAATTCTGTTTTTTAACATTTTAATTCTTCTGGATTTCATTTTTTTCCATTTTAATTTTTCTACACTTTTCTACACTTCTACAATTTTTCTTGATTGGTTAAATATTACCAAAAAAGCATGTCTGATTAATGGAAATGATGAAATTTACACAATTTAACAGCAGTTTATTAAAAGTTTAACAAAATGTAACATTTTATAGCCCTATGAAATGTGTTTTATTTTTATTTAGTAATTAATTTAATTAATTAATTAATTTATTTTGTTTAATCAAATTCAGTTTTATTTTTTACCAAATTCTAAGTTTTCCATTATTTTTTTTTTTGGACTCCATATATATATGTGTGTGTGTGTGTGTGTGTGTGTGTGTGTATGTATGTATGTATGTATGTATATATACACATACATACATACATACATACAATTTAGGAAAAAAATAAAACAGAATTTGAAGCCCTAGTTATGGGACATTTGTCATATATATGACAAATGTCCCATAACTAGGGCTCCAAATTCTGTTTTATTTTTTTCCTAAATTCTGTTTTTTTGTTTTTGTTTTTGTTTTTTTTGTACATTAAAAATTTCCTGGATTCCGTTTTTTTTACACTCTGTTATAATGGTTAAATTACCAACACAAAATTTAACAGCATTTTTTTTTAAGTTTTACAAAATGTAACATTTTAAGGCCCTTTGAAATATGTTTTTTTTTTTAATTTATTTGATCAAATTCAGTTTTATTTTTACCAAATTCTGTGTTTTCCATTTTTTTTTTATTCTATTTTAATGGTTTCATTTAATTGTAATAAAGCATTTTTCTATCCTTTTTCCAGAAATATTATTATTAGTAATAGTACTATATTAAGACACTGCAGGTGAATAGGGTAAAAAAAACAACTAATAGTTATTGCCTTACTTAACCAGTTGATTGATTACATTAATAATTGCAAACATTTTTTACAAGTATTACAAGTTTAAAATGTTAGGTTTAAATATGCAAATGATACATTAATTAAATATATTCTAATTTGCATAAATTTCTAGTACAAAAATCTAAACACTCAGTTTAACTGAGTCAGTTTCAAAATTCTTGTTTAATTTTTTTGACATATTGGAGTCAAATGGTTTTCAGAGGGAATTTTGGGTATCTTATTTTTGTTACTCCATAATTTAGAAGATACTTGGAACAGACAGAAAAAAATTTAAATAATCAAGCAAATTATATGAACAAAAACCTCGGGATATAGACAGGAATAAAAATGTAAAGTTTGGTGTGTATAAGTGCTACTTAAGTAGAGATTTATGGCTCAGTGTAGTAGAAAAAACTCATTTTGATAATTCAGTAGTTTTTCTTAAAAGAATCAGTAAACTGCTCATGAAGGGACTCTCAGACAGTGTTGCTAAGTCTGTGGTTTTCCCACGAAATTGGGTTACTTTAACACTGTTGCCACAGTGGAGTGTTCTCAATATTTCCTCGCGGGTGGGTTGTTTTTCCATGTCTGCGGGTTGAAGCAACCCCAATAATGTATGTTCAGAATGCAGTTCAGCTACTTTGGGCTAGTTTTAAGTAGCAATTGGGCGGGTTTTGTTGTGAAAACCTGGCAGCCCTGCTCTCAGAGCAGTTCTAGAGATTTTGTTTGTGTTCATGTACTAATATATTGAGGCGGCAGAGGCTGAAAACACTGGGAGCCCAAAAAATCTTGCCCCAAGATCACCAAGAATATTGATCCTACATGCATAAATCATGTTAAACAGATTTGATAGTTTTTGCTTAGAGCCATAGTGGTAAAAACCTCTAGGATAGTTAGCAAGAATCAGACGTACAGCATCTCTGTAACCATTTTAACTACTCCACGTCCTGCTGAATTACATCTGTGTGCTTCTGTCTACTTTTCATTGTCTGCCTGCAGGACTTTTCCTGCTTTGTGCTGAATTAGAAACTAAAGTTAGAAACAGGATTCACTGGATGGAGGTTTTGGCATTTGATGGAGGATTCACTTTGAGATGCTGAATAATGCTTCTGCCTGACGGAGCCTAAAGCGAGAGGGTGTAGAGGCGAGGAAATATTGAGAACACTCCACTGTGGCCTACATAAATCTCAAGAGATGATTTGATTGAGCGTCTCCCCTCCTGTTCATTCCTTTCGCAGGCTGTATATTACTTGTTTGTGCACTCTGTTTGATATGTCTTTGAATGATCGTTGGATTTATGCGAATCCTTGGAACCAAATCCTCTCCGCCATCTCTAGTCATGCCTCTGTCCTCCAGTGATTATTCGTACTAGATTATACAGTGCTGATTAATGCTATCCGAACAGCTGCCCCTCGTGCCTGGAGCAGCATCTCGTCTTGCGCACAATTTCACAAGCTGTCGGCCAGAGAGGAGTGATGAAAGGGGCCATCCATCACCTCGGCTCTCATTGAGACCAAAATACTGCGTGTTTGATTGTGTCGCGGACGCAAGCTCTGAACATCAGCCAGTAGTATTACGCCTTGCTTTGTGATGAATGAGTGACATCACAAAGCTGCCAGACACAGACACGACAGTGTCATATCACATCAGATAATGATGTTTACACCTCAGAGAGCGCAACAGATGGGGAGATGTGGCCATATTGCACCAGGTAATTACAAAACTGAGTGTTCTGGAGAATTTTAACCAAATGTTCTGGGTTCAAAACAAGTTGAGCTGTACACACGTGTAAATACAAATAATTATGAATCATCCCTGAAAGGTTCCAAAAAGGAATTTTCGCAGCGATCCCATATGAGAACCATTAATCAGTGGTTCCATGAAGAACTTGTAACTTCCATGGAACCTTTCCATTGAACAAAAGGTTCTTTCTTTATTAACTGTTTGTCACACTGGTTTAAAAAATGAAACCTTTAATGTTAAAAGCATAGTACCTAACATAACCATTTTTTCATAATGTGAAGAACATTTTAATAATCTGAAGAACCTTTTTTCACTACAATGAACTTTTTGTGCAATGGAAAGCTTCCATGAATGTTAAAAGGGGTCATCGGATGCAAAACTCACTTTTACATGTTGTTTGAACATAAATGCGTGTTGGCAGTGTGTGTACACAACCGCCATATCATGTTAAAAATCCACCCAGTGGTATTTCTGTGATCTTTATAAGAAATATCCCCTTTTTCAAATCAAGCCATTCTCAGCTTCTTGTCGATGTGACGGGCCGCTCCCACGATAGTTGATTGACATGACCATCTTACCTTAGACCCGCCCTGACTGAGCTGTGAACAGTCCGACTCCGGTGCAGGGGAAGACAAGAATGTCTCTGATTGAGGTGTTCTGTTGTTGGATGTAATAATGATCATAGCAGTCATCATTTTCTCCTGACATCTGAGCCGCTAAAAAAGCAGAGTATTACCTTAAAATAAAATACTGACACAATGACTACAGCTACTGAAATAGCTTACAGGTGGCAATGGATACGTAGGTTTGAACCAAATACTATTGATTTGCCATTGAGTGCCATTGTACCATTGATTTTTTTTTTTTCCGTATCAATCGTTGCGGCGTCATGCCAGGATGTCATCTAGCATTTCTTGTCTCTGCCATTGGTAAGCTCTTTCAGTAGCTGTGGTCTACTGAAAGTCTCAAAGGCATCAGGGCTAAAGTGGAGAGAACAAAGACGCTGGTCTTTAGGAAGTTATATTCATCCACAGACATCTTCCCATTCTTTTGTTCCTCTTCTTATTGCTAAAAAAGCAGTGAAGACTTGCATCGCTTTTCTTGTTGCCCTTCAACTGAAAATTACAACCAAAAGCCACACAATGTGGCATCGTATCAGTTTTTTATTTTTTCGAGCTGTGTATTCTGAGTTTTGTTACAGTAAAAATAGCAACAAGTAGTGCCAGTAGCTCACCAAAAACCACAACTATTTCACGTCATTGAAATAATGGCACCCCCATAGTCCAAAATAGATATAAAACTATGTGGATTTTTAAACAGCTTACATTTTAAATGTGTTTTCTACTATGTATTTTAGTAAGAGTTTTTGTTGTTGTTGTTGTCGTTTGTTTTTTCTTAGTTTGAAGACTATTTTAATAATCTAAAGAACCTTTTGTGCACTCGGTTCTTTGTGGAACCTTAAATTCTAAAAACATTTCTTTTTAAATGTGCATGGGTTGAGACTTAAAGGACTTAAAAATTTGAATATGAAGCTCAAGTTTGTGTCTGAAGGGATGGTTCCTGTAAAAATGAAAATCCTGTCACCATTTGCTAACTCCCATGTCATTTCAAACCTGTATGACTTTATTCTGTGTAACACAACGGCCACTTACACACTGCAGCTAAATTCGGTTTTCAGTTCACCTTTTACTCCTTAATCACGTTCTGTAAACACATAATTCACTAAAATATGGGAGTGACAACTGCATTAACTCCAGAAGAATACAGGTAGTGACAGTCGCATTTACAGAAATTCGATGCAGTGTGTACGGAACCGAACTGAACAAGTAGTTATTAATGACGTATTTAAATGCGCATCAGAAATGTATGTGAGGTGAAAGAAATAACAGTGAAAGAATTTTAACCTTAGCACATTTGGATACAGGGCTAGTTGCGCTTACGAGCCCTGTGGTAAAGTAATAGGGTTGCCAGATCTTCATAAAAAAAAAACATCAAACAAGGACAAGCACAAAAAAACTCTAAAACACCCAAATGCTGTGTTTTATAACATCAAAAAAATCATGTCTCATATCCTCAACAGACCACTTTATTAACGGCATAAAGTGCCTAGGTTTATAAGCTAAGACCAAACAACATGCCTAAAAGCACTTGTAAATATGAGGACATGGCAACACTGCAAGACAGTGCTCTCTAAAGCAGCCTCCCAAGCGTAAACAACACACAGCACGTCTATCAGCGGTTGTTTAACGGACAAAAAGAGTCTTAAGAAAAAAAAGTGGCAGATGTCAAACGGCTAAATTCTTATTCACTCCTGTAAGACGCCAAAATGTTTCTATGGTTACAAATGCGCCAGAAGTGACCATCAGATCATTCCCATGTTCAAAGGCAGTTTGGCCACGTACACACTGCAGCTAAATTCGGTTGTCAGTTCAACTTTTACTCCTTATTCGCGTTCTGTAAACACGTAATTCCCTTAAATGAGGGAGTGACAACCGCATTCGACAACCACATTAACTCCTGAGAAATACAGGTAATGACAATCGCATTTACAGAAATTCTACACAGTGTGTATAGAACCAAGCTGAACACCTAATTGTTAATGATGTATTTAATCGTGCGTCATAAATGTGTATTTGTCTGTATGTGAGATGCAAGAAAATAACAGTGAAAGAAGTCTTAACCTTACACCGTGTCTACACCGGGCGCGAGCCTCGCGGCGCGACAAAATACAGTAGAACCCATTATAATCATTGATGCCCATTATAATCATTAATCGCACGCGACACGACAAATCCCGACAGTAAACTGCTACCGCATTCTATTTATGACGTGCTTACACAAAGTTCATCGATTTGCAACGGTCGCTTTGTCGCGTCCAGTGTAGACAGACTTTAGCTGTTGCGGCACGGTGCGACAGCTGTCGCGTCCAGTGTAGACACCGTGTTAGCACATTTTGACACGGGGCTAGTTGTGCTCGCAAGCCCTGTGGTAAAATGTCAGTATTGCCAGATCTTCATAGAAAAGGAAAAAAAACAGACAAGGACAAGCACTAAAACACTAAAACACCCAAAATGCTTCATGTATTATAACATGTACATAGCCAAAAGTAGACCATCATGTCGTTCCCATGTTATAAAGCAGTTTGACAACTTTACTTTAGAGCTTAAATTTAACTTGACATTCCTTAAAGAAATAGATTTCAGTTTTTGTCATGCATTTAGGTTGGCAGTATGGGATTTTAGCTGGATTTTGGAGTTCATCCAACAGCCTTTTCTAGGTTGAACAGGTTTACTGCACACCCGTGTGCTGATCTACCTCACGTACAGTATTACGGAGAGGTCAGTCTATTCTTTGTCCTACCCGAAAACCTGCTGTGAGATGGTGAGTCATTCGATCTCATTCTCTACACACACATATTCACTCGCTCTCTTATTCAACTGCAAGAGATGGACACGTTCTTACATCACATACACTTCTGCTCTTTCATTTTCTCTCTCACACATCTTGCCATTTAGAAATTCAGCTCAACATTCTGTTTGAATATAGATTGAAAGTTCTGTATGCGCTTCGTATTTATTGATATTATGAGCAAGTTTTTATGCTGTTTTCTATATTTTATGTATGAAAAGGCAGATTCATGACATGCATTTTAATTCAGTGATCCGTACTCAAAAAAAAAAAGGTTTTGTAACCAAAAAAAAAGCATGCAATTAAATGAAAATGCATACATTTCAGGCCACTACTTAAATACAGTATTAAAACCATTATCCGTCAAATTAATTTATGTAACACCATTACACATTTTAATACTGTTTTACTATTTTTGGCTTGTTACCACGCATTAGCTATTGATATTTCTTGTTGCATGCCAGAAAAATGGACATAAAAAAGGAAAATGTCCATATAGTAATTTAGTGGAGTACTAACTTATATAAATTACGTAATGCAGACATCAATTTCCAACATGTCTGTGCTCTTCTGCTCTTCTGATTATGGCCAAAAAAAGACAAATGATACAAATTTCAATTAATTCCATAAAATGCAATAGTGACAGGATTTGTGTTGCATTGCTTAATTTAAATAATTAAACTGAACCAACAGCAAAAAAAAAAAAAAAAAACATTTTTCCCCATGCATATTCACACAGATCTATCATTTCTTGTTTACTGTCTCAGTAGTTGTAAATTAAAAGGTTGCATCTGCGGGTGATAAAATATAGGCCGTGTTTGAATGTGACAGTGAATTATAAAGTTTATGTTGCTGTATTTTTATATAAAGCAGAGCGAGGACTCTTGGTTATGTTTCCCACAATGATCATTGCTGTAACTATAATGACAGTTTTCATGTCTTACGTTTTGCAGCGTAATTCAGGAGAGCTCTCAGGGATGCATTTAATCACTGCATTAAGTAACAGATGCGTTTTGGCTAATACGCATCCAATCAGCGGATTTTAGCAAATGCGTAATTATCGGCTGCAAAATTACATTAACGTAATCAGAGCTGTATGTGTGAGGGAAACGTAAGTGAGGTAAATTACAGTGGGGGAGTAAGACTAGTGGCTCTGTTTAATACACAACTTTTCCTATCGAAGAAGCAGCTGTGTCTAGTTGCCACGGTAACTCTTTTTTATTTTAAGTTAGCACTGCCAATCAGAAAGGAAACAAAGTGTGCAAATTTCTTCATTTCACATGCTGTGCCGTGCAATTAAAGTCCACCCTGTGCTGGGCTAAATATAACACGAATATTGAATATGCCGTGAACTTTCACAGCAAGTTTACTTGTGTTTTTTCTGCTGTACAGTTAAGAATTGGATTATATGTTCTTGAATTATATTAGACAATTAGGTGAATCGTTTGAGCTGGTTTATTTAAATGAAGTGTTCAAATCAAGTGATTCCCTAAAATGAATCTTGAGTGTGTTTAATTATTGCCTCTTTTCTGTCTGCTCTAAATGTGACACTACACCACTACACGCTCAAAATTAGCTGTTACTGAAAAATGTAGTGTTTTGAAACAGTTGCTTCCCAATATTATTGGTTAGTATGAGTCTGTTTTGACTGACGGTTGTTTTAAATTGCAGAGTGTCTGGGTCATGGAGTTCACAGAGATTTTACATTCAGCTGTCTTCTCTTCTTTGACAGGCGAAATGCATTTAACTGGGCGCTGAGCGTTGAATCAGCGTATCGCAAAAATCTGTTCCTCTTTTTTCCCCTCTAATGACGCTCAGGACTGTTATTAGAAACCCCATGAAATGACAAATAATTTGCTTGCCCTTTTTGTAACAGCAGAGGCTTTTAGCTGACATCTGACTGATTTTACTTGACAACAGCCTGAAAACTATGATGTACTACTTTCTACAAGATTGCTTGTCGAATGCAGGTGAAACCTTCTCATTCCAGAAAACTCTTTTATTTGACATTTGCATACATCACTGTGAATAAGTTTTAATATTCTGGTCTGTGTTCCCTCAACATAAAAGAATCTACTGTTCACAAGTTTTTAATGTTTTTGAAAGAAGTCTCTTCTTCTCACCAAGGTTGCATTTATTTATCTAAATATATATATATATAAATGTAATTCATTTCTGTGATGGCAAAGCTGAGTTTTCAGCATCATTACTGTGATAAGAAATTATTCTACTATGTTAAATAGGTGCTCAAGAATCATTTCATATTATTAATAATGTTGAAAACATTAAAAGTTGCATGGTATTAATGAAGAGGAAGTTCAAATAAACAGCATTTATTTGATATAATGTACAGTAAACAAGGTTTTTTGTTACAAAGTAGACATCTTTGTCATTTTTGAAAAAAAGTATTCACTTATTCACATATATTTCCTGAATTTTTCATAATGTGTCATAATGTGCAATTCAGCCTTCACCAGGAGTTCGATCTGACCAATCATAGTGGCAAATCTGCCTTTTTGTCCAACAAACCAACCAGACAGGAAGGTAGATTTACGTTGGTTGGACTTGAACATGAAAAATAGTGTATTGAAGTCTTTTCGCTGTTGAAACAAGTATAGTTGAAGTCATAAGTTTACAAACACCTTGCAGAATCTGCAAAATGTTCTGCAAAATTATTTTACTAAAATAAGAGGGATCATACAAAATGCTTGTTATTTTTTTATTTAGTACTGACCTGAATAAGATTTCACATAAAAGATGTTTGTATATAGTCCACAAAAGAAAATAATAGTTGAATTTATAAAAATGACCCTGTTCAAAAGTTTACATACACTTGATTCTTAATACTGTGTTGTTACCTGAATGATCCACAGCTGTGTTTTTTTGTTTAGTGATAGTTGTTCATGAGACCCTTGTTTGACCTGAACAGTTAAACTTCCTGCTGCTCTTCAGAAAAATCCTTCAGGTCCCACAAATTCTTTGGTTATTCAGCATTTTTGTGTATTTGAACACTTTCCAACAATGACTGTATGATTTTGAGATTCATCATTTCACATTGAGGACAACTGAGGGACTCATATGTGACTATTACAGAAGGTTCAAACGCTCACTAATGCTTCAGAAGGAAAAACCATGCATTAAGAGTGTGAGGTGTAAACTTTTGAACAGAATGAAGATGTTTCTTGTTTTGTCTAAATATCTTATTTTTTCATTAAGTATTGCCCTTCAGCAGCTACAAAAGATACTTACATGTTTCCCAGAAGATAAAATAAGTTAAATTTACCCTGATATTCAAATTCGAAAAGTTTTCACCCCCCAGCTCTTAATGCATTGAGTTTCCTTCTGGAGCATCAGTGAGCGTTTGAACCTTCTGTAATAGTTGCATATGAGTCCCTCAGTTGTCCTCAGTGTGAAAAGATGGATCTCAAAATCATACAATCATTGTTGGATAGGGTTCAAATTCACAAACATGCTGAAAAACCAAAGAATTTGTGGGACCTGAAGGATTTTTCTGAAGAACAACAGGACAAACTGTTCAGGACAAACAAGGGACTTGTGGACTATATGTAAACATCTTTTATGTGAAATATCTTATTCAGGTGAGTACTAAATAAAACATAACATGCCTTTTGTATGATCCCTCTTATTTTGGTAAAATAGTTAAGATTTTGCAGATTCTGCAAGGTGTATGTAAACTTTTGACCTCAACTGTACCTTCTGATGTTCATGTTGTGTCATGCCAAGTCTTTACATTGTATGACATAGATGAGATACAGTTTTGGATAAAGATGAAGAGATAAACAATTTGTATATGCATTACTTTTATTAAATCTTTGGAAGCTTAGGAAGCAGGATCCACAGAGGTTTTAACCCCCCAATCCGAACAAAGAGGTTTACTTCAAAGACAAACGCCGCTGCTCTGAAGCTGGATCATTAGCTCTGGGCCTCATAAATAACAGGCCCCAGCAAACCACCAGGAGATGATGTCTCTTGTGATCTCATGGCTCAGTCAAAAGATCCCCAGCAGCAGACCAGGCAGTCTCGACGGCAGCTTTAGTACCGCTTTCTCAATTGCACCCTCTATAAGAAAGCAAATCTGCCCTGCTTGCAGCCCACTATCATGAATCTTTTGAAAGACTGTGATCATGTACTGTAGTTGCCATGGTGATAAAGGACGGTCACACTGCTTCTACATGTGATAGTGCCGGTGAGTGATTCCTGATGGGATAGATTCTGGTTGACTCATTGCACGTGGTTGGGAAGAAGTTTGAGTTTTGAGTAGGCTGGTTCGCTGCACTGAGGGATAATTAGCGTCGGTCAGGGAACGGATCAGTTGATATGTTTTCAGAGGATTTGGAAGACTATTCCTAGTGTTAACATGGGAGTTAAACTCAGATCTGTAGCTGCAGGGCAGCGCATTGCGAGATGAAAGCATGAACTGCAGTTATTAGGCCAACAGTGAGTAAATATTTGTTAAAAGTGTACTGTATGAATTATAAAAATGACTTTCAGTGGGGTCAGAAACTTTATAGACAGTCTTAGTGACTTTTACAGTTAGCAAAGCATGAAATATTTTAATGACTTTTAAAACAAAACACTAATTGATTTCTAAATTGATGTTAATGATCTGATACTGACTGTAACATAAAGTTCTTGAGTAGCTGTTGCTATGTTACCGCTCTTAAAAAAAACATTATTTTTGAATTTTTATTTGACCTTTTGCTAAGTTTTGTTTTTTTCTTAAGTAATGTGTTGATAAAGTAGTAAAAATATAATGCATATTATTTTTTGTGGGCTAGAATTAGTTGTGGCTTTGCAAAGCATTTTATGTGCCATTTATTATAATTTATTAATTATTATTTTAACACTGTCCTTACTACCTTTCTTGGCCTTAACCGTGTCAGTTGCATTGCTGTCTAAGGTCAGAAAGCCCTTGGATTTCATCTAAAATATCTTAATTTGTGTCTTACAAGTTTGAAATTGAAATGACATGAGAGTGAGTAATTAATGACAGAATTTTCATTTTTGAGTGAACTGTCCCTTTAAGACAGTTCTTTTAAGACTTTCTTTTAGGGGTGCAAGCTTGAATTAGCAGGGTCAAACCTCGCCAAAATCCCTGGGGATGTTTGAGTGGTGAGTGGATGTTTATGATGTCAGAGATGCACTGCAACTCTAAAGTTGTTCCACTGAATGCTCAGCACAGAAACACTCAGAGGCCACAGTGACCATGAGACCGTGTCCTTTAATGCAGCTCATAAACTATAAAAGATTGCGTCTATTTTAAACATCACTGCTCTAATCAAAGGCTCAAAGATGTTGTGAAATAACCGTATAACTTTGTGACTCTTGTTCATGAAATTTATAGTCCGGTTTACTCACTAAAATTTGATTTTGTGTATCTTCCATTCAGTGTTTGCAGGGTTTTGTAATGAGATTCAGTCATGTGTGACTCCTGGGGGTTTAGAGAGAGAGAGAGAGACATGGCTGGCAAACAGATGCACAGGCCTGGAGATGCACCTGTTGCTGTACTTTGGGACCTGGCCTTCATACCTTCTGCATTTCAGATTGTTCTGGGCTTTGAAAGGCACCAGAGCAAATATGTATCATCATTTTCTGCTTGGCTTGTCAGGCTGTCGTTGCCACATACATCTTCGGGTACAAAAGTTTTTCTCCTCTTGAGAGAAAAAGGAGCAAGAGTTCCTACAATGACAAGACATATGTCCAATAATTAACTAGTTTTTGGTCAATCTGTAGATAGGACTGGGTATTGATTTACATTTCCCAATTAAGTTCACATTTCATTTGGATTCTGATTCATTTGGATTCCTGCATATTTTCTCTAACATATTGTGTACAATTCTTTGATCTATTCATAAAATATGCCATCACTGAAAGTACTGATAACTTGATGTTATTCAGTAAACACTCAGTGAATGATCTGAGAGATAACTCTTGAGTTTGTGATTGTTTTTAAGTGATTCATTAAGTGAATCAGTTTGAAAGAATTGAGCTACCCTGATTGTACTGTATGTTTTTGATTCGCTAAAAAGAAGCAGATAATATGAATCATTTACTTATGAATCAGCCAACGTTGTATGCATTTGATTCAATTAAAAGAATCTGTTCATTAGAATCATTTGTTCATGAATTGGACAACACTGGTTGCGCTGTATGTTTTTGATTTACTTAAAATAACCGTTTATATAAATCAGTTGTTTACGAATTGGACCACACTGTTTGCACTATATGCATGGATTGGCAAAAAGGAGTTGGTTCATCAGAATCATTTGTTTATGAATCACTCCACACTAGTTGCACTGTGTGTTTTTGATTCACTAAAAAGAAATGGTTAATATGAATCATTTGCTTATGGATCAGACCACGCTGGTTGTGTTGTATGCATTTGATTCAGTAAAAAGAACCAGTTCAATAGAATATTTTGTTCATGAATTGGACAACACTGGTTGCACTGTTTTTGATTTACTAAAAAAATGTTTATAAAAATAAGTAGTTTATGAATTGAACCACACTTTGCCCCTTATGTGTTGAATTGGCTAAAAAGAACTGGTTCAGAAGAATCATTTGTTTATGATTCACACCACACTGGTTGCACTGTGTTTTTGATTTACTAAAATGAAAAGGTTAATATGAATCATTTGTTCATGAATTGGACAACACTGGTTGTACTGTATGTTTAAGAATTTTACCTCAATGTTCGTGCTATATGTGTTGGATTGGCTAAGAAGAACTGGTTCATAAGAATCATTTGTTTATGAATCACACCGCACTAGTTGCATTGTTTTTAATTAACTAAAAAGAGCTGGTTCATTTGAATCATTTGTTAAATGAATCAGACCACACTGTGTGCACTTTGATTTTTATGGACTAAAAAGCTGATTTATAATAGTAATTTCCTTATGAATTGGACCATATTGGTTAAGCTGTATGTTTTTGGTTCATTAAAAAACTTTTGTTCACAAATCTGACTACACTCGCAACCAGTGTAGTTCTGTTCATGAACAAATGACTCTGTGTCATTGCTTGAATCTCACAAGGACAACTTAATGGAGTTATTAAGGTGCCAATATTTTGCAGTGCATGACCTTTTTATCTCATTACATTCAATTCCTAATGCAAATTTAGGTGAAATATGATTTGATTCAACGGTGCATGAAACACTAACATAGAGTATCGATCTTGGTTTTTTCAAGATCAAATTAAGAACTGGAAAAATCTATATTTTTACCCATCCCTAAATATAGATAGATTGTTAGACATACAGTACTTCCTAAATTCTCACTATACATACACATTTCACCCTCAGCCAGTGTGGTTCAATAAATGCATAGCAAAAAGTATGAAAACATTATTGGGTCAGTGAATGGAAGGAAGTAACCTTGTCCAATGTCATTCCTCCTCACTGCCAGGGGACCGTACAGGTGGACAGATGGTACTATACAGCCTGTTGGCACCAAGTAAGAAGAATCCCCAGTAGCGCTTCTTAGAGCACCATGCTGGAATAAACCCTGGCTAAAGGTCCTCTAAGATGCCACACTGTTCATTATGGACTCCAATTTGGCCACCATCCTGTTCCCTGCTTTGTCTCCAGTGAGTTCAAAGTGAGTGCGTTATCAAAGGTGGCCTTCTTGATTGGCTTGTTCGGGCCTTTGGAATCGTCTGAACCGCTATTGTTTCCTCAGCAGATGACAGCAATGAAAAACAAGCCATTACACTTGCACATCGCTAACAGCTTGCTGCACACAATGAGAGATCTGAGCCACGTCAGATAGTTCAGTCTGCTCTGGCCTTTCTTTCACAGCACTTCTGTGTTGTGAACAGTTCCCTGGGGTTCCTCAGGGCTGCTCAACACCTTCTCTGACACATAGTCTCGTAGCTTAGTGAATTGCTATGTATGTGTAGGTATGGTAGAACCAAGATCTGGAAGAATTCGCAGGCGTCTATTTGCATTGCCCTGAGCTTCCACCCAAAGTCAGATTGGCGAGATGGTTTTGTGGTCACTGGAGAATTAAAAGAACATCTGATTCATCAAGCCAGTCTTATCCAGGTGGTACCGGTCTCTGTGGAACACGTAGAACATCCTAATCAAGAAGTTAAAGGAATGAAGCTGAAGCACAGAAAGTAAGAGCAGGTTTTGAAGATCCTCACAGATGGGATGTCACCTGTCCCAAGCTTCTTGGGATTGATTTGTTTCTAATCAAAACCCCTAGGGGTCTGTGGAAGCAGGTTTGCACTTAATTCAGAGATAAAGAATTGGCCCCCGTTAATGGGTGTGAGTGTGAATTTAAACCAAGAGAATGACAGGAAAAGGGAATTCTATCTATCTATCTATCTATCTATCGTTCTATCGTTCTATCTATCGTTCTATCTATCGTTCTATCCATTTATCGTTATGTCAGTCTATTGTTCTATCTATCTATCTAACTGTCTGTCTGTCTATCTGTCTATTGTTCTGTCTATCTATCGTTCTAACATTCTATCATTCTATCATTATATCATTCTATCTGTCTGTCTATCTATCTGTCTATGCATCTATCTATCTATCTATCCATCTATCTATCGTTCTGTCTATCTATCATTCTATTTGTCATTCTATCCATCATTATATCATTCTATCAGTCTATTGTTCTATGATCTATCTATCTATCTGTCTGTCTATCTGTCTATCTATCTATGTTCATCCATCTATCTGTTTATTCATCTATTCATCTGCTGTTTATTCATCCATCTTTCTGTCAATCCATCCATCATTCTATCTACTCATCTATCCACCCATTTATCCATGCATCCATCCATCCATCCATCCATCCATCCAATTATCATCCATCCTTTTATTCATCTATCATCCATCCATCGTTCTATCTATTCATTCATCTATAAATCCCTCAATCATACATCCTTTTATCCATCTGTCATTTTGTCTATCTATATATCTATCAGCTCTGTTCATCCATCTATCTATTTATCCATCTATTCATCTGCAGTTTATTCATCCATCATTCTATCATCCATCCATCATCCATCCATCCATCTACCATTCTATCTACTCATATACCTATCCATCATCCATCCATCATTCTATCTATTCATTCATCTTTAAATCCATCCATCCATTCATTATCCATCCTTTTATCCATCTGTCATTCTTTCTATCATTCTGTCATTGTTCCATCCATCCATCCATCCATCAGCTCTGTTCATCCATCTATCTATTTATCCATCTGCTGTTTATTCATCCATCATTCTATCCATCAATCATTCTATCTACTCATCTATCCATCCATCAATCCATCCATGCATCCATCCATCTCTGTCTATCCATCCATCCATCAACCATCCAATTATCCATCCATCCTTTTATACATCTGTCATTCTTTCAATCATTCTGCCATTGTTCCATCCATCCACCATTCTATCCATCTATCCATCTATCCATCTATCTATCTATCTATCTATCTATCTATCTGCTGTTTATTCATCCATCATTCTATCTACTCATTTATCGTTCTATCATTCTATCTATAGTTCTATCCAAAACCCTTGGTTATACAAAGTTCTACAAAACAAACTGAATTGCAATTTAAAAAAAAAGCATTTTCAATTCAAATCTGAATGATGCACAACCCCGCTAGGGAGTGAATACACTGAATACTTTTCTCCATTTGTTTCTAACACTCATATGTGAATATCAAGTTCACAGAAAGAAAGATATTCCTGTGGTATAAGCTGCAAGGTGACAGCTCACTACGTACTTTCTCAAAAGGTTTTTTTGAGATGGAGATGTGGATTTTTAAGTGCTCTGAAGTCTGATTTAAAATGTCTCCTGCAGGTTTAAATTCCACTGGGTGTAAATCTCAGCCTGCAAATAGTTCTCCTCGCCTTGATTTTTCTGTCGTCGCTGCCCATCAAAGCTCTGACCTCACTTGCTCAGCTGTCAGAGTTGGCATGCTCGAACTTCTCTCATGCCCTCATTTGGTACTTTTTCTTTCTCATAGAACTTTTCGATGGCACCTCACATTGTGCTTGCTTTTTCCTTTTCTGTTTTCACCAGGTGGTGTTTTCTCTTCAGATTCTGGAACTTAGACTAATTAGTAGCTGTAATCTTTACTCTCTTTGGGATTGGCGTCAGTAGAATTGCATAATACCCTCTGGTATCTGTAGTTTAATTGCTGGTGAAGAAGTGGAGAAGATATATAAGAAAGTTATGAGAAACTGAGGAAGATTACAGCTCACGTAGGAGGCATCTCACCCTACGGTTTTCAAGCCTCATACTGTACACGATATGGAAGCCTGTTTCGCCTTAAAGATAAAAATCAGAAGATACTTAGATGAAGTTTGAAACAAAGTCAAATTGCAAGGTATAAAATCACACTGTGACAAGATATGAAGTCACAATTGGGAGATATAAAGCATTTATGAGAAATAAAGTTGTGTTTACTCTGAGGTGGAAATGCTATCATAACCTGGGCCACAGGAAAGCTGATTAATGAATCTAACACCTTAGTCTCACATTTATCCTTGACTTGCTTTCAAATAGCAGTGTCTTTTTGATTTATTATCTTGCTCAAGAGTGCCATTGATATTTACAGTAGGCTCTGCCAATATCTGTAACTTCGGTGCCTGCATTAGCTTAGCCCAAAGCTGCTTGGTACAGCAAACTTTCCAGGGCATTGAACAAGCACTGCTACCCTTTCTAAACACACTTTATATCCTTCTGTCCCCAGGAGCAACATAAACCAAATTGGCTGTTGTGCAGCAAGACTTTGTTTTTGCCGATAACAGCTTGGGAACTGACAGAGTGACCTACCTATTTTCCTTATAGTAGTAGGAAGAAATCCATTTGTTATTCCAAAACTGCACATTGACCTTTTTCTCCCTCCTCCAAAGATGAAATGAACAGAAAAAGCAAGTGTTATCTTAAAAGTGGATTACTGCCTTTGTGTTCTGATGGTTTTTTAGTGCGCAGATCAGATTTAAACTTAAGCTAATGAACCTCTTGAAGCTTTTGTACCATTTATCTTCTTTTATGTCGTGGTAGAGGGCAACTTTTGAAGTTCGTTGTGCTTTATTTGATTCAACAGGCCTGAATTTGGCTCTCTGAGGAGACTTTAAAAGTTTCGAGGAGTTTTATTTGGCTGTTAAGTTTATTGCCCTAGGAAGCAGCCCATGAAGGGCAGATGAACTGAAGTGTGAATATTCATGCTGAACTTCATGCTGGAGGAAGTCTCGGATAAAACAAACACTTGAAATGAAGAGCTGTGCTTCACAGATTTGGCACCGACCCATCCAGCACATCCAAAATCCCTCTATTCAAACTCTTCTTTCTGGGTTTAACATGCACCAGATGCGACGAGAAATGTCTTGTTTAGTTAACAAGCAAAAGTCTATGAAACCTGCAGGCATTTTATGGGGTGAGAACTGCCAGGGATCATGCAATATTTATTATATATATATGAATTAAATATATTTGGGGGTCAGTACACTCTAAAACAACCCAACTTGGGTTATTCGGCAACCCAGCACTGGGTAAATATCGGACAGAGCACATGCTGGGTTATTTTGACCCAGCTGGTTGGGTTTAATGTTTTTACCAAACATGCTGGGTTATTTTATTTAAGTCAACTATTGTTTAAAAATTATTATATTGCTGGTTTAAAATGGACTGGAACTTATAAAAAAACACACAGAATTACTAGAGGCAACAGCAATAATCAAAAGATGAACATGTATTATTAAGCAAGAACACATGGACAAAATACTTACAATTTACAATATTACATACATTTAAACTTGTTTAACAAGCGTTTTAGACATAAAAAATGTAACATTTAAAAGTAGAATTTTAATTTTAGTGTATTCAACCGTTCTCTATAATCGGTTTTTACAAAATAGCGGTAATTCTCATGCCGATGACTCTCATGCCAAAAACTGCCCAACAGTACTGACATTAGAGAACATATTTTAAGTTTAAACTTAATAACGCATAAAATCCATTTATTTTATGCAAGGTAAAAAGTGTTTCCATCCTGCAAAACAACTGCTGCTGACGCAGCTGACTGACATCTCGTCCTTTTGTTGTGTTGCGTAAAATAATACAATTTACAGCACAGTAAAGAGTTTAGAAATACAATAAAATGTTTACAAACCTTTATTCCGCTGAACAAGTGCTAATCGGCGACGCTGAGATTTGCTTTCTCCTGTAGAGTACTCAAAAAGCCTGCGCTCTGGCTGTAACTCAGCAGCTGGGTTGTTTTGTCAGAGACAGGCTTAACCCAGCGATTGGGTAGAAAAAAACAACCCAGCGTTAAAAATGACCAAGCAAAAACTACCCAGCACCTGGGTAAAAAATATAAAAACTAACCCAATAAAATGACCCAACAAATTGAACCCAGCATTAGGGTTAAAAAAAATAACCAGCACCTGGGTAAACATTAAAAATAACCCAATAAAATGACCCAACGGGCTGAACCCAGCATTTGGGTTAAAAATAACCCAGCATTTTTTTATATTTATATTTTATATTATTTTTTTAGTATAACTTTTTTTAAAGCAATTAATACTTCAGCACAGATGCATTAAATTGATCATAAAGTAAAGACATTTGTTACAAAAGATTTCGATTTCAATAAATGCTCTTCTTTTGACCTTTTATATAAATTGTTAATAATATTGCTTTATCAGCAAATTAGAATGAATTCTGAAGGATCATGTGACACTGAAGAGTAATGATGCAAAAAATTCCAAGTACTGCTCACTGCAGAGCCGAATGGCCTCCAGCTCCCCCTCTCTGGATGTCCAGCTCCACCTCTGTGTGAACTAATGGGTGGAGTTAGGGTTAGGATAGGGTAAGGGGTAGGGTTAGGGTGTGGTTAGGTGTCTATCTCCACCCATTACCTCCAGCGAGGGGGAGCTGGAGCTCCAGCTCCTCCCATCTGGCTCTGCAGCACCCTCTCAAAAGCTCTGCATCATACGAATAAATTCTGTTTTAAAGTATATTAAAATAGAAAACCACTATTTTAAATTGCAATAATATTTCACAATATAGTTTTTTCTGTATTTTTAATCAAAGAAGTGCAGCCTTGATGAGCAGAAAAGACTTTAAAAAACGGTGAACCACCAGTGAACGGTGGTGAATAGATTTGGCATTGGTTTAATTCTAGTGGACATTTTTGTGACTTTTGGAAAGTACACTAGATTTTTTTTGGAGGTCCTTGGGACTTTTTTGACTGTTTTAAGAACAGACTCTTCTTAACTTTACATTTCTTCTGAGGTTCCACAATCGTTGAAGAGATGTACTCACAGCATTCTCACACCCTGTAGATTTGATTTCGGACTGGCTTTGTAAACAGCCCTGACGGCTTTCGCTATTGACTGTAGCACCCGAGGCAAAGGCAGCACGTAGAATTTAAAGTGAGCTTATTTTTCAGTGCCCGTGGCAAAGGAAGTGTAGCTCAAGACCCTGTTGTATCATTGAATATGTGCAAAAAACACTGTAAATGTGAAAGATATTCTACTATTCTACGAGCCCTCGTGCAGAATTTCAGTTTTGGAGCACAGAAATATTTTCATGATCTGACCTCATCCAAGCACGCGTATTTCATCACAACCCTCTATCTCTTCTGTTTCTGCAGTCATACTATTGACATGCTTTCCCCATTTCAAGAGTTATTCTGTATTCAATAAAAATAAATATTTTTTAGTCGTCATACACTTGAGACGACTTCTTTTTCCATAAGGGTTGTACCCTGCTTTATCTGTGTTATCTTTGTCTTTTTAGTGCAGCTGCTCTCATGCGTGACAGTGATGCACATATGCATCCTAATGTGTCAGAATTTCTCCATATGCTCATATGCAAATTCTAGCGAGACATTGAAATATATGTTATCTGTATTTGGATTGAGTTTTATAATACACTGTAGTGTTTTAAAGCATATTTCTGCCTGCAGTACGATTTCTTGCGAATTCTCTGAATTTATGTTCAGAGTAACAGTTTTTTCCTGATACTCTAAAGAAAATCCCACACAGTCTAACTTTCACACTTTGTCATTGCAGTGTATAGTATGGCAGGTGACAAAATACCCTGAGTAAATCTTGCATTCATTCAGGTTTCTTTTTACTTTTTTGCTGTTGTCTTTCCAAGACAGTTGCTGTGTGAGATATTACAGACACAGTCATGTGTCATGTGTTTATTTGCATGTATTCATGTTTTGCAGATGAACCTACCATGTTTAAAATGTAGGTGACATTACACGTCATTGTACTTAGATAATTTAGCAAATACTAGATATACATGTGCTAGAATGTATGACATTTAGCTTTTAAATATATCATTAGATGTGGTTAGTCTTAGATTTTACCGCTTTTTCTATACATAAAGTTGTGATTTTCCTGCTTGTTACAGAGTTAAAGCATGTTCTTAAAGGGATAGTTCACCCCAAAATGAAAATTGTGTCTTTAATTATTCACCTTCATGTTGTTCCAAACCTGTAAGACCTTTGTTCATCTTCAGAACACAAATTAAGATATTTTTAATGAAATCCAAGAGCTTCCTGACCCTGCATAGACAGCAATGCACCTGACACATTCAAGGCCCAGACAGGTAGTAAGGACATTGTTAAAACAGTCCATGTGACATCAGTGGTTCAACTGTAATGTTATGAAGCTTCGAGAATATGTGTCATGGTAGCCTACTCTTGTGAATGGTGTTGAAAACTGACAGAGAAGAGAAGAAATTGTTAAATGAAGTTGTTAATTTTGTTTTCTTTGCGTGCAAATAGAATTCCTGTAGCCTTATGAAATTAAGGTTGAAACACTGATGTCACATGGACTATTTTAACAATGTCCTTAATACCTTGAACGTGGTAGTTGTGTTGCTGTCTATGCAGGGTCAGAAAGCTCTCCGATATCATCAAAAATATCATTTTGTGTTCCAAAGATGAACAAAGGCCCTACATGTTTGGAATGACATGAGGATGAGTAATTAATGACAGAATTTTTATTTTGGGGTGAACTGTCCCTTTAAATATCATTGTGCCTGTTATATACACTACCCAGTCAAATGTTTTTTAAATCTTTCTTCTACTCACCAAGCCTGCATTTATTTGATCCAAAGTACAGCAAAACAGTAAAATTTTTGGAATATGTTTACTATTTAAAATAACTGTTTTCTATTTGAATATATTTTAAAATGTAATTTATTCCTGTGATTTGAAAGCTGAATTTTTAGCATTACTCCAATCACATGATTCTTCAGAAATCATTCTAATATTCTGATTTGCTGCTCAAAAAACATTTATTATTATTATTATTATTATTATGTTAAAAAAACAGAGTAGAATTTTTTCTTTGAACAGCATTTATCTGAAATAGAAATGTTTTGTAACATTAGAAATGTCTTTATCATCACTTTTGTTCAATTTAAAGCATCCTTGCTAAATAAAAGTATTAATTTTTATGACTTCTTTACCAATATATATATATATATATATATATATATATATATATATATATATTTAAAAAGTCCAAGCTTTTGAATGGTATAATGTATAATGTTGCAAAAGCATAATAAAAAAAGATATGTTAAAAATAAATGTTTCTAAAACAGCATATCAGCATATTAGAATGATTTCTGAAGGATCACGTGACACTTAAGACTGGAGTAATGATGCTGAAAATGATCACAGGAAAAAATTACATTTTAAAATATATTCAAATAGAAAGCAGTTATTTTAAATAGTAAAAATATTTACAATATTACTACCTTTGATGTATTTTGGATCATATAAATGCAGGCTTGGTAAGCAGAACTTCTTTAAAAAACATTAAAAATCTTACTATTCAAAAACATTTGACTGAAAAGCGTCTGCTAAATGAGCAAATGTAAATATATTGGATGCTCTTTTTCTACTAGTTTTCTACTGTGTTTTTCACACTGAGTAAAGACAACAAAATGTGATGTGACATTTAACATTAGTACAGATTGTACAATATGTGCATGATATTTTAATTTATAATTGTAATTTACACAGCTATCTGAATATTATATCTCAATATACCGTAGTCACTGGCTGGTCATTTATCAAATGCTACTGGCACATCACAATTGCTTCTTTAAATACTACTTTTCAAAGGTTTTGTGTTTTTTGTTTTTTAAACCCCTATGCTCACGCATTCATGTGTTAAAAATACAGTAAAAAATGTAATACTGTGAAATATTATTACAATTTAAAATAACTGTTGTCAATCATAATATTTTTTTAATGTAATTTATTCCTGTGGTCCAAAACTGAATTTTGAGCATCATTACTCCAGTCTTCATCATTCTAATATGCTGATTTGACACATTTCTTATTAAAATCAGTGTTGAAAAAGGTTGTGCTGCTTCATATGTTTGTGTAAACTTGACACCTTTTTACAGGATTCTTTGATCAGTAGAAAGAACAACATGTATTTGATGTTTTTTAACATTATACATGTCTGTACTGCCATTTGTGCAGCCTTACTCAATAAAAATATTAACGCCGAGTATTAATGAACAGTTGTGTGTATAATACAGTCATTACACTCATGACTGATGGTTAGAAGACATGCATTCATGTACAATAAACACAGTAGATTATCAGTAACTGTGTAAAACACACCTTATTGTTAAGAGGTAACAACCAACCAACCTTGTAATTAAAAACTTGTTTTAACTTTGTTTTAACTTTGTTACTTTTAGAAATTAGACTCCCCCACCTTTTGCATAAGGAAATTGAAATTTAAAAAATTGAGGAAACACTCTGCTCTGAAACCAAAGGGAACAAACATAACTGTATTTCACACCTCCAGGTTCACTGCAGCCAGTGACCATTTATGTAGCGGGAAATTAGAGCTACAAAACCCTTTATGAGCCTTTTAATCATGATTAATGTACATGGTATATTGGGAAGTTGCCTGCACTAAGTTGTTTTCATTTCCAAGTTTTCCTGCCAGACCGAACTGTTCTTTTTCAACTGCTTTAATTACCTTTTCGTTGAAGGTGTGCCTTGCAGTTTAGTGGATACCATGCATATAATTACACTAATTAGCACCATCTCTCAACTTCATTATAACCCATTTCCTCACTTTATACATATTCATAAGCCTGCAAGTTACAAACTGATCCTGTGTGCTTGAGAACACAGAATCGACGAGCAGTGAAATGAATCGTGATATATTTATTTTACACGGTCCGACATTCTTACATATAACAGGTCAAAGCTTGAATCCAAGTCGATAGCTGTGAGGAAAGCTCTTATTGCACATTACAGACCCGTTTTAATCTTCTGCCGAGGCACATCTTGTGAAACAGGCTGTGATTGAAGCTGCACAATAACCCCCTACGTCGCCCCAAAAGTGATCTGGACCAATTTACAGACAGCCTTTATACACTGAACAATATGCTCTGCACCATTGCAAATGACTGTAATTATCATTATCATGGTCTTGGTCTTATTGACTGATGTTGGAACAGTTGTAATGACTCTCAGATTCAAGTACAAAGTGATTAAGACTTCGCAGTGTTGTGGGAGTTAATGGGTTTTCTCATATTCCAGTGTAGAGTGGGCTGAAATCTCACTGTCTGCCAGATTCATTGGACATATTCAGGAATAAAGATTGAGCCAATGTGGCAAATCAGAACAAGACCAGTGCAGTTTTGCGTCAAACCCCTCATTACAAAGGCTCTGTTATAAACCCTCAAGAGCTTCCTTCATCGCTGTTAACTACATATGCAGGTGCTAAATGAATCTTTTCATATTTATGTCAGTGCACACTTTTCTAATGCTAGCTGAAACGAACTCAATTCATGACACAAGTATATGTAAGTAAGTAGTTCCTCAGATTGTCTGTTTTTCAAATATTTTTGGAGTTTGCTTTACATGCAAATAGCATTTCGGTTTTTCTACTTAAAAAAAAAAATCATGTTTAATTCAGTTTGTTACTTTTTTCTGAAATCTGCTAGCAGTTTCTAAGTGAAAGTTCTTTCAAAGTGAATCAAACATCTTTTTTTCAAATTGTCATATATATATATATATATATATATATATATTTATAAGTATATATTTTTTAAAATAGAAAACCATTATTTTAAATTGCAATAATACTTCACAAAATTACTGTTTTTATGTATTTTAACCAAATAAATGCAGCCTTGATGAGCATAAGAAACTTCTTGATATTCTAAGAAATATTACTGATCCCAAACTTATGAACAGCAGTGTATTATTTTTTGCACTTAGTTATGTCATAATAATGAGATGTTACGATGTTTAAATCATATAGTTTCACATAAAAAGTGTTATGCCGTTAAAATGATGTATTTTCTCATAATAAAACAGCATTTTTCATTTTACAACTACATATTTTCTCATAATAACAAGAAGTTATGTCATTAAACCAATATGTTAAATAATAATGACAAGATAAGGTGTCATTAAAACCATATATTTTCCTCATAATAATTACATATTTTGTCATAAATATTATCTCATTATAACAAGATATTATATTGTTTAAATAACATATTTTGTATGTGACATGACAGTATAGGCCTATATCACTATGTAATTTTTATATTTCAGTTTTCATTTTAAATATAGTTTGTTTTAGTCATTTTGATATGTGCTTTTTTATATTATAGTATAGCTTAGATTTTTATTTTTATTTAGTTTTAGTCATTTTAGTTTTTAAATTTACACTTATTTCAGTTATTTGCCAAATGTTTATGTATTAAGTTCAAGCTTTTCATCTAATATATATATATATTTAAAATTTCATCTAAAACCCTTTTTAGTTTTAGTTTTATGTTAACAATAGCAATGCTGCTGTTTATAGCAGAGGTAACTCTGTTGCTCTCTCAAGGTTTATTAATAATAATAATAATAAAAAGACTAACACAAAAATTCAGCAATAGTACGTTGACAGCCCTACTGTTTATGTATGTCTAATTAGAAATATGTACAAATATGCTGCATTGATAAAAATGTCTAGATGACCTACTGTTTGTGTTGAGAATTCAAAGCGTACGTCCACTGGTTTGACAGTTATGCAGTTGATGACATACTGTAAGTCACATGACATTTATGCATACTTATAGATTCTCAAATATAGTTTGCACTCTGACAATATGTGAATGTTTGTGGAGTTTCTGGCTACATTTTCACAGCTGATTCGAGTGTATTGCTAAGCTAACAACGCATGCAGTAAATTAGTCAAATTTTGAAACGATAAACCAGGTCAAAACTTGTTTAGAAGAGACATTACAACAAAGGGTATATTTGATGCCTTAAAATCTTGTCTAGACGACAAGCTCAGTCGATTATGTGCACAAAGTTCCTGACCGTGACATTTATTTACAGCATGACAGCAATTGTAGTACTGTACTGGACTGCACCAATTGAACATATTCAGGGAAATATGACTAGACTTCCAAACATAATAGCCCAAAAACTGTTTTGAGTCAAATTGACTCTCTTTGCAAGTGAAATAGCTAGACTGTTCCAGGAGTATTTTTCTCAGCATCAGTCAGTGTAGATCAGGGTGAGTGTGCAGCTTCCAGGTTGTTCGGTGATTTAAAATGAACGCTGGCACTCTGACTGCCTCCTGAATCTTAATATAGTCTTATACAGGATGGCTGCCACTTTCATTTCACAAGCAACCTCTCGGGACTCTCGTTTTGCCTCTTACTGTAGACTGAAGCACAGGTGGACGGCTTGTGGTATTCTTTGCACGTCCTTCAATGAAAGGATCTGCAGGATGCACGATGCATACAAGGGCTAAAAGTATGAATTTTCCTTCCTAAAGTGTACCGCTTATCCTCGAGAAGAGTCAAACGTGTCATAACTATGAGTTACACTACTGTATAATAATTTGGGGTGGGATTTTTTTCCCCACCCCAATTCATATTTTGGTAACACTTTACAATGTGTCATTTGTTAACATTAGTTAATGTATTCACTAACATGAACAAACAATGAACTGTATATTTATTACAGTATTTATTAATCTTTGTTAACGTTAGTTAATTAAAAAATACAGTTGTTCATTAATATTAGTTCACAATGCATTAAGCACAACATTTGATTTTAATAATGCATTAGTAAATGTTGAAATTAATATGAACTAAGATTAATAAATGCTGAAGTATTGTTCATTCTTAGTTCATGTGAACTAAAGTAGTTATCTAATGTTAACTAATGAAACCTTACTGAAAAGTGTTACCAATATTTTTATTTAAACTGGTGTAGAAACTGTCACTCAGAAATCACTAGTAAATTTCACTATTCATTTAGAAGAAACAGCAGGTTTATGTTGAATTGAATATGAAATTTTGAGTAGAAAGACTGAAAAGTTTTTTGAACATGTACTTCCATAATTTGTTTTATTTACCACTTTGAAAAATCATTGTATATATTAAGCCGCACAACAGTTTTCAACATTGTTAATAATAAGATATTAATATAATAGACTATTATATAATAAGATATATTATATAATAAGATATAATCAGTATATTAATTTTAATTTATTAATTTGTTTTTTAGTCAAATTTAAGGAGTTTTTACTCAGCTTTATGTTTTTTTTTTATCAAATTCACATTTTATTTTGTACAAATCAATTATTTTATATCACTTTACACTGCAGTTATATTTGTTAAAATTAGGTAATGCAGTAGCTAGCTTTTACAACATATATGGCATTATTTAAATTTATACATGCATTTTTAACATTTCTAATTGTTTAATATGAATTATTCTATAAATAATTAATTTAATGTAATAATTAATTTAATAACATTATGAATGAAAATTCATTTAAAATAAACAGTAGTACATTTAAAAAAAAATTAACATTAATATAAATTTAATAAGCTAAAAATATTATGCATTTAAAAATTATTCTTAGTGAATCATTCATTGTTAGTTCATATCTAAAGCAATAACTAATGTTAAACATTACCAACTCGGTATTATGTACTACAAACACATGAAGAATCCTTTGTATCAGTGTTATTTTAGGTTTTTTGTATGTCATTTTTATTAATATTTTAAGCTTATTTTTAATGTTGGCATATTCCTGCTGCATGTATATTATTTTTTCCACTCACTTATAATAACAAGTTATGTTGCTAAAATGATATATTGTCTCATAATAACAAAATGCTGTGTCATTAAAACACAATTTTTCGTGTTAAAAATAAAGATTGTTTTGTAATAACAAGATGTTGTGTTGTTAAAGCGATACTTTTCTGTAATAACAAGATAATGTGGCATTGAAGTAATATATTGTATGACACGTTATGTCATAAAAACAGTATGATGATGGGATACATAATGAGATATATTGTAAAAAAAAAAACCATTTTTTTGTATGTGATGTGACTACGTAGACCTGTAGGCCTTTATCACTTTATTATTTTTATATTTTAGTAACTTTTAGTAATTTTAATATATGTTTATTTTCCATTTTTTTTATATATATTTCAATATGATTTACAGTTTTTTTTATTTCACTTTCAGTTACATGAAGGGTCATGAAGTGTTACCATTTATTCTTTATTAGCTAATAAATAATGCAAGTGTATTCAGAGTTGATAATCTACTGGTACAATAGAAAAAACAGCTTTTGGTGTTAAATATTGTTTGAATTGGCTACTTCCATTCTGTATTTCCATCTTGAATGCCTTACAGGCTGTAATATAGACTACCTATCTCAAACGCTTCACAAGTGCCCTTAAAAGCAGGATAAGCTAAAGTCAGTAAAGTAGTTGTACCGTCATTGCAAACAGGCCAATTATCGGTTTGCTTCCGATAAGGTTGAAACCTGTGCATTGGGACTGTTCAAACAAGTTGTGAGCATCTTCTCCACTTTCATGCAGTAAAGGAGCAGATAACACAACCAGTATAGTTTGCACATCGGTCAGGATCAGCTCTAGACATCGACATACGTTGACTGGAAGACAGCAAACGTAGCTTAGTCAAAGTAACTGAACCACCGTTTCTTCTGTGTGAACCGCTGCCCATATCAGCTAATTTTTTTGTCTGGCTGAGAGAATGAACTGTGAATAGTGTGTGAAAGGAAACTGGAGAATAATGGAGTCAATCCTGGGTGAGAGTCGGCTATAGATGCGATGAGAGTAGCACATACGTCTTCGCCTGAGTCACGGTTTCTCACAGAGCAGGATTTGTAAAGGAGATAACTCTATTGTGCCGCTCTCAGGTGGCCGAACGGCTCTCACCTAATCAGATGTCTAGACAATTATGGAAATGAAGTGAGAGCCGGACACACAAAGCATGAAAATTGCAGACGAAGGTCACTTTGTTATCAAATAATCAAGCAGGGGAGTAGTTCGGCTGAGAAGAAATAAGAGCTATTTATTTCGGCTTTTTATGTGTCATAGTCGTTTTAACACTGAGATTGTATTTTCTGCTTTTTGTGGACATGTTTATGTGCATTTGTGCACTTACTTATCAAAAACCATCAAAAAGATCATGTTAAAATTATGTGCATAACCTAATATTCATGAGGTAAAATTTCACATCTGTAATTATATTTGGAATTTTAATAAAATAACAAAAAGTACTCATGAGCAGCCCAGAGCTTTTCGTGAAGGCAATCTCAGACCCGTTTTTGGAGACTTTCAAGCTTTCTCCCTAGTAACTGAGGGAATTAAAAATTAAAAACGTGTCTGAAAACGTATCTCTAGTTTTTGTGCACAGCTTTCTTAAAGAAAACGATGCATTAGTGAACTCATTTATGGTATAAAAAACTAAATAATTTATCTTTTTAATAATTAATCTTTCTGAACAAGGTAGTTCTTAGCTGTTGGGGTGCATTTGCAACTCAAAAACAGGTCACATTTCTGTACTCAAAGTACAGTATTAAAATAATAAATTGCAATTAGTTATAGCAAAATTAATATTTTTATTTAGGGATATGCCCCTATGCTGTGTTCGGAAAGGAAATGACCTGTACTACGGAACCCCTAAAGGGAATAAATATAATTTTAGTGCTTTCTCATGCAATTATATCGTTGGGTAATTACACTGCATATAAATTGCGAGCATCAGGGAGCCGCTATGGGCTTTGAAATCGCTTATGAACGTGTTGTCATTTTACTTTCGCTTTTGAGATTCGCGATCACACCTACTCTGTTTATACTACGAATCGGCAGTACTTACCGGAAATTTTACAAGATTAGATGTTCGTCATGGTGCTCAGGATCTGCAAATCATTCGCCGTCGTCCTATCAGTTGTCTCTCCTTACTCTGATTATGTGGTAAGTGAAATTGTACTGTACTGTAATGCAACAGGCTATTGCTAGCAAGCGGCTAACTATGTTCCTTTAGTGGCTCCGTTGAACGCGTTATTTGTTTTCCATGGCTTTCCGAATACGGATTCACTATTCGGGGACATATTTTGTTGCTGATGTCGAAGGTAAAACATCCAATTACATGTTATTTTGTATCCAAGTAGCCAAACTATGAATAAAATGCAAGGTAAATGACAATATGACAATTAAAATTGTTCTTTTTGCGCAGTTGTTTAATATTTAAACAGCTTATGTCATGCTGATATTTTCACATATTGTCAAGCTGTTTTTTTAAGTACAATTATGTGCAGTTTTGGTACTTTTTGTGGTCACTAGATGTTTAATGTACACTTTACAACCAATACAGAATAAGTATAGATGGTTTGCATTTACCTCATGATTTGGTCAGTTACCCGGATTTGCGGAAATATCGGCGATACTCGGATGTAAATAACAGCATGGATTGCACAGTTAAGGAAGTCCACTTCCAGAACAACAATTTACATATAATGTACTCACCCCCTTGTCATTCAAGATGTTCATGTCTTTTTGTCTTCAGTCGTAAAGAAATTATGGTTTTTAGGAAAGCATTTCGATATTTTTCTTCATATAATGGACTTCATTGGTGCCCCGATTTTTGTTCATTTTGAACGAATCTTTAATGTGACTCGGGAAGAACGAGTAGTCTCAGGGAGTGATTCGTTCAGTCGCGCATGCGCAACATCCTACTAGGTTTTGTACTGGAATTAGTTAATCTGTTTCAAGTCAACTCAAACCTGAAGACTCGAGAGATGAACTAATCAATTCTTTTTCTGGCTCACACTGCATTGGTTGAGCTTATGGGGCTGTCACATGTTGAACGAACGACTTAAACCCGATAACTTGTCAGATAAGAGGTGAGGTGAGCTAATCATAGACCAAAGACCCAAGTAAACGAATTAATTTCTGTTTCTTATAGCATTATAGTTTTGTCTTGTTTGTAGTATGATCAATGTTTGTGTAATCAGTAGATGTGTTAGGGAAGTGTAACATTTTAATTATATTTTGCTAAAATGAACGAACGTGAACGTGCATTTCAGAACCTGTGCTACACAAGCTTTTGTGCTTAAAAAGTATACAAATGTTTATTTTCTGAAAAAAATGACCGATCGTTTTGCTAGATAAGACCCTCGGCTGGGATCGTTTAGGGCCCTTTGAAGCTGCATTTAAACTACATTTTAGAAGTTCAAAATCGGGGCACCAGTCAAGTCCATTATATGAAGAAAAATCCTTAAATGTTTTCCTCAAGAACCATAATTTCTTTTACGACTGAACACAGAATAACATGAACATCTTGGATGACAAGGGGGTGAGTAAATTATTTGTGAATTGTTGTTCTGGAAGTGGACTTCTCTTGTACTATGTACTACCGAATACATAGTTCTGCTAATTTATGCTATTTAAACCACAAAAAAAATGTGTGGAAGCTGCTAAATCATATAGAGAAAGACATAGTAAGCAGGAAAGCGTGCAGTATTTTGAAAAACTAAAGGTAACAGGTGGTAAAGAGTATGAGCAGTATTAATTTAGGATATTAGCCTAACATTTCACTTACCTGACCGGAAATGATAAGAACAAATACAGATGTTGTCAAGATTCTTGGCCTGGAAATTCTGGTTCAGTTTGGCCAACCACAAACACCTTTTGTTCCTCAGACAGTTGTTTGCAGTCTTCTCCTTGATTTGTTACAACTTTTGGCAGCCTGTAGTACTCCACATGTTCTTCCCAATCCGGCCGATTAGTACAGCCCTAAGATGGCAATAATTGACCATTTTTCGCAGTGATAATCAGCAAAATATGTGTTTCGTTTGGTTCACTTGCATTGTTTACGTTAAGTGCTGCCAGTATGGCCAATTGATGGTGTGTTGTGAAAACACTCTATAGCATAAAACAGAAAAGTTTTGTTGTTACCCTATAAATATAACATCTCAAAGTATAATGGAAAAGCTTTTCCCATATTTGAGCTGCACATAACTCTTCTGGATTTAAAGGTCACTCAGTGAAAGCTTGCTAAAGTGTGTTAGTTCCTTGTGTGACTTTACATGTGTAATGCATTAAGCACAAATGCTGTAGATCAGCAAAACTGTGTTTACTTAACCTTCGACATTAAGCTTGTTCTGTCTCGCTTACCGAGCAAACGCAGGTTCTGTTGCCTAGAAGGTTCTAGACGATGATGCAACTGCTAACTTTTGATAAGTTCAAGTCTCATTTGCAATGTAGATTTCTAATTTCTCCATCTTCTCACCTCTCCAGGTGATCTACGCCCTCAACACCAAGAACGACGAGCATGAAGCGGCCATCCAGACCCTGAAGGAGGCCCATGAAGAGGAGGTGCAGCAGATCCTCTCTGAAACGCGGGAGAAGATCATGCAGTACAAGAGCAAGATTAGCGATGAGATGGACTTGAAGCGGCGTATTCAGTCTCTGGAGGAGTCCATGGAACTGCACGAGCGGATGAAGAGGCAGGCCCTGGCCGAGTTCGAGACGTACCGCCAGCGAGTGGAGGACATGCAGCTGTGCACGGAGGCGCAGCACACGCAGCGTGTGGTCACAATGTCCCGGGAGGTGGAGGAAATGCGACGCTCTTTCGAGGAGAAGCTCCGCTCCTTTGGACAGTTGCAGGCCCAGTTTGAGCAGGAGAAACAGCAGGCTCTTGAAGAGCTACGTGCCGCACATCGGCAGGAGGTGTGTCCAGTGTTTTTTAGGACTGTTTACCTGTGGTTACATGTAAAAATATAGTTCTTTCCTAAGGCTCCAATTGTGATTTTTCTGATAATATAAATGATTGATTAATTGATTGATTTATTTGCAATAAAATAAAATAAAATTCCATGTTTGTAGGGCTGCAGAATTTGGTCAAAATGTTATGATTACTGTATATTGTTGTTAAAAATTACTAAGTCAAATCAAAATAAAAAATATTACAATAATATTAATAATAACAATGATAATAATAATAATAATAATAATAATAATTAATAGTATTATTATGTGACATTACAATTGTAAATGTACAATTAATAAACCTAAATTATATATGTAGTTGTTGTTGATTAAACAAAAATATTTTTTTGAATAAGAAATCAATCAAAAGGTACTATAGAAATATGTGATTTATTTCTTTATTTTTCCTTAAAGAATTCCTAACTTAAAACAATAATGCTCAGAAAAATCTATATTAATAATAATAATAATTATTATTATTATTATTACTATTATTATTATTGTTATTATTATTATTATTATTATTTTGTTGTTGTTGTTACAAAATTACTATCAAATCAAAATAGGAAATATTATTATAATGATAATAATAATTATTATTATTATCATTATTATTATTATTATTATTATTATTATTTTACATTATAACTGTAAACTTACAATTAATAAATGTAAATTATGTATGTTGTGCTGAATTTAAGATGTTGACTAACACACAAAAAAATTGATGATTAAAAATTATATAGTGAAACTCATTTTCCTATTTTAGGCTCTTTTTAGGTCATATATTAGACTGATTAATCTGTATTGGACAGGTGCTATATAAATATGTGAGTAATATATTTCTTTATTTTTTCTCAAAGAATTACAAACTTAAAACAATAATGTTCAGAAAAAAATATATAATAATAATAATAATTCTTATTATTAATATATAAAACATTATTATTATTATTGTTATTAATAATAATAATAATAGTTATTATTAGTGTTGTTTTTATTAATAAAAATATTATTATCATTAATAATAATAATAATAATAATAATTTTTATTATTATTATTATTAATTCTAGTAAAAATACTTAAAAACATTTATTTATTTATTTATTTATTTAGCTAAACATTTATTAGTTATTTATTTAGCTAAACAAAATGTTTAAGATGGATTTATTTATTTAGGTATTGGTAAATGAACTTTAATTACTAATTAAATACTGTAATTACTCATTTGTTTATCTGTTTTTGTTGATTAACATTACAAAATTTACAAGGACAGTGCCTCTGGAACAGGCTTGGGTTAAGTGCCATGGTCAAGATCACAGTGGCCAAAGTTCATAAATTGATCCATGAAAGGTTTGAACCTTTTGGTTGCCAACTTAGATCTTAAATTACAAGGCTACACTACAGTTATGAAGCACAAAATTATGTGTTTGTCAAAATCCTGCTCTGATAACTGTACATTAAACATTAAATAACTTCCGACTGGCTGTAAATGTGTCATGCTCTGTAGCACGTTCATATTCAGTAAACAGACAAATTACTGGTTGCTGGTTAGGAAGCAGCAGGTTTTTTTCATCCATTAAAGAAACTCAAATGAATGTTGTATTCACAGGTTCAAGAACTGCTTCGTTCACACCAAAGCCAGAATGCCAACTACAGCAAAGACCAGGAGAAACTGGGACAGCTTCATAAAGCAGAGGTGGATTCACTGACTGAAAGAGTTGAGGAACTGAAACAGGACAAGAAGCGTCTGGTGGAGGAGTACGAGGCCAAGCTAAATAAAGCCCAGGCCTTCTATGAACGGGAACTGGAGGCCATGAAACGCACGCAGCAGATGACCGCAGAGAACCTGCTGGCCTGGAAGAAGACCGAAGCCGAGCTGAGGAAGGAGTTCCAGGCACAGGAAGCGGCACTGCAGAAGACTCTGGGGAAGCTGCGCAGTGAACTGCAGCGGGTGCAGGAGGAGGCCCGGGAGAGCAGGGAGAAATCCCACAAACTACAGGCCTCACTCATCACTGCAGAGAATAACATTAAGGTAAAGGTCACCAGATGCATGACAGGTCCTTTGAAATGAAATGATAGGGGTTAGATACAACATACCACTTTTTCACTCTTTTGTCTTTTACTTTGATGTTCTTTATTTTATTTTTTATTTATCTTTTTTATAGCAGTAAAGCTGTTTTGTACACTGCCAGTCAAAAGTTTTTAATGTTTTTTTTTTTTTAAAGTAGTTTCTTTTGCTCACCAAGCCTGCATTTATTTGATCCAAAATACACTGTAAAAAAAGTTGTTTCAAATTAAAAAAGTAAGTGTTCATGGTGCCTTAAATTTTTAAGTTTAGTCAACATAAAATGTTAAGTTGTACTACATGAAAACGTGGAAATTTGAGTTGAGTAGACTTAAAATTTTAGGGCAGCATGAACACTTACTTTATTTAAGTTGAAACAAGTTTTTTTCAGTGTCCAGCAAAAGCAGTAAAATTTGGATTATTATTTTTTATTTTTTTTTATTTTTTTTTTACAATTTTTACTATAATTTTTTTTTTCATGCAGAATAAGCATTTAATTTAATTTAATTTAATTTAATTTAATTTACAAAAAGTACATTCCATTTGAATTTTTCCATACATGATTTGGTGGACTATCAGTTTAATTTAATTTAATTTAATTTTTAAGTGATTTAATTTAATTTAAGTTTTAATTTGATTTAAGTTTTAATTTACTTTAAGTTTCAGTTTAATTAAACTTGATTGATTTAATTGAATTTATTTTTAGCAAACTCTGATTGGCTTCGTGCAGAATTTCACTTTCTTTAGAAAAGTACATTTGTTGATGCTTACAATATTTTTTTTTCATATTTATCTAATTTATCTAATCTAATTTTCTAAGTCATCTAATGAGAGTTATCTAATCTTCATAATAAAATGACAGCTAAATTCACAACTCATTTCCTAACAGGTTCCTGGCCACTGGTCTAATTTTTAATTTACTGCTCTACATGTTTTTTCTTGTTGAATGTCTTGTTTAAATGCATCTCATTATGCTACTAAAATGGGTTACAAGTGCTGTTTGATGTTAATTTAAAAAAAAATAAATTACAAACACATATTAGAACAAATACAGCATTTATTTTAACCATCTGCAGTATATTTTATTCAAATAGCATGCACAAAACATAATTTAGCAGTAGCAGTGAAAGTCAGACTACTGTATTGTTTTGGTTTCTCTGAACACATCAGATATTTCAGACGCATTACAGTAGAGACTTAAAATGCAGTGGCACACATCCTGAACTCTGAATTGTCTTTCAAATATCTTTGGAAAAAAAAGACAGTCAGTCAGCCAGCATGGCCCTCCAAGGCATTTCTTGGACTTGTTTCTGAATGGAGGAACTGACGAAATGTAATTTATGAGTGTCATCACAAGCCACACGCTTGGCTTGATTTATAATATGGTCGTTCAAATGAACAATGATGGCCAGTTTAATGTTATGTTTGTCTTACATAAATTCTTGCTTTTATGACATATTATAATGGCTATTTAATGGCAATGTGCTGAGCCTCTTTAGCTCAGCGCACACACAGAGCAGATCTTTAATGGAATCGATCTTTAGTCACTCTGACATTTTCAGACTGGAGCTCATAATGATCCAACTCCCTGGGGTCTGTGCTAGTTTTTGTTAATCTTTGCTGATCAAATGCTGAATTACTCAGGTGAAAGATGCTTGTAGCATCAACATCACTTGAAGCATTTAGTATAAACAAAAAGAAGCCAAATCGTTGAATTCCACCCCAAATATCTGAGGTCAAATAGCCTGCAGTCATAGTTCGGCGATTCAGACGCGCTTCAATCAAAGACCGTTTAGATTCCCCAGGTGCTGATTTTCACCCAATTACATGCTGCTGTTTTCCAGATGAGACTTCTGTCACCTTATTAAAAGATTTCACAGGTCATTTTACAAGGGCATTTTTAGTTTAGCACCAGACATTATTTCAAAAATACAATTAAGAATACAGTAAAAACAATACTATTTTACTATCTTTTTCCTGAAAAACCAATGAGTGCAAAATCAGTTTCAGTGCTCTTGTGTTCCGGTCTTCATAGAAATTCATGTTAAAATAGGGCAAGAAAGACTGACTGAATTAATTAAACTAAAACTTTTTCAATATAACTAAATATTAAAATCTGTTCAGCTGCTTTTGGCAGCCAGTGTAACATCAAGAATAAAAAACCTAAAAGTGATCAATTTAATACTGAATTAAGAGGTATGTCCCAATACTTTTGTCCATATAATATATATAGATAAATAGATACAGTTGAGGTCAAAAGTTTGCGCCCCCCTCTCAGAATCATGAAAAATGTTAATTATTTTACCAAAATAAGAGGGATCATACAAAACGCATGTTGTTTATTTAGTGCTAACCTGAATAAGACATTTCACATAAAAGATGTTTACATATAGTCCACAAGAGAAAATAATAGTTATAGAATTTATAAAAATGATCCTGTTCAAAAGTTTACATCCCCTTGATTCCTAATACTGTGTTGTTACCTGAATGATCCACATCTGTGTTTTTTTGTTTAGTGATAGTTGTTCAAGAGTACCTTGTTTGTCCTAAACCATTAAACTGCCCGCTGCTCTTCAGAAAAATCCTTCAGGTCCCACAAATCCTTTGGTTTTTCAGCATTTTCAAATGCTCACTGATGCTCCAGAAGGAGAAAAAAACATGCATTAAGAGCCAGCCATGTGTACATTTTCCTTATTTTGCCTAAATAATCATATTTTTTATTCAGTACTGCCCTTCAGAGGCTACAGAAGCTTGAAACATGTTTCCCAAAAGACGAAATAAGTTCAGTTGACCTTGATCTTCAAATTCAAAAAGTTTTCTTCCCCCGGCTTTTAATGCATAGTTTTTCCTTCTGGAGCATCAGTGAGTGTTTTGAACCTTCTGTAATAGTTGCATACGAGTCCCTCAGTTGTCCTCAGTGTGAAAAAATGGATCTCAAAATCATATGGTCATTGTTGGAAAGGGTTCAAATACACAAAAAATGCTGGAAAACCAGAGAATTTTTTTCTCTGAAAAAAAGAAAGGATTTTTTTGAAGAACAATTCAGGACAAACATGGGACTCATGAACAATTATCACTAAACAAAAAAACTGCGGATCATTCAGGTAACAGCAATATTAAGAATGAAGTGTATGTAAATTTTTAAACTATTGAGTCATTTTTATAAATTCAACTATTATTTTCTCTTGTGGACCATACTCTTTCATGTGAAATATCTTATTCAGGTCAGTACTAAATAAAAAACAACGTGTTCTGTATGATCCCTTTTATTTTGGCAAATAATGAACATTTTTAATGATTCTTAAAGGGGGATGCAAACTTTTGACCTCAAGACAGGCAGACAAACAGACAGACAGAGAAGCATGCAGAATCCTACTTAAAAATATATACAACTCTCTTGTGAACTGTGTGCCTAAATGTGCATATCTTGTTTCATATATTACCCTCACAATACCAGTAAAACCATCCAGTTAGAAGAGTTTTGTGTAGCCTTAGTTTTGTGGCTAAATGCGGCTAAAGTAAACAGAACAGCTCGTCACCCCACCGAAGAGAGGGCGGGGTGAGCAGAGCTAATTAGCATTTAAAGGCAAATGCCACAAAACGGCTCGGTCTGAAAAAGGCTGATTTTGACAAGGTGGTAAAGGGTGTTTTTATACTGCCACTAAGAAATTTTAACCAAAGTATGTTATAGACTTCTCATTAGAACTTGGGCATCTGATGACCCCTTTATTTAATTAATTAATAATTAATTAAATTAATTAATTGATTGATTGATCTAAAGCTCCTATGTTCTTCAATGGGCAAAGACCTAAATCTACAAAACTTCAAGATGATGTTTTATTAGTACATTTCGAACAGTAGCAGAATCTTACAACAGTGGCGTAAAATAAATCTTTTTCAGTTCTGCACTAAAATAATGTATTTTTCATGTTGTGCATGTCTTTTCTACCAAGAGTTGCATTACAGTGCTTACATTTTTCTGCAAGTGGTCTGTTTCTTTCCCTTTGTGCTGTCAAATACAGCAAAATACATTGTATGAATTCATTCAGTGCAAAAGTCGATGATTTGAACACGAGCTCCACAATAGTGGAAGCGAAGGAGAAAGTTCGAAAGACGATGAGCGATGAAGCCGAGAGAAGTTCTTTTAGCAGTCAACGGAGGAAATTGACAGAGAGAGCAGAGATGAAAGGGAGAAGCAGCTAATGTGTACATGCACAATTAATGAGGATGAATTTGAGAACAGAGGAGACATTGTGAGAGGAGCAAAAATGGAAAAAGTGACGAGTGAAAGAGAGTGAGACAAAGTAAGAAACCTCACAATGGTTAAATATAGAGAGGCAGCTCTCGGTAATGAACAGAGATAGAGAGGTTCATGTGAAGTGTTTTGGTAGTTTTGTTGATTGATTTGTGTGTGTGTGTGCATCTGCAGGAGCTGCATAAACAGTTGGAGGAGGTGACTAAGGATACGGAGATTGTGGAAATCAGGCAGAGGGAGGCGGAGTGCGAGCTGGAGGCATCCAGAGACCGAGTGCAACAGCAGGCCACTGAAATCCTGCTCAAAGCCAGTGAGATATGCACATGCTCTGCTCTCTCATCACCTCTGCTCACAGTCAACTGTTCAATCCCACTTGACTCACTTTCATTGATTCATCCTTCTATACTGCTTTAGGCTACTAATCCATTACCAGCGTGCACAGCAGGATTGTGCGAGATTCAGAATTAAATGCCGAGTGCCTGCAGGTTCCAGTTGAACTCCTGCATTTCAATTGAATTTAAACAGGATACAGAACTCTAATTTAAATTAATCTAAATTTAAAATATTTTGAAGAAAAAACATACAGTTCAGATATTTGGTTTTTAATATTACATGCATCTTTACTAGTCGTATTTTTAAATGTATTATTATTGTAATTTTTGTATTTAAAAATACACTAAAATAATTTGAACCATGAGGTTAAAATCTATTATCTTCATCATAATCATTCTCAATATTACTTTTTTTTTTAAATGCATGGGTTAGAGTCTTTTATTAGTAGTAGATCTTAGAAGTTCATGGGTTAAAGTAACTATTTGAGGTTAAAATCTGTCATCATCATCATATATGTTGCAAATAAATGTTTAATGCATGGACTAAATACATTGTAACTGTTTGCTGAGGTTAAACAAAGTATTATCATTATTATTATTGTAGGGATGCACTGAAAAAGAGAAAAACAGCCAAAAATTAAAATGCTCTGCTCACATGCTCTGATAATAATAGCTTTGTAGGATTATCCATTATTTGGATAATTAGTTAAAGTTATATCTGATTATGTTGCATAGAACTAATTAAGATAATGTATTGATGTTTAATATTATTATATTTTCTGTACAATTTGATTGTGTTATTTTCAATGTGGTTATTTTATTGGCTTGTGTTTTTTTGTGTATCCCTACTTACAAAAATCTTACAAAACTACTTATATATTTTTTACTAAAATAGCAAATTATTCTTACAAAGCATTTTTGGTTTCAGTTTTCAGCCAAGTGAATCCAGAATTTTCAGTTTTGGTTTTGGCCCAGAATTTTCATTTTGGTGCATCCCTTCTTCTTCTTTTTCTTCTTCTTCTTCTTCTTCTTCTTCTTCTTCTTCTTATTGTTATTATTTATTATTATTTTAAATACATGGTTTAATGTATGGGTTAAATTAATTTTAACTGTTTTTAGGTTAAACTAATTATAATAATAATAATAATACTTATTATTATTATTATTATTATTATTATTATTATTATTATCTACACTGGAAATAAATGTTTTAATGCATGGGTTAAATTAATTATAACAGTTTTTTTTAGGTTAAACTAATTATTATTATTATCATCATTCAAATCTATTGTAACTTCACCGATAATATTCAGTTTTTATTTTTACTGATCTAATTGTTCAGGAATTTGAGGATTTAGATTTTAGATCTGAGTTTACGTTAACTGTTGTTTATATCGTTTTTAATATTACATGTGTTTTTATTAAGCGTGTATTTTATTTTTATTATTTGTTGCTGCTGTTGTTACATTTTATATTAATATAGATAATTATTATTTTGCTGTGTTCAAAAAAGCTAAAAATATGTCTCTTCCATCTTCATTTGACCCTCTAGCCTTCTCTGTTCTAATTCTATTTTATCTATTTTTATAAAAAAAAAACACTTGACCCTCCAACACTTTTACTCTATTCGATTTCTAACTACTTGTTTTCTATTAAAAGAAAAAAAGAGGCTCTGACACCTGCTTTCTCTATTCTTTTTCTATTCTGTCTACTTGTTTTCTTTTTATTTATTATAAAAAATGACACTTTAACACCTTTAACACTAGCATTCTCTGTTCTTTTTCTATTCTTTTGACATGTTTTATTTTTTTATGTTTTCTTAAACAACACAACTTGTTTTCTTTTTATTTATTTAAAATAAAAATACTTCTTTTGTGTTCTGCGTTAAGCTATCCTAATATTATCGCTCTATTGTTGGTTTTGCTTCTGTTATCTTCATTTGTAAGTTGCTTTGGATAAAAGTGTATGCTAAATGACTAAATGTAAATGTAACATTACAAATCAGTTTTTGAAATCCATGGGTTAAAATAATAGTAACTGCTTTCTGAGTTTACATTCTGTTGTCACTTTACAGATTAAGACCCGATTCAGCTAAAAAGACTGATATTGGAACAAAAAACTTGAAAAAGAAAAAAAACTACAGTTATTGGCATATTTATTGGGTAAAGGTTAACTGGATTTTGTTATCAGTGCATCAGAGACACTGCTTCAGTTGCAAGAAACCATTGCTTTTTTAAAAAAAAAGTTTGGGGTGATGGATCAGCTCCTGGTATCCAGGCAACAGCAGCTGTGTGTCCTAGCTGTGCTCATCACCCACATTCTGGAATGTTCCCTGAGGGAGGCAGAGCCCAGCTGGGCCTGTCACACCTAAATGCCAAACACACTTCTGATCCTTTATCTGGGAGAAACAATATGGGTTGAAGCGCTCGATTCACACTCTGTGTTTGTGTTTACAGTAATTACAGTGAGAATGTGCTTTCTGCACTGCATTAATGAATTTAACATGAAGCAGAAGCCATTATCTGAGACTTTTATCCAAGCTTGAACTCCAGGTAACCCATGCATTGACCACCAGGCAATATCACTAACAAGTGCATTTCTTTTCAAACGTTTGTAATGAGAAAAAAAGCAGAAATCATTAACTGTAATGTAATTAACCTTAATTAAACACTGCTTTTTATTAGCATAAATGACAATAAACTATTTAACTATTACCAGAACAATCAAGGACGCTCAAGAAACTCCTCCGTGCTGTGTTATTTTGGAATTATTTCTGTAAAATAATAGCATTTGTCAGTATTTTTTCTCTCTCTCTCTCTCTCTCTCTCTATATATATATATATGTTTAAAATCTAATACAAAAAAAAATAAATACTAATAGTTTATAGAGAGTATGTATATATATATATATATATATATATATATATATATAAAATGCAAATATTGATAAATAATAATATTTTAAGGAAACATTTATGTGTGTGTATAATATAGACTACTATAATTGTAGTTTGGGTTTTTGAGTTATAGTAATTTTATGTGCTTTTGTCAAAAAATTTTTTTTTACATATTTATTTTTATTTCAGTTTCAGTAATTTTAGTACTTTAACCTGTACAAAAATTAGAAATGTTGCCCTATCTTTTTATTGTAGTGTTATTTTAGTGTTATTTATATACAGTTATAGTATTTATTAATATTTTGAATTATGTTTTATTTTTAAAGTTTTAGCTTTCTACTTTAATTTTAAGTTTTTATATTTTTGTAATTTATATTTATTTTTATATTCGTTTTTTATATTCGTTTTTATTTCAGTTACAGAAATGTGAGTACTTAAACACTGAAAATTAGAAGTATTGCCTTGGCAACTAAGTTTTAATTTAATTTAATTTAATTTAATTATTTTATTTTATTTTATATGATTTATTTAAATTTATTTTATTTTATTTTGTTTTATTTCACTTAATAGTTTTAGACAATAACCACACTGCATTCTTGATTCATTTTTGATTTCGAAAGTTTGAGGGGTTTTTTTTGTTTACTACATAAAATTGGAATTAAAAATGCTAAATAACCATTTTTATTTCTGAGGTGACAACTGAAATAGCTGAATTAAACATTAAATCTGGTGCAGAGTACGTAACTGTTGAACAGTCCTGGTGATAGTTAAGGTTTATTTGACAGTATTGGCAGTTGGAAAGGATCTTTGACACTGTCTGCTCTCTGTGTTAGATGACATTTAAAGCATTGACCCTCTGCTACAGTTCTGTCTCAGTCTTTCTCTTTGTCATCCAGGTCAGATCGGAAGCCTGCAGGCCACCCAGATGACTCACGAGGCGGTCATTCGGGATCTGGAATCGGAAAAGTCTCGTCTGAAGGACAAGGTGTTGCGTCTGGAGGAGGAGAGAGGGGCGTTGCAGAAGAAATGTCAGACGCTGGACGATAGGCAGAGACAGCAGATCCTGTCCCTGGAGAAGGTACGGATCAATGCCATCCATTTTACTGAATATGGATCAGTTTAGGCCCACTAAGAGTGTTTGGACACTTTGTATCACATGTGACTTTTTTAGGATTGTTTGGACACTTTCTGGTTGTCAGAAATCACAAGCATGATGATAGTTGGTTTATAAAGCAAAAATGAGTCAGAAAAGATGCCAGTTTTGCTGCAGATGCCACTTGGTTTGATATTTATATCTGACAGTGCCATTTTTAGTGTCCAAATTATTTTGGGCAGCATGATTTGTATTGTACAATATTATAAAGAACAGTTTTCTATTTCAGTGCATTTTAAAATAAAATGTATTCTTTTGTTGGCAAAGCTAATATGCTGATTTGCTGCTCAAGAAACATTTTTTACTATTATTGATTTTTGTGGAAACCATGATACATTTTTTAGGATTCTTTGGACACTTTCTGGTTGTCAAACACCACACGCATGGTGTTAGTTGGTTTTATGCTATAAAATGATTTAGAAAAGTGGAGTTAAGAAAAGCTCTAGCAGCACTTTTTTATTTTATTACTAACTTCATGTGATGCATATTTGTTAGTCATAAAATAAATGAAACAGGTATGATTTCCGTACTCTTTAAATGAAATGAAATGAAATTAAATTAAAGGATGGCATAATTTATTTCTAAATATTTTAATCTATGATTTTATGTAAATAATCATATTTTGAACATGATTAAAATATATAAACAATATTCAGTTAGTTACAATGTATGAAAAATACTTTCAAACTTAATGTAATTCATATTTGTCAGTCAAAAAAATAAAGGAAATGGTTAAGATTTCTGCACTCAAAAAAATTGAATTTAATTTAATAAAAAGTAAATTAAATTAAATTAAAAACATGGCATAATTTATTTCTAAATATTTGAATCTATTTATTTATGTAAATAATCATGTTTTGATGCAAATTTATTTAGTTTATTTATTCAATGCTTATTTGTCAGTCAAAAAATAAATGAAATGGGTAAGATTTCTGCATTAAATTAAATTAAATTGAATTTAAAACATGGGATAATTTATTTCTAAATGTTTAGAAATGTATTTCTAAAATCTTTTCCATTTATTTGATTTTATTTAAATAATCATATTTTGATTCAGCTTTATTGTATAATTTATTCCTGTGATGGCAAAGCTGAATTTTCAGCATTATTAATCATGATATCTTTTTAAAAAAAATTTTTTCTTATTATTATCCATTTTTGAGGAAACTGTAAAACTTTTTTGTATTCCTTGGACACTTTCTGGTTGCTCTAGCAGCATTTTTTTTTTTTTTCAGATGCCACTTGGTTTGATATTTTATATCTAATGCAATGACATTTTTAAGCGTCCAAATGTTTTGGGGGCACAATTTATACTGCACCATAAGATCTTGAAGCATGGTTGGTGTGTGTAAGAGAGATGGCGTGAAGAAAAACTGCTCAAGTTTGCAGAATCTATCTGTAAGTAGCTCAAACATCAGTCTTCTGCAGAAACATTTATTTCACATGAGTTCCTCTGAGACATCATTAGTTTAAGCTTTAAGCATATACAAGCCCATCTCTGGTGTTAAACACTAGCTGCTTCATCACAGCTAAATCCAGACCTCTATGTTTAATTCAAACCGCTCCATCCTCGCTGCAGAGCGCTCGAGACCTCAGAAAATATGTCTCTTTGTGGACGGCCGGTTTGATTGAAAAGGAATTCTTATTTCTCAGTGGTTTCACTCGGCCTGGCAATCATTTTTCTTGTGCAGAGACAGCATGGCTATTTATTTGACTCGCTACAGTATGGCATTTCTTGCTGTTTTCACACAACAATCTGTTCTAGCAGTTTGGCTTTTTGGCTGTCCTGTCGCATTTAGGTTTTCTTCCATTATTAATACGTTGAGAGCCCCAATAAACAGATTGTGGGAATGTGGGCTTGTTTCTGCTCCAGAAATATCCCTCTCAGCAGTTTTAGAAGTAGACTTTGGGAAACTTTTAAAAGCTGTGGTGCAGCCCGTCATGCGACACATTGTGAAGACATTCCCCTTCTCTCTTCCTAATAGCTTCTTGTCAATCTCTGTTTTGACTAAAGAAGACAGCAAAAGCTCAACAATGAAATAAAGCATAAAGCATTAAAATTTCAGCAGTTTTTTTTAAAAGCTTCAGAAAAGGCTGTGAGACAAGGTGGAGTAATCAATGGAGTAATCAATGCACATGGAATGCACTCAATCAATGAAATGTACAGTTGTTCCAAAAAATAAATAAATAAATAATTGAAAAATAATTTTTGCAGATTTATTGAAAAAGGAAAAACTGAAATATCACATGGTCCTAAGTATTCAGACCCTTTGCTCAGTATTTAGTAGAAGCACCCTTTTGATCTAATACAGCCATGAGTCTTTTTGGGAAAGGGCATTTGGGATTTGGGCATCTTCTGCCATTCCTCCTTGCAGATCCTCTCCAGTTCTGTCAGGTTGGATGGTAAACGTTGGTGGACAGCCATTTTTAGGTCTCTCCAGAGATGCTCAATTGGGTTTAAGTCAGGGCTCTGGCTGGGCCATTCAAGAACAGTCACGGAGTTGTTGTGAAGCCACTCCTTTGTTATTTTAGCCGTGTGCTTAGGGTCATTGTCTTCTTGGAAGGTAAACCTTCGGCCCAGTCTGAGGTCGTGAGCACTTTGGAGAAGGTTTTCGTCCAGGATATCCCTGTACTTGGCCGCATTCATCTTTCCCTCGATTGCAACCAGTCGTCCTGTCCCTGCAGCTGAAAAACACCCCCACAGCATGATCCTGCCACCACCATGCTTCACTGTTGGGACTGTATTGGACAGGTGATGAGCAGTGCCTGGTTTTCTCCACACATACCGCTTAAAATTAAGGCCAAAAAGTTCTATCTTGGTCTCATCAGACCAGAGAATCTTATTTCTCACCATCTTGGAGTCTTTTAGGTGTTTTTTAGCAAACTCCATGCGGGTTTTCATGTGTCTTGCACTGAGGAGAGGCTTCCGTCGGGCCACTCTGCCATAAAGCCCCGACTGGTGGAGGGCTGCAGTGATGGTTGACTTTCTACAACTTTCTCCCGACTGCATCTCTGGAGCTCAGCCACAGTGATCTTTGGGTTCTTCTTTACCTCTCTCGCCAAGGCTCTTCTCCCCCGATAGCTCAGTTTGGTCGGACGGCCAGCTCTAGAAAGGGTTCTGGTCGTCCCAAATGTCTTCCATTTAAGGATTATGGAGGCCACTGTGCTCTTAGGAACCTTAAGTGCAGCAGATTTTTTTTTGTAACCTTGGCCAGATCTGTGCCTTGCCACAATTCTGTCTCTGAGCTCTTCAGGCAGTTCCTTTGACCTCATGATTCTCATTTGCTCTGACATGCACTGTGAGCTGTAAGGTCTTATATAGACAGGTGTGTGGCTTTCCTAATCAAGTCCAATCAGTATAATCAAACACAGCTGGACTCAAATGAAGGTGTAGAACCATCTCAAGGATGATCAGAAGAAATGGACAGCACCTGAGTTAAATATATGAGTGTCACAGCAAAGGGTCTGAATACTTAGGACCATGTGATATTTCAGTTTTTCTTTTTTAATAAATCTGCAAAAATGTCAACAATTCTGTGTTTTTCTGTCAATATGGGGTGCTGTGTGCACATTAATGAGGAAAAAAAAATGAACTTAAATGATTTTAGCAAATGGCTGCAATATAACAAAGAGTGAAAAATTTAAGGGGGGTCTGAATACTTTCCGTACCCACTGTATATGCAGTTCACATACATAAACCTTAGATTTACTCCAAAATGTATTTTATTTCTGATTTATTTATTTTTCAAAAGAATAATTCACTTGCATTCTATTTAGCTGTATTGGAAACACAAGACTGTGTCCTCTGAACATTAGCCTAATAAACATGTCAGATGGGGGTCAGCACTTCCCTAAGACCAACTTGTCAAGAATGTAGAATGTAGAATATATAAAGTACCATGGTATTATTGGCTCTCTCTGCTGCTATGTGCTTGGATTTCAGGATAATGCCCATTTGAAAAAGTCTCATCAAGCTTTCTCTCTTTTTCTTTCTGTCGCCCACATCACAGTTTGTTAGCAGCACAGCCTTGAGTTAGGTGTTACTATGACAACACTCACCAAATAGAGCGGGAAAGCATTGTGGAGTGATTCACTCTGCCGACACTTCTGCTGGTCCTATAATGGGAAGTTTATTTACTTGCGGGCAGTTGCATTACAGTGTCAGTGTGGGGGTTCGAATGTCCCTTGGCTTTCACTGTTACACTTTTAGATTGGATTCATAACATTTCTGAACAAGACACAGTGTCCCTTATTGATGCCTGTTTGTGCTCATTTCACAAACCATACTCAGATTTCAGCTTTGTGTCATCTTTATCTATGTACATATATATAGACATTTTCATATAAGCATTAGCCCATCTTTTAAATACATTTGTTTCTGATTTTTTTTCCCCTCTACAGTCAATTCGAGAGGAAAAGCAGATCTATGAGAAGGAGCTCATGAACTTGCGTGCCAAATATGAAGAGGACACTGCTCATTTTAAGGATTCCCACAGCCGGGCGTTGGACGAGCTCTCCAGGAAGCACCGGGCAGCTCTAGAAAACACCCAGAGCATCTCTGAGAAAGAGAAGAACCGACTCCTGTCCGTGAGTGAACTCTGTCACAACACCCACTGGCTGTCAGCCTGGGCCCACATACAACTTTCTAAACACTCCCAGAGCTGTCCTGTTGAGATATCAGCATGACTGCGCTTAGTCGTTAGGTTCAGACTGAAGAGTAACTCGCTATCTAGCGTCAGTCAAGACGTGTCACCTTGAGAAAGATCAAGACGTACCTTTGAGCGCAAGGGAAAGATCTGAGAGAACAATTGTTCTATCTATCTATCTGTCTATTGTTTTATCATTCTATCTATCTATCTATCTATCTATCTATCATCTATCTATCATCTATTTATCATCCATCCATCCATCCATCCATCCATCTATCTATTGTTCTGTCATTCTATCTATCTATCTATCTATCTATCTATCTATCTATCTATCTATCTATCTATCTATCTATCTATCTAACTGTCTGTCTGTCTATCTAGCGTTCTATTGTTCTATCGTTCTATCACCTATCTATCTATCTTTCGTTCTATTTATCTATCTATCTATCTATTTATCTATCCATCTATCTATTGTTCTGTCATTCTATCATTTTATCTATTTATCTGTCTGTCTGTCTGTCTATCTATCTGTCTATCTTTCTATCTTTCTATCATCTATCTATCCGTCCATACATCTATCCACCCATCTATCTATCTATTGTTCTGTCATTCTATCATTTTATCTATCTATCTATCGTTCTATTGTTCTGTCGTCTATCTAGTTAACAAAATTACTGAAACTGAAATATTGCATTAATGAAATAAAATAACATTGATTAAACTGGTTTACATTTTCAGATTTATGTATTTATTTTTTCCATCAATTTTATAAACACATTGCAGCAAAAAACTTGATATATCAAAATGCTAAATGATAGTTTTATTGGACATAAACAACAAAAGATAGGGAATTGTATTTTCCTACCTTTAAAAGTTTTATTTTGCTATCCTAATCATGTGGGCCCCCTTGCACATCTTAAATGTCAACAGCACCACTAGACTAACATATCTTGTGCTTAAATAAACTAGCAGGTTGTTAAAAAGTTTTTGTCTTCCCTTTGGTCATGTCTTATCTTGCCTAGAGCACTAAGTGAACCAGAACTGCCACTTCAAAAACAAAAAACAGGTGCATGATGCCTCTGAAAGCACCAGATAATTTTCTAAAAGTCACATGTTAAACTTTAAAAGGTTATCTAATGTAATCAGGCTATAAAACACTTTTGATTTTAATCATAACTATTTTAAGAATGTATGTTCTAGAAGAGAGAGAAAAAAGCTGAACTAATAGACAGAGAGAAAAGGGAAGCGCAGGTGCCTCAGCTCCAGGAGGTTTGGTAAAAAAGGAAGAGTGTGGTACACAGCTTGGCGTCCATGCATCGTTAGGCACAACAGTGCAAATTCATTTCTCACACACTCACACCTCCATCCCGCCTCCATCTCACTCTCTCTGTCCTACTCAAGGTGTCCCAAACAGGACACACTCACTCTTTATCAATTTGAAAATGAAAATCATAACTGTTATTTCCCTCATCAGTGGAGACGGGCTCGTAAATGGCACACGTCATGACTAAACCGCCTGTTTTGATTGCGCTAGCTGATAGCATATGAAATGAAAGCATACAAAGCTGCACGGGATTGACTCAGTCAGAGCTCAATCTGTCACCCTCCCCCAAAATAGGCAGCTGCCAGCAAGCCGGCACATCCACATCCAAACGCTTCACAACTACTTAATCTTTTTGTATAATTACAAAAAGATAAATCACGCACAGGTCGTTAGCTGAACGTCGCAGAGCAGCAGTGAGTTATTTCGCTTTCCTGTTCAGAGAGCGTGCCCGCAGTTATGGTGTTCCCAGGGTGTGCGTTCATTTTCAGGTCACTGAAGCCAAGGTCTAACGAGGGTGTTGACTCATGCCAAGGAGGTCTGGAGTACCTGGAGAAAGACAGGCAGAAATAGACACTTGTTTTGGAAGCATCAGTGCTGATTGGATTGTATATTTTTATCCCATTCTTAATGTTTTCACGTATATGACCCTGGACCACAAAACTGTCGTAGGTAGCAAGTGTATATTTGTAGCAATAGCCAAAAATACATTGTATGGGTCAAAATGATCGATTTTTCTTTTATGCCAAAAATCATTAGGATATTAAGTTAAGATTATGTTCCATGAAAATATTTTGTAAATTTCCTACCATAAATATATCAAAACTTAATTTTTTATTAGTAATATGCATTGCTAACTTCACTTGGACAACTTTAAAAGCGATTTTCTCAATATTTAGATTTTTTTGCACCCTCACATTCCAGATTTTTAAATAATTGTATCTCAGCCAAATATTGTTCTATTCTAACAAACCATACATCATTTGAAAGCTTATTTATGGAAAAAATGAAACACCACTGTTCAAAAGCTGTTCTCATATGTTTACCAAGGGCTCCTTTCATTTAATCAAAAATAAAGAAAAACTTGTAGTATGAAATATTACAGTTTAAACATTTTTTAATATTTCAAAATGTATTCAGTGTCACATGATCCTTCAGAAATCATTCTAATATGCTGATTTCCCGAACAAGAAACATTTGTTATTATTACATTTAAAACAGGTATGCTGCTTAATATTTTTTTGTGGAAGGTTAAAAGTTAAGTCAGGATTCTTTAATGAATAATATGTTCAAATTGTATTTTAAATTTTATTTCATTTTATTGTATTTTATTTTATTTTATTTGAAAGATCCCATTGAGGGGATCCCCCATCCCTCTTCTTTTTTTTTTCTTTAAATTTAATTAATTTAAAAAAAGTCTTACTGACCCCAACATTCAAATGGTAGTGTATGTGTGAATAATGTATAATAAAATGCAAATTTAAAAAAGTAGTAATGCAAAAAATAATATTTAAAAATTAATGTACAAAAGATGTACAAAAATGTACAATTAGCAATTTCTGTATGGCGTTTTGAATATTTCTTGTGGACGTTTGATCATTTTTGACTTTTCAATGTAAGTTGAATCTGTTTTTGACTCATTTTAGCTGTACAAGAAAACCTGCTTAGTAGTTATCCACACCTGAGTATAAAGAATTTTTCACTTCCAGCCCTTCTTAACAATGATATATCACTTATAAATGATTAAATACAAAATTAATAGCAGTTATTAATATTGATGTGGTTTGGAATTGGTAAATAAATATGACCAGAATACCAAGATATATATAGTCAGGACCCATAAAATGTATGAAGGTCACAGACACAGTTTATTTTTAGCTTCAGACTATGATTCCTATGATGAATAGAAAGTTCAGCAGAACAGCATTTATGTGAAATAGAAATCTTTTGTAACATTATAAATGTCTTTATCACTTTTGATCAATTTTAAGCATCCTTGCTAAATAAAAGTATTAATTTTTATAATTTTTTTTCTTTCTTTAGTGTGTAATGTTACAAAAAGCTTTTTATTTCTGATAAATTCTGATCTTTGGATCTTTCTATTCATCAAAGAATTGATGAAAAAAATTTACTCAAAGCAATATTGATAATAAAAATGTTTCTTAAACAGCAAATCAGCATATTAAAATGTCGAGTAAGAGTGGAGTAATGCTACTAAAAATGTAGTGAGCAGAACATTACAGACCTTACTGTTCAAAAACTTTCAACTGGTACTGTATATGATGCCTATTTTTTCCTCTAACTTTTTACAAAGTCGGCAAGTATATAATGCCTTTTGTTTTAAAATCTTTTCAGATTTTAAAAGTTGTGTATTCCATCCTTAACAAGCTGAGCAGAGAATTTTCATATTCTCTTCACACTTACAGAGATTAAACCTGCCCAAAGCCAGCCTGCTCCGCCTTTATCACCTACTGTCAAACCCGTACGACCCTTCAGCAAACCTTTGTGCCGGTGGACGTTGCCGGTGATGCCGGAGCAGCCAGCGGTTAATCACATTACAGCGTGGCCGTTTTGGGCTTATCGCTCCTCCGCCGTAGCGCCCGCCGTCCTCAGAAATGGAAATGCAGTTTGAAAAATTGAGGCGCGGATGAATAATCAATGAGAGTGGCCTCTGTAAGAGTGTGCCGCTGACTCACAGCCTTGTACAGAAGCGGCGTGACGACCGTGCTGACGTCCTATTTAAGATGAAGCCTAGGGCCCTTCCACTCTCCTTCTTTATCTTTCTTTTCCAGAGAGCATTCGGTTTCTACTGTGTGTCCAAAGTGGGTTTGGTGACTCACTCCTCTGATGACAGACCCTCAGAGCATTAGAGGAACCTTTATTTTGGAAACCTCCACAGAGTAGAGCCGCTGTAGGCGTGCATGTGCGCAATGTATTTTGTATTTTCTGGGAGGGACTTTGACGTGGATCACAGCATGGATCCATTTTTACCGTTGTAACGCATGTCTTGTGTCACTACCGAGGCACTCAAGAGGTGGCATTTGCATATTTGTGTGCCTTCAATTAGGGATGAAGTGAATTATGCACACATGTCGGCTACACTAGGCGCACGGCCCATTTGTTCGTCTGTGCTAACCATCAATTTTTTAAACAGGCTTACTTAAGACCTCATTCTCCTCAAAGCCCATGCGCCCACATACGCACAGGCTTTTCACAGCGTGTTCTTTTAGGTGATGTGTGTATGGAAATGTGACGTGGATTTCATTCGATGTGGACTTCAGTTTAATCAACATGGGCAAGGAGCTCACTGCTGCTCTTTGAGATAAGAGGAAGAGATGATCTTGTCTCTTTCATCTTTAATTCGTCAGCATCTACCACTCTCCACTTTTATGTCATTAACTTGGTTCATGCATGTTGTTGTACTATATATATCTTAAAGGAGAACTCCATTTCCAGAACAACTAATTTACTAATAATTTACTCACCCCTTGTCATCCAAGATGTTCATGCCTTTCTGTCTTCGGTCGTGAAGAAATTATGGTTTTTGAGGAAAGCATTTCAGGATTTTTCTCCATATAATGGACTTCATTGGTGCCTCGATTTTGAACTTCCAAAATGTAGTTTAAATGCAGCTTCAAAGGACTCTAAACGATCCCAGCCGAGGAAGATGAGTCTTATGTAGTGAAACGATCTGTCATTTTTTTCGTCCTGTCAACTTCGTTTCACCATTGTTAATGAAAATTAATATTTAAAAAGTAATGTATATTCTTTTCATGCATCATTATACCTTTTTAAGAATTAAAAAATATCTATATTAACAACTGAAACATTCTATTAGTCAGTGTGAGATATTATCAGTCTAAAGTATCCTTAGCTAAAATTATCTACAAAACCCAAGTTTAAACTGAGTCTTAAAATATAAGCGGCTCAGGTTGAATTAATTACAGAATTTTAATTCTTAGAATTAAAATATATAACCAGAATATTTGAGGAATATTAATTTATTCCTACCTCGCAAGCGCTATAATAAGACACACTGTATCCTCGACTGTGGTGGGCAGGACACAATCAAAAACTGCATTACGTTCTGTAAATGTCACAGGATGGCTATGATTAGATTCTGTATTAGAATATTCCAGGAGAGCTCAATAAAGCTCAAGAATCTTATTATGAATAATGTATAGTTATTAATTTCTTCTCATGCCTTGTTTTTGCATTGCAAATCTCATCATCTTATTTTTTTCTTCTGCTTCACGAGACAGATATTAAGTGGATTTTCCAAGGCACTACACTGACGTGTTTGAAATTAAGTTTTCAGACAGTGATGCCTTTAAAATGCCACAGCCTAAAAAAGATTTCTAACATGATTAAAGGAACAGCTCATCCAATAATGAAACTTCTGTTGTTATTTACTCTCCCTCATGCTTTTTCAAACCCATATGGATTTGGATCAACATGAGGATAAGTAGTAAATGACAGGATTTTCACTTTTCGGTGAACCATAACTACAACTGACGCAATCCCTCCACACGGTTGCCTTATTTCCAATAACATAAGTTGTTTCTCATGTTTGTAAGCTGTCGTCATTTGTAATCAGCATCTTCTGTCGGATTCATAGGAAATGGAGGAGCAGTTCGAGAAGGAACGCAGCTCTCTAGAGGAACAGAAGAGCCTTTTAAGGGAGGAACTGGACAGTCTGCGTGAGGAGCTCACAGCCAAACTCAACATGGCCAACAGTGAGGTACAACCTTTGTTGACTCTGTCAAAGTGATTTAGCAGGAAGGAAAAAAAAAGACACGGAAGCAGAGGGAGGAGATGATTAATTTCAGTGTCGTGTTTATCGTCTCATTAGTCTCAATGTGTTTTAATGGGCTTCTGGAGCTCAGATCTGGCTGAGACCCATGTACCTCAGCCACATCTGCAAATGGGCCAAGGAGACCCCTGAAGAGAAGCAGGTTATTATTACTGGTTATTACCCTAGCATTTAATTTACCCAGATTTCATTCAATTTTTGAGTCGCAATTTGCTTAGCATAAATGGAAACGAAGCTCTAAAATTGCTGGATGGTATCTGTTTTTTTAAATATGGTAGTTGTGGTTTCTAGCTGGTTTAAACACTCTTAAAGGCTGTTCCAAAATAGCTGAGTCATAAAAAAGCCATAAATCACTATATTTTATTAACATTCTCTATTGGAATGAACTTTGAGCATTTAAGAGACTCAATGAGCATGAATAGCATCTCAAATCTCAGTCAAGCAAAAAGTTACATTTAGGTTAGGATTCTGCCTTTAGAAGATATCCTGCTGATTTTGTTAGTCTTAGCTGGTTTCCCAGCTGGCCTGGATGTTTGATCAGCTAAAAAGTACCCAAAACCCCTCTAAAACCGGCTAACATTCCCACTAAGACCTGTAAAAGAGTTGGTTTTAAGTTTGTTTGTTTTGTTTTGTTTTTTTTTGGCAGAATAGCTGCTTATATACCTCACTAGGATATAAAGTGTGCAACTGTGTTTTTATGCATGTAGTTATTTTTAATAATTTAATTAATGGGTTAAAAATAATACAAAAATTAAGCACAAAAAATAATACTTGAAATATTTATGTTTTTATTTATTGTTGAAAAAGATGTACAGAGACTATAGATTTATTATATGTATTGATTGATTTAATTTATGTGAAACCTCTGTGAAAAGGTTCTTGTTAGTAATTAATTATATAAATATATATTGCAAATGCAATATATGGCCCGTAATGCTAAATAAAGTAAAAATCATATAAATATGAGAGTTATATCATTTTAAATGTATTCTAATTATACAATCTAATTATAGTCAGATATTATACAAATATTTTAATACTTAAAAATTGAATTAATAATTGTGCAAAAACTAATTAAAATATAAATATAATAGACTGTTGAGTTGATTTATTATATGATAAACCTGTGTGAAAAGGTTTTTGTTAGTAATTAATTATAGAAATTATACAATCATATAATAATTGTATTAATATTTTTTTTATTTTATTTTATTAGTTAATAATTGTGCAAAAAACAAATTAAAATATAAATATAGTAGACTACTGAGTAGATTTGTTATATGTGAAAAAAGTTCTTGTTAGTAATTAATTATATAAATTATGCAATCATATATTAATTATATAAATGTTTTTATATAATTATATAATTATATAAATGTTTGAATATTTTATATATGTAATTACAAATACTACTAAGTATATTTTTTTATTGTATTTTATTAGTTAATAATTGTGCAAAAAAAATCAAATATATTTATAATAGGTATATAATATTAAATGTATTCTGAATTTATTTTTATTTTTTTTTTAATATTTATTCTTTTCATTTATTGTTGGTAAAGATCTATAGAGACTGTTGAGTTGATTTGTTGTATGTGCAGCCTGTCTGAAAAGGTACGTTTTAGTAATTAATTATATGACGTATACAATCATACATTAATTATATAAATATTTTAATGCTTCTTTTTTGTATATTTTTATTCAGAATAATATTTTAAAAAATGTAAATAAATTGTAATAAATAATATTTAAAAATATATTTATTTTATTTTATTTTATTTTATTTTATTTTATTTTATTTTATTTTATTTTATTTTGTTTTGTTTTGTTTTGTTTTGTTTTGTTTTTGTTTTGTTTTGTTGTGCCTTATTCTTACAGTGTCCATGAAAAGGTACTTCTTTGTATTTAATTACATAGATTATACAATCATATATTATTTATAGAAAAATGCTTGTTTTCGGAATATGTTTATATTTTTTATTACAAATAATAGTAAAAGTATTTTATTTTATTTTTTTTTTTATTATGAAGAGTGCCTCATTCTTACAGTGTCCTTCTGTACTGGTTAGTAATTATATAAATTATACAATCATATATTATTTATACAGATATTTTAATAGTTGTTTTCTGAAAAAAAAAAGTATAATAGTAAATATATATTACAAATAATGCTAAATAATTTATTTTTATTTTATTAAAAATTATATATATATATATATATATATTACAAATAATGCTAAATAAGTTATTTTTATTTTATTTTATTTTATAAGAAGAGTACCTCATTCTTACAGTGTCCTTTAACTCAACACGGAGAACAAGCATCTGCTGAAAACTGAGTAACTTCTTCTGTTTCTTTAGGTGAGTAGGCTCCAGGAGTTGGTGAAGCAGGGAGAGCAAGGTCTCGGTTCTGCTGAGGGACACATCTCCAATCTGAAGGACGCCCAGAAGAAGCTTCTAGAAGAGCTGGACGCCACGCGAGCCAGACTCAGAGAGACCAGCAACCTCCTAACAGCCCTTCAGGTCTATTACCAAAAGCAATTACTCCAAAAACTAATGAGAATGAGACTTAATACTTCAAAGTCACATTACTCAGCGGCTCCTGCCAGTTTTGCAGACATTTTTGTATTAAAGTTGATGTGGGTAATTGTATTTAAATATACTGCTTTTGCCCTCATTTTCCATGAATAGCTCCTAAAAACACCTGCTATGAGTTCATTGCCCTGTTGAATTACACCCACCTGCATTTTTGGCTCCTATGACAAAGACACTTCATTAAAGAGGCCTCTTCACGGTTCCTCTTCCTGTGTCCTTGACCTGAAGCACAGGTTCTCCGAGTGACCATACATAATGAATCAGAACCGAATGAGTGTGCCGGTGTGTGCGTGAGAGAAGAAATGAAAATAGATTTCCATCTCCTGGCCCCGGTTTGATTGATGGCTGTGAAGAAGAGCCCTCCTTCTCGTCCTGAGTGCCGCGCGTTAGACCTCACAATTACGGGTCGTGCGCTTAATGGCTCATCAGCGCTAATGTTCGCTCTCGTTCTTGTCCTCAGGGAGAGATGGAGACTCAGAAACAACAGCACGATGCCAAACTCATCTCTACCAAAGAGGAAGAGAAGCTCAAAATGGATAAGATGGCCCTGGAGCTCGAGCTGAAGTGGACCGAGACGCTCAGGTAACAGCAAGTTGTGTTGTTGTGTAACACAAGGGAGAGTTCTTGGAAATGTGCTTTCAAAAGTATTTACTAACCCCCTCATGCTATATTAAGGAACGTCATCAAAATATGGTGAGAAAAATGTCCCTTGAAAACTAGTTAAGAAACTCTATATAAAAGGCATTTTCTCGAACATAATAGTTTACTAAATAATATCTGTCCATACATTTATTGATCCATTGTTAAATCACAGATTATTTTTTATCTATCTATCTGTCTATCTATGTATGTAATTTACATTGTTAGGTATACTCATCTGGTATACCACTTTCTTCAGTTTTAATTAATTAATTAATTAATTAATTTATAATTGTGTTTTAAGCATTAGTGCAAGGTCCAACAATTCTTGGATTCTGAATAATTATATAAAATGTAAAACAAATAAAGAAATGATAATAACAATAATAATAATAATAAGGTCCAACAACTGTGCAAAAAAAAATTAATAGTATAAATAATCAAATTCTTGTATTATAGATAATTGTATAATGTAAAATAAATAAAGAAATAATAATAATAATAATAATAATGCCAGATTAAATATGTTTTTATATTAACTGTTTTTGTTCCCTTCATCTTCTTCATTTATTTATTTTTTTTAATAATAATGTTTTAGGCATTATTTTAAGCATGTCCAACAACTGTGCAAAAAATGTAAAAAATGTGCAAATAAAAAGTTAAATAAAAGGTATAAATAATTATTGTATTTAAAACAATTGTATAATGTAAAATAAATAAATAAATAATAATGATAAGGATGATGATAATGATGATAATAATAATAATAATAATAATAATAGTAATAATAATAATGCCAATCACAGATAAAATGTGTTTTTATATTAAAAACTTTGCCTTTGTTTCCTTCATCTTCATTTATTTATTTATTTATTTATTTATTTTCTTTCTTTTAATAATTATGTTTTAATCATTAGTGCAAGGTTCAACAATTAATAATCTAAATAACTGAATTATTAGTGAAAATAATTAATGTAATGTCAAATTAATGTAAAATAATTAAAGAAATAATAATAATAACAATAATAACAATAATAATGGTAATCACATTAAATATGTGTTTTCTATTAAAAACTTTGCTTTTGTTTCCTTCATCATTTATTTATTTTTAATAGTTATGTCTTAAGCATTAGTGCAAAGTTCAGCAATTGTGGGGAAAAAAGCAAATAAAAAAGTAATTAATAATATAAATAATCAAATTCTTGTAATCTGAATAAGTGTATCATGTAAAATTAATAAAAAGGAATAATAATAATAATCGAATATTAATATTGAATTAAATGTTTTTTTTATTATGTATTAATGTTTTTATATTAAATATAATATTAATTAATGTTTTTATATTTAAATACCTTTTTCTTCGTCTTTTGTCTTCATTATTTATTTATTTATTTTTAATAATTATGTTTTAATAATTAATGCATGATCCAACAATTACTAAATACTAAATTAAGATAAATTTTAAATAAAAATGTAAAAATCCATTTGTTTACTTTTTATTTGTTTGTAATAATAATATTCACTTTTATAATAATAATAATAATAAAAATATAATAATGTTCACATATAATATTAATATTAGACATTTATATATTTTATCATTTATATGTCAGTGATGTTGTCAGTGTTAAAAAGGGCATCACAGCCTTGACATTAAGTCATGAAATCAACATTCATAAAGATTATACTGGCCATGAATTCCATGACATGCGGGAGACTAAACAATGACAGATTTTTTTATTTGTGGTGAACAATCCATTTAAGTGGTTTGTCAACAAGCAAGGCACTTCTCGTTCTTTCATGTTCTCTTCTCCTTTGCCAAGCTACTGTATGTGATGACTTACATACCCTATAAAGTTCGCAACAGCTGTAAGTGTTTTGGCATTGCCTCAGAAGGCCCTGCCTGCCTAATGCATTAGCATTGCTTACAAACCAATGTTTAATATCATGGGCCTTCAAAAAAGACAAATGGGTCATTAGTAGAAGTCTGAGTGGTATTGGACTAAAACAAAGCCCGTTAATGGAAAAATTACACCCAAAAATGAAAAATCTGTGATCATTTACTAACCCTCAAGTCGTTCCAAACCTGTATAAATTTCTCTCTTCTGCTCAACACAGTAGAAGTTATTTTGAAGAATGTGGGAAGCCAAGTAGTTTCTGGTATCCAATGACTTACACAGTATTTTTCTATGGAAATCAATGACTACCAGCAACTCTGTGGAGACCCTAATTCTTCAAAAATATCTTATTTTATGTTCAGCAGAAGAATGACACTCATATAGGTTTGGAACAACTTGAGGGTGAGTAAATGATGACAGAACTTTTTTTTGTATTTTTGAGTGAACTATCCCACACAGAACATTTTGTCTTTTTTATGTGCTCATAGTTTCACAAAATTGCCAATTCGCCACTAAAACATACTCCGAAAACGCTAAAAAAATGTGCTAACTAGAAGGGTTGAAGTTAAAAAGGCCCTAGACATACACTCAACATGCTTAAATGACAAATCAACAAGACATTTATTGGATTTCATCCTTGCTAGCTCATTTTCCACAACATTTGTTCAGGATGGTGCTGTGGTGCCCTGGAGCGTGATATTTGGGCTTTAACTTGTTATTTGGGAGAATGTAGACCAATGTAGGGCTCATTATTGCTCAAAATAAGTGCTGGTAATAATGTTGGATCTAGGTCGAGAGACTCGTATTTCAAGAGACGTCTTGTTTTGAATGTCTTGGAGCTTTCGTGGCTTCGCACACCTAAACTAATTCAATTCCAATTCGACTCGAAGTCCACAATTAGCAAAGGTTCTCAACTAATATAATTTATTGTGCTGAGCAATTATTTAATTAAAGTTTTATAGAGGTGTAGTCCATGGAAAACAACATAAATTGGCTTTACAAAAGTAATTTTACTGTAGAAATGCCATGTGGTGCGGAATGCAATGCAAACAGGTTGATAAGGATGCCAATAGACAGTTTTCTGCTGGAATTATAGACCTCACTGGTGTCATTTTAGTATTATTTATTACTATTAGAGTATTTTATTTATTTATTTATTATTTTTTTTTTTTTTTTCATAAAATTTAGAATTAACTTTTTTTTTTAATATTTTCATTTTATTTTTTCATTGTTTTTGTAGTTTTGTTATGCAATTGTTTTTTTAAATAATATTTCTTAGAAACTATTATATAATATTAAATAACTATTTGTAAAAATAGAATAAGATAAAATACCTATCTATATATATATATATATATATATATATGTGTGTGTGTGTGTGTGTGTGTAACATAAAAGTGTGTATATATATATATATATATATATATATATATACACTTTTTTTGTATTTTTTAGTTCATAGTATTTTATTTATTTATATAATATTTAGAATTGATTTATATAATAATTATTTTAGTTTTAGTATTTTTAGTACTGCTACTTTAACATATTTTACTTCCACTATATATTAAAACTATTAACTATTAACTATTAAAGCAACCCAAAATTAAAATATAAAAAGTAAAAGCTAATTCCAAATTTTAGGGAAAAAATTGTTTAATAGTATATAAATAATACTAAGATGACAATTGTATATATATATATATATATATACTTTAATAGCATATAAATAATACTAAAATGACAATTTTTAAATATTATATATATATATTCTATTTTAATTTTAATATTTGTAGTGTTTCAACTTTAACATATTTTACTTCCACTAGTTGCCAAGGCAAGATGTCTAATTTTTGTTTTGATTTTCATCAATTTTGTTTGTTTTTCATCTATTTATGTTCTATATATATATTTAATTTCAGCATTATTTGCATTAAAAAAAACAATTTTTGATAATATTTTTAATAATATATAACTATTTGAAAAATAGTGTAAAAAAAGTATATAAAACTTATATATATATATATATATATATATATATAACAAAATTTACATAAAACTAATGAAGCAAACTAAAATTAAAACATAAAAACTTAAAGCTAATTCAAAATTTTAGGGAATACAAATAGTTTGTTATTTTAATCTTTTTAAATTAATATTAATTTTTTAGTATTTTTAGTACTTCAGTTTTAATTAGTGCTGTTAAACGATTAATCACGATTAATGGCATCTGAAATAAAAGTTTTTGTTTACATAATATTTGTGTGTATACTGCATATATTTATTATGTATATATAAATACACACAATATATACATGCCTGTGTGTACATTTATATATACATAATAAATATCCAAAGTACACACACATATATTATGTACCCAAAACTTTTATTTTGGATGCAATTAATCACGATTAATCATTTGACAGCACTAATTTTAACATATTTTACTTCCGCTGGTTGCCAAGGCAGGATTTCTGATTTTCATCTATTTTGTTTAATTTTTTCACGTTTATATTCTATATTTAATTTCAGCTTTGTTTACATTAATAAACACTTTAATAGACTGGATTAACCATTGTAATTAGGGTGAAAAACTGGCTCTTACGGGTTAAAAAGGTGAGAACTAAAAATATTATAGAAAGAAATATGTTTTAGCATGTCGAAGAATATTTAGTTAGCCTATAGATAATGACTTCCTCAAGCTGATCCTTCCATTGAAAAATATATTCAGGCATAATCAGAGGACAACTGTCTGACAAACTGTGTTTCAAATGTTGCAAGAGTGTTTGTTCATCACCGTGCCAATCTGTCAGACAACAGGCTCTTGCATTTGCAGAGTCTTAAACCGTCACTGACTTCTTTATCAACGCTTGAATTTGTGTTGTACAATTACACTCGCAGCTGCAGCACACAATGAAGTTCATAAAAACTCCAGATGGATCCTCCCCTTTGAGGCAGCGCCGTCTGGATGGCGCTAGCAAGCGCGTGACGAGTGCAACAAATCAGAACTGTTTATGCTAGTTTTGTTTGCTGGACTGACAGCTTTGCACGGAGATCATTTATGAAGACAAATGGACTCCCTGAAAGAGTTTATAAAGGTGATAAAGCCACATACAGCAACTTATGCTCTGCAAAAGTGCTGCTTAATTCAGCAGCTCCTCTTGAAATGCACACCATGAGTGGACGAGGCAGTTGTTATGTGTGTGTGTTTATTACCGACTTAGCTAAAAAGTTCCCAAGATGTCTAAAAAAAAAAAAAAAAACTGATTTCAGTTACTCTGAATTGTTTGGAAGAAAGAGGAGTAATAGGTTTGGAGACTAGGCTGGATTTGAACATGCAGCTCGTGAAGCATGTCTAACCACTTGGCCTTGACTCACACCTTTTTGCCTTGAAATGTAGCTTTTTTTCTGTTTATTTGATGTATAATCCATACCTTGGGTGGCCTATTTTTGCCCCCTGAATTTTTCAGAATGATTTCCAGAATACTGTGAATATGTTATGAGTGTAGGTAAGTGACATTGAATAATTTTGGAAGTTGTTCTCTGGTGCAGTGTAAAAACAGTCTAAAACTATTTTAGATTTTTACATTAGTTTGCATAATGTATTCTTTTATATACTCTTTATTATATTATATTATATTATATTATAGTATATTATAGTATATTTTAATATAAATTTATATTTACATTGTATATGCTGACTTCTATATTTCATCTATAACTACTTTTTACTAAATTCCAATTTTTTTTCACAAACATTATATTATATTATATTATATTATATTATATTTTTGGGACGGACCTTAGTGCAGCCCCCCAAAAAAGTTAACATGTTATAAAATAAAATGTTATAAAAATTAACAGAAATTATACATTTCATAAATTTGTAGTTTATATTTACATTCACATCACCTAGACCGCTGTTGCCACAAGACCACGGGAACTTTTGGCCAGAGGAGAACTGGCCCCCCGACTGAGCCTGGTTTCTCCCAAGGTTTTTTTCTCCATTTGTCACCGATGGAGTTTTGGTTCCTTGCCGCTGTCGCCTCTGGCTTGCTTAGTTGGGGACAATTTCTCTTAACACAACATTGCATTTTATTTTATTATTTTTGATTAACTACCTTTACCTAAAATGTGAGTGTTTACTGTTGCCTTTGGCATTGTTGATGTACTGTTTCCTATTTAATACTGTACAGCCGCCTTGTCACAATTCTGTATTGTTAAAGGCGGTATATAAATAAAGGTGACTTGACTTGACTTGACTTGACATTGTTTGTGCTGACTACTATATTTAACATTTAATTATTTTATACTGAATTTCATTTAATCTTTTTCACAAACTCTTATTTTTTAATATACTTATATTATATTATAATATATTTTATTGTATTTTTAAAAAATTATTTCCTACACTGATGGGCCTTAGTGCAGGCAAAATAAAATGAAATATTAAAAAATGTAACAGAAATTATACATTTCTTAAGATGTGCATTTTCCCTTTTACACTCATATAAATTTGTAGTTTGTATTTACATTGTTTGTGCTGACTACTATATTTAATCTGTGATTATTTTATACTGAATATCATTTAATCTTTATCACAAATTGTTATTTTTTTAATGTACTTTATTATATTATATTATATTATATTATATTGTATATTTGTATTTTTAAAAATTTATTTCCCACACTGATGGACTATTTAAAATGATCAAGTGCAGGCAAAAATACAATAATGTGTTCAAAGTTCAAAAATTAAGATATCCATTTTCCCTTTTACATTCATAGAAATTTGTAATTTCTATTTGCATTGTTCTTGCTGACTGCTATTTTTCATCTATAATTATTTATACCAAATTTCACTTAATCTTTTTCACAAATTCTGATTCTTATGTATTATATTATATTATATTATATTATTATTTAGGAGAGTTAAATTGTTTTTAAAATAATTGTTTTATTTCTCACACTGAACTAGTGAAGGCAAAAATGTTATTCAAAATTTGTATTTTACATTTGTATAAAATTATATATAATATATATAGATACTGTTCTGCAGTATATTATCAATTAGAGATTTTTGCCACCATAAATAAACAGATAAATCAGAATGTTCTTTATAACAAAAAAAAAAAAAAATCCAATTACAGCCTCAGTGCTTATTGCTTGGGTCTCGGGCGGCTTTCAAGGTTCCCAAACTCTCATTACAGCTTCCATTTCCTCTTAAGCAGCAATTAGGACGAATTTCACACCTTTAAAAGGTTTCAGAGTGTGTGAGGTAGTCGGCGCTGACAGTTATTTGGGCATTTTTAGAACGCTCTATATTGGAGACTTAATAATCACGGATTTAAGCGCCGCGCCGCGCTCTCATGATGTCCTGCGATTACACCACAGAATGTGCCAGTTAACCTCTTCTGTGACCTCCACTGCTGTGGAGCAGAGAAATGGAGGTGCATTAAAAGATCTGCAGAGCGTGTGAAAGGGGGGCCGGCTCATTTAGCAGCCATTAATGATCAACGGACCACTGACCTGGTAGAGTGCTTTATGTATTTTTATATTTCAGTATGTGCAACAGCGAAAGCCAGTTGTGTCTTGTTTTTATCAGGTATGTGTCAAAAGGTCTCGACAAAAATGTTATGTATAAGTAAACAGTACAATTGTCAGTGTGTGTTCTTGTGTGTGTCTCCACAGGCAAGAGTGTAAGAAACTGCGTGAGGAGCTGCGTGAAGAGCATGAGGAGAATAAAAGGTCAGCGCTCACCCAGCTGGCACAGAATAAAGATCAGGAGCTGTGCTCCGCCAGAGAGAGCTGGCAGAGGAAGGTGGAGGACCTTCTAGAGCAGGTCAGAAATGCTACTGTACCAACACTGAAAACATTTCTCATGTTGAGACTATTGCAAACAACCTTGGGGTGCGTTTGTGCTAAATTTACAAATCAACTGAAAAACTGATGAATAAATTAAGTAGGGTTGTCAAATGATTAATCGCGATTAATTGCATACAAAATAAAAGTTTGAGTTTGCCTAATACATGTGTGTGTACTGTGTGTAATTATGTAAATATAAATACACACTAATTCATGCATGTATTTAGGAGAAATATTTTATTTATGTACAAAATATTTGTATTTATATATATATTATACATTCTATAAAATTATAATAAATACGTATAATTGTAAATATTTCTTAAATATATACATGAATGTGTTTGTATTTATATATACATAATAATTACACACAGTACACACACATATATTAGGCAAACTCAAACTTTTATTTTGCATGTGATTAATCGAGATTAATCATTTGACAGCCCAAAAATTAAGCAATTGATTATATTATGAGTAAATAAATAAAGCTGGGAAAAAAATATTGATTTCCCAATTGTAATCGATTCTCATTTTTGGAAAACAATGTGACCCTGGACCACAAAATCAGTCATAAGGGTCAATTTTTTTGAAACTGAGTTTTATACATCTGAATAAATAAGGTTTCAATTGATGTATGGTTTGTTATGATAGGACAATATTTGGTCACGATACAACTATTTGAAAATCTAGAATCTGTGTGTGCAAAAAATTCTAAATATTGAGAAAATCACCTTTAAAGTTGTTCAAATGAAGTTGTTAGCAATGCAATCAAAAATTAAGTTTTGATATATTTACAGTAGGAAATGTCCAAAATATCTTAATGAAACATGATCTTTATCAATATCCTAATGATTTTTGGCATAAAAGAAAAATCGATAATTTTTACCCATACAATGTATTTTTGGTTATTGCTACAAATATAACCGTGCTACTTAAGACTGGTTTTGTGGTCAAGACTCACATAGTATTGCTCTTTTTTTGATTTTGATTGCTTATATTGTCCTCATTTTTAAGTTGCTTTGGATAAAAGCCCCTGCTAAATGACTAAATGTAATTGCACTTTATTCCACAAAGACATATTGATCAAAAGTGACCAGTAAAGACATTTATAATGTTATAAAACATTTCTATTTCACAAAACCATTAAGCAGCACTGATAACAATAATGATTCTTGAGCAGAAAATCAGCATACTAGTAGTATCATGTGACTGAAAACTGAAAAAGTAATGATGCTGAACATTCAGCTTTGCATCACAGGAATAATTATATTTTAAAATAAATTAAAATAGAAATTAGTTCTTTTAAATTTTTTATATTATTTCACAATATTTTTACTGATTTTTCCATCAAATGCAGGCTTGGTGAGTGTAAGTGACCTCAGTTCTCTTTGTTGAAGCCTGTGGCCGAGAAACTGCACTGTTCATCTTAACAGTAGCAAAAGACTACATGCAAACTCGCAGGAAGCCGGACAAACAAAACAATATGGGAAATACATGCTTTAATAAACTGCAAACCCCTCATATCTGCTGCCTTAGAGTTACTATTGCATTTATACTATAACCACACAGTTTTCTGTAATCAAATCAGCCCAAAAAACAATACAAAATCATATGCAGCTTTTGAAGAGCGATGACTATTTACAGCGGTGCATGATTAGATTTATTCTAAATAAAAGTATGACCCTGAAACCAAAATGATGCAAGAAAGTCATTTTACCGAACTCGTTTACTGATTGTTCATTAACTTCGAGTAGAGGTAGAGGATTGGGTTTTGTACACAAAGCCATGGTGAGAAAATTGTGCAAGTTATTATTAAAAATGATTGAAAATCCACTTGAAATAGCTACAAGGCTCGACATTAAGGAGTGCCCGATGGCTCGGGGCCAGTGTGAAAGACGCTCGGGACAGTTGGCGAATTGGTCACTGGTCCGATCGGGCCACTGCCGCGTCATCTCGAAAGTTTATCATTATCACATATTTTAAGCCGCCTTCATTTAAAATTTCAAGCGATCACAGAGAGACGTGTGTCTGATGGACAAATAGCCTGCAAAAGTATGTCAAAATACTCGTCTTGACGATTAACTTTGTAGCTTTAACAATGAATAATCTGTATTTAAGATGCATTTTAGCCGATCTCTGTTCCGGGCTTGCACACAAACTGCATGCAATCATTTTTCAAAATGTCATGTGTGTGGAAATATTACAAACTCTTTAATCATCCGTTAGCAGAGGCCAGAGACACTGAAGACGAATACAAAGAGGAAAAAGTACTGTAGCAGACAGAGTAAGATTTTACATATTGAAACGGGAGTTTATATGAAAGTATCTCTGAGGGGAACTGACTGTTTTAAGAAAAGTTTACATGGCGTTTTCTTTTCATCTACCTCTGTATAATGCATTTAAAGTAGCGCTTATAAGCACTGGGTACAGCTGTAACCAAAGAAACGTAAGATCTCTGTTATTCCATAAGCGCCACCTGCTGGCAGAGACTGAGTTTGCGTTCTTTCAGTCTGTCTGCTGTTTTTCTCTAAAGCATCTTTTAATTTGTAATAAAACCTTAAAGGGGTCATCGGATGCAAAGTTCACTTTTACATGTTGTTTTAACATTAATGTGTGTTGGCAGTGTATGTACAAATCTACCCTATAATGATAAAAATCCATGCAGCGGTTTTTAATTAATCTGTAAAAATAATATCCCCTTTTTCAAACTGAGCCATTCTCAGGTGCCTGTCGTTGTGGCGTCACACTGACAGAGGCCTCTCCCATGATAGTTGATTGACATGAGCGTCTTACCTAAGATCAGCTGTAACAGTCCGACCTCCATGTTTTGATGCCGAAGCAGGGATGTTAGACAAGAATTGAGTGATTGAGGTGTTGTGTTGCTGGATGTAATAATGAACATAGTGGTCGTCATTTACTCCCGACATCTGAGCCGCTGAAGATGCAGTAGATTACGTTTGTTTGTGAAGGGAATGCGCCTCCCAATCTACATATATCCCTCTATGTTCGCACGAATCATTCGTGATCCAGCTTCACTTACAGCAGAAGTGAGTATAAGGGTTTTGTTATGAATCTTTGCGATTGCATTTCCTAATAACGTGCTATTTAGCCAGGTTAGCGGCTAAATGTGGCTAAAGTAAACAGGCTCATCAATCCACAGAGAGGAGAGAGGGGCGGAGCGAGCAGAGCTCATTTGCATTTAAAGCAGCCTCGACCATAATGGGATTATTTTTACAGAGCTGATTTTGGCAAGGTAAAAAGGGTGTTGTTTTACACAACCATTGAGAATTTTTAACCAAAGTATATTATAGACTTTTCATTAAGACCCTAAAGAATCATATCAACTTGTGGAAAATGGGCATCCGATGACCCCTTTAAGAAAAGTTTACATGCCGTTTTCTTTTCATCTGCCTCTGTATAATGCATTTAAAATATCACTCATAAGCACTGGGCTGCTTTATTTACAGCTGTTATCGCTGATGCTCCATAAGCGCCACCTGCTGGCAGAGACTGAGTTTGGGTTCTTTCAGTCTGTCTGTCTGCTGTTTTTCCCTAAAGCATCTGTCCCTAATGTGTGAACTTTATATTTGTTAGGCTAGTAGGTTTTGCTGTGGTATCAAAATAGGATTCGAAAATTGTATAGTTTAATTGGTATGTAAAAGTTTGGTGTCATATAGGCTTGTTTATTAAAATAAAAGATAACATGAGTCAAAGCAACTAGCAACTATTTTATTTTTTTGTGGCAGTGCCAGTGAAAATTTTGACCAGGCAAGTAAAAATTTGAACCACAGTAGAAAAAGTCCTTAGCGTTGAGCCCTGAGCTATATGCCAAACATGTACTTATAACTATTCTGCCCTACAAAGGCAAAAGACCTTAACTCGCTAGAGTGTGAAAATGAGAAAAATGACTTTAAAGTTTTTTATTTGTCCAGCCAAATTAATTATAGGTAGGACACTGGAAATTTGGCTATTAGATGTTTTAGCAATGAAAATTATCTACATTAAAAAATTGTGAGCTCAAACTTGATTTTTACCCCTATTTCGAAGTTAGCGTACTCTGCCTTTGCATGTGTCTGCAAAAAGTGAGAAGTCACACCAAGGCAAAATGCGGTAACTTCCTCTGTGTACCACTAGAGGAAGCCTGAGAACCACTACTGGTACTCGTACCACAGTTTGCTATGCTCCATAACGTAAGAGAACGCTAGACATAGCATAATAGTTTTTATATTGACTCGAATGAAATAGCCTAACCTAAAAGAACGACTTGTGGATTGATGTGAATGCCAGCAAGCAGGAATGGCCAGAATGCTTGTGAATTGATTTTATCGGGTTACAAGAGAAGGTAGGATATGGATTTAATTGCAAACTGTTCGTAGCCTACTGATTTTATAATTGATTGTGCTACATGCTACAGCATTCGATTCCACACGCATCCAACTAGCAGTGACAGCCTGCTGAATAATCTGCATTATAAAATGTAAAAAAAAAGAAATCTTTAAAGATTATTCACATTTACATATTGTTGCCAAAATATCTCTGTACAGTGCCTTATTATTTGGAGCTGTCTGGCCGATCGCTATCTATCCAATTCGTTTGTTTAATGCTTCAGTGACAGATCAGATGTATGAAAGTATACAAGTTACACTGTAATTAAAACGTGGCAGACTTTAATGGACAGTAAAACAAAGGCAAAACACCATATAACTCAGAATCAGCATTGTAACTTTATACTGATGCGTGGCTAAACAAAGGCAGAACGCCCTAACTCAATTTGAGCGTTCCAAACAAAGTCAAAGAGGGGTAACTGGTGATATAAGGTGCTCTGCCTTGGTTTCTCCAGGGGTTTTTGAAGTTACGGTTAAAGACAATTCATTATTTTCTCCGAAAAACAACTACATTGACTCAAGATACTTATACACATGATAAAGGATGTCTTGAATGTCCCAAAAATATCAATAACTCATTTTTGACCAAAATCCAAGTTAAGGTCTTTTGCCTTTGCAGGGCAGTATTGTCATTGGACTTTCAATGGAGTGCAGTAAAACTAATCTTGCATATGATTTTGAATGAATAATATGCAATTTGGGATTTATCCTAGTCAGTAATCATTTCTACGACTAGTACTATGTGCGCTACCGCAGTTTGTATTGCTCATATTACACCATTTCATTTATCTATACAGCAATCAAGAATGCATTGTAACTTACAAATAAGTTGATTTGCTTTTAAACTGCCGGTTACGTGATATACTCGCCAATCAGATATTCCCTAGATGCCTGTAATGATCATTTTCTGCTTTAATCACAAGATTATGACAAAAGGCAGCAGTTCAGCCTTGCTTCACTATAGTCATTAGCTCCATTCAGTGACCCTCCTAGTGTCTGGACTTTGTTTAATAGCTAATTATTTTTCCATGCTCTACTTGTCCTCGTCTAGAGTACAGAAACAGAATATTACAGATGGAAAAAAGAAAAGGGGCTGAAAAATGAAAGCGTTTCAGACTTTATGTAGGTTCCTATTCAAAATCCACTTAAAACCGCAAGGGACCTCAGGCAAGAAATGCTGACGTTTTTTCTCAGGATTGAGCATAACTCTTTTAGCACCGTTTAAGCTGTGCACGTTATTGATGCCTTGTGAGGTGCATTGAGAAGAGGTGTGCTATTAGATTTCTAAGCGTTCGATCTTGCAGGTTTTTGCTTTACTTGAAGGAGGGATCTGGACAACATCTAAAGATGAATTGCTCTTTTGAATTGAGCCAGGAACAGAGCATCTTAGTAACTGCATGGCAACACCACAACAACGTCTTTTTTATGTAAACAAGCACCATTTCTTGTAGAAATGTAGTGGTTTGTGTTAGTCCATGTCTTTTATAATGACACATAACGTGTCATAACAAACTGTGAACTGTTCACAATTATTATATTTACTCATTTTTATTTTTATTATTTTATTTAATTTTAACTATCTATATTTTATTTTTAAACTATTAAAGAATTAAAAATATATAACTCTAATATTTTATATTATATCTAAAAATATATTATGTATAAAAGTATTAATTTGTATATCACAAAATTATTAAAAATCTACATTTTATTTATAAATTTATGTTTATACTATTAATTATATTTTTATTTATTAAATATTTTTATTTAATTTCAATCTGTCACTGCTGATCACTTTTAGGGAAATTTAACGAGTTACAATATTGTGTTAAATTGTATTTATGTTTCTATTATTAGTTATTATTATTATTTTTTTTTTTTTTATTTAACAACCACCATCTCTTGTAGAAATGTAGTGCTGTTAGGGAAATGTAGCGTTACAATATTATGTTACATTTTAGTTTTGTTTATATTATTAATTATATTTATTTATTTATTTAATGTTTTTTTTAATTATTTTTTAATTTAACAAGCACCATTTCTTGTAGAAATATAGTGCTTCATGTTAGTCCATGTCTTTGATCGTAACATTCTTGTTCATTTATTATTTTTAAAATTAGTATTTATTTTATTTTATTTCATTTTAAATTTATTTTATTTTTAAACTATAAAATAATTTAAAATTATATATGAAATTATATTATACATAAAATTATTAAAAATATACATTTTATATATATCTATATATGTCTATCTATATATCTATATATATATATATATATATATATATATATGGTGCTTATATGTATATTATTTTAAATTTAAATTTAATTTTAATCTATCACTGCTGATCACTTTAGGACAATTTTTATTTTTAAAATTAGTATGGTTTATTTTTATCATTTTATTTAATTTTAAACTAGATTTTAAAAAATATAAAATGAATGTATTTTATATTATATATATATAATCTTATTTATTTAAATTATGCATGGTTATTCATTTTATATTATATAAAATTATTACAATTTTACATTTTATTTATGTTTAGCTTATAATTTTATTATTATTATTATTATTTATTATTTATTTTATTTATTTTTATTGTTAGGGAAATGTAATGAGTTACAATATTGTATTTCTCAATATTTTATATGGAAAATATTTTTTTCTCACATCAACTGGCACCGTTCTCCATAGTGGGAGTGCGATATTTGGCTTGCAGACAGTTTTTATATTGGAAATGCTATTTTTTGCAGTGAAAAAGTGATTTGTGCCAACTTAGAGGTTTCATTTTTCAACATTTCATTTTTTTAGAGGTTTGAATAGTATTTCAGTAGTATTTTTTACTTTGAATATTAAAAAAAGAAGCCTGGAGAAAACTACTTTGAGTCAGCACTCAAATTTAGTGCATTCCACTACAAATAATTAGCAAAAAATGGTTTTAGATTTTTCTCTTGCTGGCTGTATTTTGAGATTTTTAAAACCACATCTTAGGTCCGATGAAAATAAAACATAACTTACAACACATTAGCCCCAACACAGCAGCTTTACTGAAGCCCTTTTGTCATTTTCAGCTTCATTGCATAATTTGTCTCCTTTCATCATCATGAACTTCGTTGTTTTATTTACTTGTATATGTGTGTTGAGCGTTTGGCAGGCAGCCGAGACCTCTTTCTTTCTCAGAGCTCTAAATGTGTCAGAGCAAGTCTTGCTGCAGCGGTAGATCTGTAGAGCTTATTGGAGAAGCGATTACAGCCACTGCAGAAATGTCCTCAGCCTCACCCATCAGCACTCTCCAGTGCACTAGATGAATCAGAGTGAAGCACGAGACCTACACGCGAGTCTTATCGTTATTTTTTAGTGCTGATTGCTGAGGAAAATCAGTTATATATGATTATACGTTCTTATTCTTTTGGTCCCAAACAACATTTTGACACACCTATCCCAAATTGATCCTACAGACATGAATGATACTTCAAACTGTACAGCTTCCTGAAGTTAGGTGTGTTAATATTTATGAGAAAACATCCATCTAAAAAAAAAATGAAATGGAAGTAGCGACAAATGTATTCTCATGTGTTGTGACTTACATTCAAGCCAAAACAGAAAAAAATATATATATATGGGACAGGAAGTGTGTTTTTTTTTTTAATCAAATAGATGGAGGAGTATCTAAATTACAAGCTTGTGGTCAACTGTAAGATGGGGGTGTACTATTTTATTTTATTTTATTTTATTTTATTTTATTTTATTTTATTTTATTTTATTTTATTTATTTATTTGTTTGTTTGTTTGTTTGTTTGTTTTATTTTATTTAAATTTTTTTTAACTATTTTATTTTATTTATTTTTAAAAAGTTTTAAATAAAACAAAGATAATTGGAATATGTTTTACATGAAAATACTATTCTTGTTTAATTCAATGTGTAACTTTTTCTTCATAATTAATAGTGAAACTTTTATTCGCAATTCCTGTTTCTTTTTTTGTATTTTGTTGTGTGCTTTTGTCAATTTTTACACGTTTTTTATTATTACTATTTAGTATTGTATATTACTATATTTATTTTAGATATTTAGTTATATTACTATTTTATTTTGTTTACGTCACCAGAAAGAAATGTGCCATTTCATTGAAATATTGAGATTGATCAATCTTCTTGCAAAATATATATTATATTATATTATATTATATTAAAATTTATTTATTTATTTGTTTGTTTTATTTGTAAATAATTGTAATAAATTTAGCTTATGTAGTTTTTTATATTTTACCTCAAAAATAAAACAAAAAAATATTAAAACAAAAATTAAAATTAAAAATTATATTTTAAATGGCATGTTTTTGGCATGTTGCTTACATAGTTTTTTTGCTTATATAGTTATGATATGTTTTAGTGACATGTTTTCCCCATATTTCTCCCCCTGGTTGGGCATAAATAAATAAATAAATAAATAACATGTATTGCAAAGAGGTTAGAAGGATCATATCTTAAGACCACACCTTCTTAAAAATATATATACACAAATTTATATATATATATATATATATATATATATATATATATATATATATTAATTGATTTATTTGTTTTGTTTTTTTTCCTTTTAAATAATTTTAATCAATTTTGCTTATGTAGTTTTTTACGTTCTACCTCAAAAATAAGACAAAATATATTACAAAATTACAGTTATATTCTTTAATGCCATGCTTTCCCCATATTTTTCTCCCTGGTTTACCTGGTTTAGGATAGATAAATAAATAAATAAATACATTTTTAAAATAATTGTAATCAATTTCACTTATTTTACATTTAACCTTAAAAAATAATAAACAAAACAAAACAAAAAATTATATTCTTTAATGGCGTGTTTTACCCATATTTTCCCCCCTGTTTGCCCGGTTGGACATACATACATACATACATACACACATAAATAAATAACAGGTATTGCAAAGAGGTCAGAACACTCATATCTTGAGACCAGACTTTCTAAAATCGCTTTTCATTTGTGGCAATATAGAAATATCCAATGTTGGGGCCCCTGGGGGCCTTTAACATGACTCAGCACTAGAAAATCGTAGAGAAATGATGTAGGTTTTTTTGACGAGTGAATAGTTATTGCTTCACATTTTGTCCTAGCAAGCAGTTTTCGCGATTTCCTCAAATGTAAAAATCTAGTTTTAACATGACGACTAGCGTTCATCTTTTTGTTAGCGTCAGCAGCGCTCGGGCTTGGATATGAGCAGTGATATCCCGAGCATATTGGAACCACTTCCAGCCGGCTCGAAAATGAAATTATTCGCTGATGCGATGACAAGCGCAACATCGTTTTATTGCCTTCACAAGTCTGAGATTGTTGGCTGGTACGACAGAAAAACTCTCTCCCTGTCACCCTCCAGTCATAAGCGACTGCTCTAATGAGGCTAGCAGGCCAACGAGTGGGCCGAAGCGACTCAAACCTTCCAGCTCTAACATATCGATTGGTGTGAGGAGAGCGTATCTGGCGCCGACGTCTGACTTCTCACCTCATTCAGTCCTTGTAGACATGGCTGCTAGACACAAATTCACACCTACATACTCAACTCACAGCTCTATTCACGGAGGAAGACTACAGCCAATGGGTGTTTTTGCACACACATGCCTGATAAGAGTGTGTGGAAATGACCGTGAAAATGAATGAATTTTTCCAGTATCTCTTCTTGTAGTCTTTATAAAGAGCATGTTTTACACAGTTAAGCTAATTAGTACAATATACGCTAAGCTTAATTGACTGCTTATGTGGCATAATGTTGATTACCACAAAAATAATTAAGATGCATCCCTCATTTAAAAAAAAAAAAGAAAGAAAGAAAAGAGAGTACTGTACACTTACAATGGAAGTGAATGTGGTTAATGTTTGGAGGATTATGTATAAATGTGAAGCTTACAATTTTATATTTATATATATATATATATATATATATATATATATATTCATTTTAATTTTTTTCTGTTAAAACATATTATTTTTAAAACATATTTGAGCTGTTTTTACAGTGTTCATTACTTATGGCACTTATGGTTCAATTTTAGGTTGTATTTATTTTAGTAATTTTAGTGCTTCACATTAAACTTATTTTAGTTAGTTGCCAAGGCAATATTTCACATTTTTGTTTAGTTTCTTATCTAATATTTATATGTTAGTATGTAATATTTAATTTATGCTTTATATAAAATTATTTTATTTATTCATTTATTTATTGTTTTTTTTAATATTTTAGTTAATGATAATAAACTAGCTTTTCATGGCAGCTTGTAAACATTAACATTACACAGTATTTTATTTTATTTTATTTTATTTTATTTTTTATTCTATTTTATTTTTTTTCTATTCTTTATTTTATTTTGTCATATTTCTTTTTTTTAAATGAAGGACAAGTTGAAATACATTTTTTGAGACGAGGTTGATGTTTTATTGTTGGTGTTGTACGGTATTGCTGTTTATTTTATATTTTATTTTATTTAATTTTTTTATATTTTATTTTATTTTTTATCTTTATTTTTTTATCCTTTTATCCTTTTTATTTTTTTTATCCTGGTTCATTATTGGTGTCTATTATTTAATTTAATTTAATTTTATTTTATTTAATTTTATTTTTTAATATTTTTATTTAGTTTTATTTATCCTATTTTATTTCTTTTTTTTAAATAAAGGACAAGTATTTCATTTTTTATATTTTATTTCATTTTATTTTTTATCCTTTTTTTTATCCTATTTTATTTAATTTAATAGTTTTTTTTAAGGAAGAAACAATCAATTTTAACAATCAATTAATTTTAAGGAACATTCAATATTATTCCACAAATTTAGTTGAGCTTAACTTGTGATGAACCCAGAATAAGGTTTGTTTAAGGTTAATGGATCATTATTGGTGTCTATTATTTTATTTTATTTTATTTTATTTTATTTTATTTTTTTTTATATTATATATTATTTTAAAGGGATCATTTCATTAGCTTTTTTTTTTACCTGCAGAGTTGTTTAATTTTTTCTTTCTTCCTGTTTGCAGATTTCCTTGCTGAAACAGAGCCTGGAGATGCAGCTTTCCCAGTCCCAGCATTCCCTGCAGCAGCTGCAGGCCCAGTTCAATCAGGAGCGAGAGCACCTGGGACAGCAGCTGCAGGAAATGGAGCTGGAGCATCAGCGCAGGGAGCAGCGGCTGCAGGAAGCCCACTGCTGCGCTATACAGGACATGCAGGAAGCCCGCCAGCACGACCTGAAGGTAACCGCAACAAAACGTAATCTCCCACCTGTCTCACACGGAGGGAGAACGCTCTGACCTGTGTGCATGCTCTTATCTTTTCCTTTCACCTCCTGGCTCTCTTATTTGAGTTTTTTGTTCCACATCCACGCTTATCTCAGCTTCAAACAACACTCCTACAGACTATTCAGAGACCGGCTGCCCTGTGCTGCTTTTTGCACAGTTTTTTTTGTTTTTTTGTTTTTTTGTTTGTTTGTTTTTTTGTATTCTGAAATGGTAAATCAGTTCAGTGAACAAAGATAACATTACATGGTATTCAGGGTCTTGTATTATTAATATTAATCATATTATTAGGGTGTTGTGTTATTAATATTCTTTATTTATTCACATAAATCTATTTATGTTATGTTCATTTATTATATATGATATGATATATATTCAGTATTCGTTATTTATTCATATTATTGTATTTGTATTTATATATTTGATTTATATATATTTACATTAGCTTCATATAAAAATTTCTTATTTGTCAAGAAACTGTATTATACATTTCTTTCTCTCTCTCTCTCTATATATATATATATACATATATTCATTATCTAATATCTAATCTAATTTCTGATCATTTTTATTTGCATTTTTTATTAGCAATTTTGTTGTTTTTTTGTTGTATTTTTTTATATTTTATAAGACTTGTTTAATTTTTTTATATTTCTATACTTAAATAAGAAAAAACACTAAATAACAAACAACTAAATTGCTGAGACTTAAACTAAAATTTAAAGATTTAAATTTAAATTTAAAGCCAAATCAAAAATACTAATAAATACTTATATTAAATTATTAAATTTTAATATTAAATTATTTTAGTATAAAATAATAACATTTTAGCATAGAAATTTTAAAAAAGATAAAAAAACCAAACAAAATTTTAATAAAAATTAAATATACAGAAGTATTTATTAGTATTTTAAATTAGTTTTCAATTTTATATTAACTATTTTAATATAAAATAATTAATAATATTTTAGCATAAAAATATTAAAAAAAGATACAAATAACAAACAACATTTTAATAAAAATAAATAATAAAATTAAGAGCTAATTTAAAATACTAATATATTTTGTATATTAAAATATTTTAGATACTTTATAACATTTTAGCATAGAAATACTTACAAAAGATAAAAAACAAAATAAACAACAAAATTGCTAAGTCTTAAACTAAAAATTGTAATAAAAAATAAAAATAAAATTAAAAGCTAATACTTATGAATACTTTTGTATATTAAATTCTTTCAGTATATTTTTAGCATAGAAATATTTTTTAAAAAAGTTTGAAAACAAAACAAAAATTTTTTATGAATATAAATCTATATATAGATTTATTGATTGGTATAAAATATCAATTTAACACTTTTATTTAATTTAAATTAATTTAATTTATAACTTTTTCCTTTCCTAAAATTTTTAATTCATTGAATTTTTACATAATTCATTTTTTAAATATATGAATGTATTAATGTAAAGACAGTCGGATTATTGACAGTAGGATTATTCAGCTGCAATTTACAACTTTGGTTATTAAAATCTGTTTGTATTGGTCTTATCACAAGTATTTTTTTTAGTAGACTGTTTGTGTGGCTTTGAAATGAATGGTTTGTGTTGTTTACATAATCAAGGGTTTGATTATATTGTAACCGTTTCTTTGTACAGTTTCACTGGTCACTGGTGTGTAACATGTCTTTTATTTGCTCACCAAAGCCATTTTTATTTGTATTTGCTGCTTGGCGAGTTTCCATATTCACTCTGTGGATTGTGGACAGGCTTTATAGCGATTGTCAACAGTCTGACTACACGACACCACATTCACTCCAACTTGTATTTGTTGCTGAAGCTCTAGCCTTGTACAGAGGCAGCCAAGCAATTGCTAACCGTAATCTTTTCAGCCTATTTGTCCACTGGTGAAATTGTCCGTTAGCCCCGTTTGCCCTCACGCGAGACCCTCTTTCTGACGCCCCATAGTTTTGATGTGGTGAGGCAGATCTGCCACAGATCCAGCCCTGCCCACAGCACATCTCACAGGTCCTTCTCTTTCCTCTATCCTGGAATAACCTGCTCGCTCTCGGCTCTCCTGTCTGTGGGTTAGTAATGGCTGAGCGCTTGCTGTCACAGGCTGTAATGTCTGCTTTATCCAGTACCTGGCCCCTGACGACTCCAGGGGAGAGAAACGCTCACGCCGACTGGAAATGATTACCTTGAGTGGAAGCAGTTGGGCTGCACAGGCCTGTTGTGATGTCACAAAATGAGAAAGGCTTAGATCGTGAATATTAATTAGGCCATGGACGCATAATGTAATATGAGTTGTTACTGCTTTTTGATTATAATTAGTGATGGGTTATTATAATTATATAACTTGTCATGAGTTTTCACCCTTTACAGTCTATAATAATATTTCATAGTATTTGGCAATATACATTGAAAAAATTGAACTAGACAAAAAAGTTTTAAATAATTAAAACAATTAAAAATGAGATAAACTAATATGGAAAAAAAAATAACAAAATAAAAATGAACCTTTTCGATTATAATTAGTGATAATAATCATGGGCTTTCAGTATTTACAGTCCCTGGCTCCCTATTGTAATATTTCATAGTATTTTGCAATGTATATGAAAAAATTAAACTAGAATAAAATCACAAATTGGTAACAAATAAGTAAAACAACTAAAACTGAAAATAATTTATAATTAAAAAAATATTAATAATATAATTTAAAAAAAAATATATATATATATATATATTATTTATTTTTAAAAAAGAGCATTTAAAATGACTAAAGATGAAATAAATTAAAAAGAAAACTGAAAATATAAAAATAAATCTAATTCAGAATATTAATAAAAACCATAATAGTATATAAATAATACTAAAATAACACTTGAGAACCAAATGCCTTCATTTTTAAAACTGTATTTGTTTATTTAGTTTTTTTTTTAAGGGATAAGTCTACAAATTATTTTTGTCATAATTATTCAATAACAAAAATCAAATAATAAATTTCAAACAGAGAGAGAGAAAGAGAGTGAATAAACATGATATTAAATTCATGTAATAATATATAAATTATAAAAAAAAGTAAAATATAATATTACATTATAGTATAATATTACATTTTTAACAAATACAAATAATAGTACATATAAAAAATTATATTACTGAAATATATTTATTTTTATTTGTTTAAAAAGAAAATATATATTACAATATTACAAATATAACAAGTAAAAATAATAGTATTATATAAATGATATACATATATAAAAATGTTATTACATAAATATATTTAATACATTTTTATTTGTTTAAAAGAATTATATATTATATTATAGTAATACAGTATATATTATATATTATGTTGTTATTACATTAAATGAAATAAATAAATACATGTAATTATACATTATAGTATATTACCTTTGAACAAATAAAAACAATAGGATTAAATAATTGTATAAAAATTGTAAATAAAATAAAAATTGTATTACATATAAAAAATATATTGTATTACATATATTTATTTCTTTTATTTCTTTAGAAATTATATATATATATATATATATATATATTATTTCTAAACAAATAAAAGAAATAAATATATGTAATTGGATTATGGATTAATGGATTATTACATTTTTAACATGTAAAAATAATAGTATTAAATATAATATATATATATATATATATATATAGTACTAAATTCAAATACAATTCTCCCATATCCTAATCTCCATAACTGGCAGGTATGGTCAGAATGTCAGAATTTGGCTGGTTGAAATTGGCTGTGAAGTTGCTATGCTAGTGGCTCGATTTGCTGTTTATTTCAGCAAACTGCTGTGTAATGGATTTCATTGGTCCATGTCACAGTTGGTTTCTGAACACATTACGTGTAATAACACCAACTGACCTCTATTACTGATATGCCCCACTGTCCAGGACAGGGCCACACCTGGCGCTATCAGCCTCTGCCACCAGCTGTCCATGGATAGAGAATGGAGGGAATTACTTTATCTGCCACTGATTCCATTAGGAAATATACACACAGAGGTTAACAGTTCTTGTTAACCCGGTTTGCCACAGTGACCTGCTGTTTTGTACTCAGATCTGATATTAAACTGCTAACCAAAATCCTAAACCAAAAAGCCTAACATTTCAGTTATTCATATTGGCTTTGTGTTTGTGATTGATTTGAATCTTTTGCTGTTTTCTGATTTGTGTTGAAGCTGATCATTTTTCACCAGCACACTGGTGAACCTCCCTTGAGCAACCTGAGTGAAAGTAGTGAAAGTTGGTGGTGCTTGACCCTTGTGATGCTTCAACCTACAACCTTTTGTTACCACATAAGATCTTTTACCACTGAGCTTATTTAAGGATTTAGAATACCACTTTAATTATGGACAAATTATTTCCATAATGATTTCTAATTAAATCACTAAATAAATATTTATTAAACCACTAACTATACAACTATACACCTAACTGATTTATTAATTAATTATTAATAAATGAACAAATTAATAAATTGTATTTCATTTTAGCATTTGTTTAATTTCATTAGTCATTTTTGTCTTCATGAAAAATGTAAAAAGTAATGCATTTATTAGTTTGTTTCATTTAATAATTAATGTAGTGGTTTTTATGTTTTTTGTTAACAATTTTGTATTTCACAATTTATTTAAAATATTCAGTAAAACATTCATTTTAGCATTTGTTTAATTTTATTTGTAATTTTTAGCATTATAAAAATTAAAAATGCTAAAAATGTTGTGAAAATGAAATGCAATGAGCATATATTAATTTGTATTTATTTTTTGTTGTAATTTTGTTAGTCTTTTTTTGTCATCAAGAAAAATGTAAAAGGTAATGCTAAAATGAAATGCAAAGGACATTTATGAGTTTTATTTAAATTAATAATTAATGTAGTGATTTTTGTTTTTAACAATTTTGTATTTCACAATTTATTTAAAATATTTGGTAAAATATTCATTTTAGCATTTGTTTAATTTTATTAGCCATTTTTGCCATTATAAAAAATTGGAAATGTTAAAAATAATGTGAAAATGAAATGCAATTAGCATATATTAATTTGTTTATATTTCATTTTATTTAGTTTAATTTCATTAGTTATTTTTGGCATCATCATTAATGTCATATTTTTGTCATCATTAATAATTAATGTAATGATTTTTATGTTTTTGTTGACTATTTTGTATTTCACAATTTATTTTAAAATAATTCAGTAAAATATACATTTTAGAATTAAATTTTATTAGTCATTTTTATTATTATAAAAAATAAAAATGTAAATCAAATGCAGTGAACATATTAATTTGTTTATATTTCACTTTTAGTTTAATTTCATTAGTTTTAATGAAAAATGTAAAAAAAATAATGCTAACGTTAAATACAATGTATATTTATAAGTTTTATTAAAATTAATTAATGTAGCTAAATGTTTTGTTTTGTTAACAATTTTGTATTACACACTTTATTTTAAAATATTCAGTAAAAAATTATTTTAGCGTTTAATTTTATTCATTTTTATCATTATAAAAAATAAAAATGTAGAAAGTAAAGCAAAAATGAAATGCGATTAACATGAATTTGTATTTCATTTTAGCATGAGTTTAATTTCATTAGTCATTTTTGTCATCATGAAAAATGTAAAAAAAAAAAAAATAATAATAATTAATAATAATAATAATAATGCTAAATTTGTTAACAATTTTATATTTCACAATTTATTTAAATATTCTTTTTTTTTTTATTTGATTAATTTGCCCCTTTATATTTCATTAGATCTACAAACTAATTGATTAAAAAAACTCAACTGACATAACATGGGTGATGCATGAATTATCACGTAGAATTAATGGCTGTGATTTCTTATTTGGTTTTCATAATAATCATCATTTAATTTTCCCAATTAACAGCAAATAATATATCTGCATGTTTATCTCTATTTAGTATATGATAGTCTGTATTGTCGCAATTCATTATCAAAGCGTGAGCATGGCGTGTTGGCTGTGGTTGTAGACATATGAATAATTACAAAATAATTGGTGCATAGTGGATGTAAAATATCAGACACAGTAGTAATTCGCATGTTGATGAGTTTCCCAGCAGCACAGGCAGATGTGATAGAGCACGTTTAATTGCGGTCTATGAGTTTTACTCGGTTGCCATGCCATTAAAATAAGCCCTCTTCATGTCCTTGCTTCATTCATGTAATGAGTGGAGATCCAACAGCAGGCTTATGAAATCTCATTTAATAGCTTTCTGCTCCAGAGCACCATGTCTGAGGTAGACGTGCCGACACCAGGAGCCGATTTATTGACTTGTGTTTAATTATCATCAGCGGTTCAGTGTGATAATATCGCAGACCATCCACATCACCATCTTTCTCTCTCTCACCAACGTCTCAATATTGAGCAATGCTCTTTTGAAGTCAGGCGGAGGAACGCTCCTCCGCTGCTAATGGGCTCGGCAGCACTGCGGAGGAGAAAGACGGCATCGGTCTTAGCCCTCGCCGCTCGTCCTGAGACGAAAATGAGCGTGCGATTCCTCGGTCGGTCTGATATCTTGCTCCAGCAGGCAAAAAGATCCACCTCAGCTCCCTCCTGTAGCTTCTTGCTGATATCAAGCACTGCTTTTAACCCGACCGGAAAGAACAGGCGAAAATCCCACAGCTGCCACAGTAGGTAAAAACACTTGTGTGTGCCCATCCTCGACAGCACGCCGGCCGGGAGCATATGGACATGATGAGTCACTCTGGCGAAAGGAGAAGAAATGTGAAGATACCTGGGAATTTCAGAGCTGCCTTTTTCAGATATTTAATAGCTTCAAATGTGACCCGTCTACAGCCTGTTTCTGCCACAGAATAAAAAATAAAACATAATTGCTACTTCATATCTCACAGTTCTAACTTTCTTTGCTCAATTCTGAGAAAAGAAGTCAGAATTATGAGATAAAATGTCAGAGTTACAAAATAAAATGTCGGAATTACAAGATATAAACTCAGATTTGCCAGATAAACTCTGAAGTGCAATAAACTTGCAGTATAAACTTGCAGTTCTGAGTAAAAACAAAGTCAGAATTGTGTTTTAAATGGGGCTGCCGGTCAATTAAAATTTTTAATCTAATTAATTGCATGATGTTTCGATTTAAAGGGGTCATCGGATGCCCATTTTCCACAAGTTGATATGATTCTTCAGGGTCTTAATGAAAAGTCTATAATATACTTTGGTTAAAAAATCTCAATGGTTGTGTAAAACAACACCCTTTTTACCTTGCCAAAATCAGCTCTGCAAAAAGGTTCTGGTCGAGGTTGCTTTAAATGTTAATGAGCTCTTCTCGCCCCGCCCCGCCCCTCTCTCTGTGGAGTGACGAGCCTGTTTACTTTAGCCGCTAAACTTGCTAACTAGCACGTTATTAGGAAAGGCGATCGCAAAAATTCATAAAAAACCCTTATACTCACTTCTGCTGTGAGTGAAGCTGGATCACGAATGATTTGCACAAACACAGACACAGAAAAAATAATGTGAAAATGAAATACAATAAACATATATTCATTTATTTGTATTTCATTTTATTTTGTTTAATTTTATTAGTCATTTTTGTCATCATGAAAAGTAATGTAAAAAGCAATACTAACCTGAAATACAGTGGACATTTATGAGTTTTATTTGATTTAATAATTAATGTAGTAATTTATGTTTTTTTGTTAGCAATTTTGTATTTCACAATTTATGTTCAGTGATTTAATTTTAGTAATTTGGCCCTTTAATTTTATTAGTCATTATGAAAAATTAAAATTGTAAAAAAGAAATCCAATGAGCATATATTAATTAATTTGTATGTCATTTTATTTAGTTTAATCTCATCGGTCATTTTTGTCATCATGAAATAATGTAAAAAGTAATGCTAAAATGAAATGCAATGGATATTTTTGATTTTTTTTATTTAATAATTAATGTAGTGATTTTAGTTTTTTGTTAACAATTTTTAGTTTTACTTATTTGGCCCTTTGTATTTAATTAGATCTGCAAGTTAATTGACTAAAAATCACTAACTTGACAAAACATGGATGATGCACAAATTGACTTTTTTCTCAGACTTGTAAGATACAATCTTGCAGTTGTGAATTATAAAGTCAGAATTGTGAGATATAAACTCACAATTGTGTGATTCTGATTGAAGTTCTGACTTTTTTCTCGCAAATGCGAGTTTTGAGAGAAAAAGAGACTGATATGTTCTCACAATTGCGATCTTACAATTCCCGACTTAAAGGGGTCATCGGATGCAAACTTCACTTTTTCATGTAGTTTGAACATTAATGTGTGTTGGCAGTGTATGTACAAATCTACCCCATAATGAAAAAAATCCATGCGGTGGTTTTTAATTAATCTGTAAAAATAATATTCCCATTTTCAAATCGAGCCGTTCTCAGATGCCTGTCGGTGTGCCGTCACACCAACAGAGGCCGCTCCCATGATAGTTGATTGACATGAGCGTCTTACCTCAGACCAGCTGTCACAGTCCAGTAACTTTCCTTGTTTCGATGCCGAAGCAGGGATGTAAGTTAAACAAGAATATCTCCGATTGAGCGATTGAGGTGTTGTGTTGCTGGATGTAATAATGAACATAGTGGTCGTCATTTACTCCCGACATCTGAGCCGCTGAAGATGCAGTGGATTACGTTTGTTTGTGAATGGAATGCGCCTCCCGTCTATGTTCGCGCGAATCATTCGTGATCCAGCTTCACTTACAGCAGAAGTGAGTATAAGCGTTTTTTTATGAATCTTTGTGATCGCCTTTTCTTATAACGTAGTAGTTAGAAAGTTTAGCGACTAGACGCGGCTAAATGCAGCTAAAGTAAACAAGATCGTCATTCCACAGAGAGAAGAGTGGGGCGGGGTGAGCAGAGCTCATTTGCATTTGAAGGAACAACCCCTTAGAATGAGATGATTTTTGCAGAGCTCATTTTGACAAGGTAAAAAGGGTGTTGTTTTACAAAACCATTGAGAATTTTTAATCAAAGTATATTAGAGACTTTTCATTAAGACCCTAAAGAATCATATCAACTTGTGGAAAATGGGCATCCGATGACCCCTTTAATAGCTTGGAATTGTGTTGTACGTGTTGTAAAGTCAGAGTTGTGAGATATAAACTCGCAATTCTGAGAAAAAAGTTTATATCTCGCAGTTCTGACTATTTCTCAGAATTGCATGTTTGTCTTCTTTTTTTTTTGCCGCAAATGCGAGTTTTTATCTCATTCTGAAAAAAGTAACAATTGCGAGTTTATATCTCACAATTCTGATTTTGTAACTCACAATTGTGAGTTTTTATGTCACAATTCTGAGAAAAAAGTCTGAATTGTTAGATGTAAACTCGCAATTGCAAAAAAAAAAAGTGAATTTTAAGGGAAAAAGTCGCAGTTACATTTTTTTAAAATGTTTTTATTTAGTGGCGGAATAGGGCTTCTATACATTGTGATAATAATTTTGAGCATGTTTTCATTGACTAAAACTAGACTTAATTGCTAAGACATTTAGTTGGCTAAAACTTAAGTAAACAAAGACACAACAAGGTTGACTAAATATGATAAACAGTACATCAAAATACTCAGAAATCCAAGGCACTCAAGTAGTGTGAAAAAATAAAAAGCCTTTTAAAATTTAAGAACACTGTGATGAAGGCAAGTTAGCTGCAACAGGTCGGTGCACAAAATGTGTTGTTTTTTCATTTTAAAGCCATGTGAAAAAAGGCTTTATATTTTTTCACACTACTTGAGTGCCTTGAATTATGAGTACTTAAGTGATTAAAAAAAAGAATTCCATATCCAAAGAGCACCGATTCATGGATTTTTACACCCCAGCAGCAGTTTTTTGCATATTTTTGAATGTATGGTAAAAAGTACATTTTACACAGGACTAAGACTAATTTAAAAGACTAAGACTAAATTAAAAATGGCTGACAAAATGAAAAATAATGTACAGTAAACTCTGAATTACGGTATGTGAACTTGCTATTCTGAGAAGAAAAGCTTACATTGTGAGATATATGATTCACATTTGCAAGAAAACAAGTCAGAATTGTGTGATTAATTACCTTTTTAATTACCTTTTTAATTTTTTTTTTCATTCTGTGGCAGGGGGGAAACCTTAAAAAATAAAGTCAAAATTGTGAGATGTAAACTCATGTGAGATACAAACGTATTTATAATCTGTTTCGATTTTGAGTCTCTTTTGTTATTCTGATGCAGCTGCACTGAGGCAAACCTTATCATAAGTGCACATAGTCTACAGCAACATGAATTACTGTAAATATTTGGTGAATCTAAAAGAAAAACCCATTTTGTGGTCCATGAACTTTCCAAAGTTGAGTGGTCCTGACTCACAACATCATTAAAACCGCTTTCAGTGAAATGAAAATAGATAGCCAGTTTCCAGATCTTTTACGAGGAGGTAAACTACATTAAGTGCCTACCAAAGCTAAATAAATCTAGTTTGAGAAGACATCAGAGAGACGTTTTATATCCTGACTCACCTGGCCATAGGGCAGCGGTGAGGCATTTCAAAGCTCTTATATTGGGTTATAACCACCTTTCTCTGGTATTGATCACACAGTTTTCCCCCTACATCCTCTAGTATATTCCTTTGGATATAATCTAAAGTTTCTCAAACTCACTTTATTTTTCATCCTTTGGGTATCTGAGATTATGCGTTTTTATACTAGAGCATACACAAAAATTCTAGAAAAATTGAACATTCACTTCAGTGGTGAGATGACAATGCTTTCAGCTGAATCCTGTTGCACTGTCACCAACTGAATTGCAGTGGTCAAACTATTTCAAATATAGTGAATTAAGCTACAAACTCATATTTTGAGGTGCAGCTTGTCATATTAATGCTGTGTTTTCACTAATAACTGTTTTCAGAATGAGGATCGTAAATCATTTGATTCACAGTGCATCTTCAGAGCGGGTTTGCAAATCATTTGATTTAGATCGGAACTTCGGAGCGGGTTCTCGAATCGTGAATCATTCATTTCGCAAAATGATTCACGATTCGAGTTCCAAGTCCTGATCTGATATGATGGTTCTCTAATTGTTATGTGAATTGCATGTTTCACGATTCATGCTCCGAGTCCTGAGCTGAAATGATGGTTCATGAATTATTATTCAGATCTGTACTTCGGAGCGCGGAGCGCAAGTGATTTTAAATAGATCAGCACTTCGGACCGGGTTGACAAATCAAATGATTTAGACCGGAACTTTTTGATTGGAACCTCGGAGTACGGATCGTGAATCATTTGATTCACAGAGGATCTTCGCAATTCGCAATTAACACTCTGAGTCCTGATCTGTATTGATAATTCGCGAGTCATTATTCAGACCACTTCTTCGGAGTCCAGATAGCAGATCATTTGATTCAAATCAGAACTTTAGAACTTTAGAACTGATCAGAACTGATTTAGATCAGAACTTCAGAGCGGACTCGTGAATGATTTTGTGGATTAAATGCTTCCCAATTCACATTCAGAGTCCTGATCTGAAATTATGGTTTGCAAATCATTATTCACATTGATATTTTTTTTACAGATCGTGATTCATTTGATTCATAACAGGACTTCGGTGCGGGTTCACAAATCTTTTTTCACTTTTTTTTTTTATTATTATTAAACAGTAGAAAGCATCAAACCGTTAAAATAAAGAAAGTATACACAAAACCTTTAAGAAATTTAACCGTGGTTTTACTAGTAAAAGTGTGCTTTAGTGTTTGAGGGGGATTCTCTCATCTATCTGAGAACCGTGTGAGTGCTGAGTCCTAAAATAACCCACTAATTTATGCAAAAGCTTTATTGGCAGGGAAAGAAGCAAAGTGTAATTTCTACCACTCCAGATTCATTTCCACATAAGGAATGTGACATCACTCTCGTAGCACTTCAGGAGGTGAAAATGGCAGTATGACTATTGGAGTGGGAAGAGATGTGTGGAAAAAAAACATCACAACGCTGCATTTGTGTGTGTGTGAATGCTGTAGTCATTTAGATTAAAAGAATCCTTCCGTAGACGTTATTCTCAGACGTGTGTGTATGTGTGTGTGTGTTGTGCAGCTCAGGCTGCAGTGTTCCTGATAGTTGTCTGGATAACAGAAATGACCTGACCTTTTCAGTTTTACCGAGTCATCGGGCTTGCAGGAGGAGTCGGCTTACTCTGGAGAAAACATGAACTCGCATAACTGACAACGCAGCCGTTTGATGCAAGATTTTTCTTTAGCTGGCAAAAGATGTGTCAGCAACACACTCACAATATTGAACTTGAATGATGCATTAGTTAATGAGTATAAGCAAAATTGACACTGAATATTTTGGGTATCATTAGCCAACACTACTGCTCTGTTTCCATAATTGGTGAGCTGCATTTCTGGCTACTACAAATGTTTTGATATATATTGATATATGACTTGTGTTTACAAAATATATTTGAATCAGTTTGTGAATTGAATGTTTCGTGATCTGCTCTCTGAGTCCTGATCTGAAATAATGGTTCGCGAATCAGTACTTCGGATAAGCACTTTGGAGTGCGGATTGTGAATCCTTATATTCAGATTGGATCTTCGGAGAGGGAATCATTTTGCAAATTAAATGATTTGTGATCCGCACTCCTGATGTGAAATGATAGCTTATGAATCATTATTCAAATCAGTACTTCTGAGCGCAGATCGCAGATCATTTGATTTAGATCAGAACTTTCGGAGTGCGCACATGAATCATTTTGCGAACTGAATAATTTGCGATTCACTCTCCGAGTCCTGATCGGAAATGATAGTTTCGAATCATTATTCAGATTGGCACTTCGGAGCGTGGAGCATGAATCATTTGATTTAGATTGGAATATTTTGAGAATCTTTTGATTCAGATCGGAACTTCAGAGCGCAGATCGCAAATCATTTCATTCACATTGGAAATGGCGAATCATTTAATTGAGATCGGAGCTTTGCAGCGGGTTCGTGAATGTTTTGATTCAGATTGAATTTTTGGAGCTCAGATTGCAAATTATTTGATTCGTGTCAGAACTCAGTAAAAGTCTCTTGTTTTATAGATTTTTTACTAGGAATTCTGACAATAACATTGATGTGAAGTGATTCACTATTACTGAATTCTCTCAGGACTGTATTGTTTTCAATGAGTCATATTGAACAAAGCTGTTCAAGACCATGTGGTATGTTTTTCCGTGTCTCAGTTCAGCTCTGTTGATCTTCCCCACCAGTTTTATTTTGATCTCCGCATTAAAACGGCTCAGTTTCCAGCATGGTTCTGCCAACTGGCTTGGTGCGGTCCGTGTTTACTGAAGCAGTCGGTCTAATTTGCATCCCCTGTCTTTCCCCAACCCACTTCCTATCCCATCCGCACCCCACTCTGTTGGATATCACTGACTCCAAAGTGGCTTTTAGTGGAGGCAGGTGCCCTGCATTAGCCCTCATTATGTCAGTGTATCTCCAGCGCTCCAACAGCTCCGTTCTCTTAATCTAATTCAGGGTGCTGTAATTTGCGTTCCTCTGGCTAGGCGCTAGACGGCAGCCGTCCAAGTTCCTTAACAAGCTTGCAGAGATGCTTAAGTGCCTTCTGATAGAGTAATAATTCCTGTGATTGACAGATGTTTGAGAAATATGTTGCATTTATTCTTGTGTACCTGGCTGAGTGCTTTCTTGTGATGCCCATTATGCATATTTTTGCATGTGTGCCTTTTACAGTTCTCATGCACTAGTATGAATACAATTTTTTGGTCTGGTTCTTGTCTAGCCATCCAGTTTACCACAAGAATGTAAGATAGGTGAATATGGTAAATTTGGCATTGGTTAAGCAAGTTAAATGGTTAAATGGTTAAATTTGTTGTAGTGCTTTTTGTTTGTTTTTCATATTAATAAGTTTATTTAATTTAATTTAATTTATTTATTGATGTGATTCTCTTGCTGAAGTCATGTGGAAACAGCTGCATTTATTTTATTTTATTTTATTTTTTATTACATTTATTTATTTGTTTATTTATTTTATTTTATTTTATTGACACACCAGTGATTTTAATGCTGCAATCATGTAGAAACCTTGGCTGAAGGTTTATTTATTAATTTTTAATTTTTAAATATTTAGATTTAATTTCCATCATTAAAAATGAATTTTAGTTTTAGTTTTGTTTTAGATTTGCCTTTAACTGGACTATTTTATTTTATTTTATTAAATTTTATTTATTTATTTATTTTTTTGCATTAATAAGTTCGAAGTATAACGTGTTATAACTTGTTGATACTATAAGCATATAGATTTAGTATATAAGAAGTTACATTTTATTTATAATATAATAATATCTTTGTAAAACTACAAGCCCTTTCTCTCTGTGATTCAGCGGATGGAGGTAAAGGTTTTTTTCTTTTTTTGGTATTGTAACTGGATAGTTTTAGTGTAAAATACATTATTTTTTTAAATATAAAATACATTTTAACTTTCATTTTAAAGTTCTCATGCAGCTTTTTTTTTCTTGGTACTTTTTTTTTTTTTACTGGTTTGTTGTTCTTCCAAGTAAAGTTTTTGTCTTTTGACTTTTATGCATCTAGTCCTCTATCCAAAGGTTTATGCTTACCATATATATATTAAAATTATTTTTATGCCATTTTTACTGCAAGCAGTAGCAAACTGTTTCCGTACAAAGGCCCTGAAGGGCAAGGTAAAACATTTTTGAAGTCTCTCCTTGAGTCTAGTTTCCTGCATTATTTATTTTTCTGTTGTGTGTAGCAGCACAAATAGACAAGAGAAAAAAATGCAATGATTTTTCATTTTCTTTTCTTTGATATTTAATTTCTCCTCTGCATATCAAAGCTGTCCTGAAAGGGCAACACATGGCATTTTTTGTTTCCTATCTAACTGGAGCATGAGTGATATGAGACACGAAAGAAGCATCAGTATATTTTCATGAGTCAAATATACTATTTGTGTAGATTGTATGAGTCATCATGTACATTTGTCTGCTCTAATGAACTAATGTATGTGTTGTGTGTGTGTGTGTGTGTGTTTAGGAGCTTGAGGAGCGTCTACGGCAGCAGCACCACATGGAGCTTCAGACTCTGCGAGAGGCTCACAGGCAGAACATCGAGACTCTGAAACAGCAGTCAGAGCAAGAACTGCAGACCCTCCGCTTCGAACTGGAGGACGAGGGCAAGGCCATGCTGGGTAAAACAGCCACTAATACACACACACAAACAAACACACACATTCATTCACAGTCCTGCTGTAAAAACCCTTCAGAAGCTGTTTATTGTTTACTCTAGGTCAAATGCAGTGTTTAGGACTGAAAGTCTGCACGGTCAGTTTGCAAGTGATGAAATCACATCCATTTGCTGAGATAATGGAGTCGGTATCTGTAATATCTATATTGGTTGCCATAGTAATGGCTTACGTGGAGTAGCTGTCATGATGAAAAAAAAGGACAGAAAGCTGAATATTTTACCACTGCTTAAAGGAATCCAAAATTAAATGCCTGTGTAGACTGAAATTCATTTCCAAAGCTCATTTTAATGTGAGAGCAATATACAATCAGTTTGGGTTAATATGATAGGTTTATAAAGATTTCACATGTGTTTTTGTTGTTTTCATAAGATATAGAACATTTTGTTTAACTTAATCAAAAGAGAAAATTATTTTATTCTACAACATTGAATGGTGTATTTTTATTATTATTATTATTAATTTTTAGTTTTTTATTATTTTATTTAGTATTTTGTTTTGTTTAATTTAATTATTATTTTATTTTATTTCATATTATATTTTTATGTTTATTATTATATTTATTAACATTTTGGTTTACTTAATCAAAAGAGAATATTATTTTATTCTACTTTTTTACTTTTTACATTTTTACTTTATTTTTTATTATTTAATTTTCATTTTATTTATTTTTAGTTTTATTTTATTTTATATTTTTATATTTATTATTATATTTATTGACATTTCGTTTTACTTAATCAAAAGATTAAATTATTTTATTCTACATTTATTGAATGGGTGTTTTTTTTATTTTATTATTATTATTATTATTATTATTATTATTATTTTATTTATTATTAGTTTTAGGTTTTTATTATTTTATTTATTATCATTTTTTGTTTTATTTTATTTCATTATTTAGTTTTTTTATTTAGTTTTATTATTTTGCTTTGTTTTTTATTTATTTATTTTATTTTACTTTTTATTTTGTTTTATTTGATTTGATTTAATTTGATTTGATTTATTTTATATTTTATATTTATTAACATTTAGTTTTACTTAATCAAAAGAGAAAATTATTTTATTCTACAACACTGGATGGGTGTTTTTTTAATTTTATTATTATTATTATTATTATTATTATTATTATTATCATTGTTATTGTTGTTGTTGTTCTTATTTTTTAAGTTGTTTTCATTTTTTTATTAAAATAAAACTCTATATTTTTCATTTTATTTTACTTTATTTTATTTATTTTATTTTATTTTATTTCATTTTATTTTATTTTACATTTATTATTATTTTATTTTATTTCATTTTATTTTAGTTGTTGTTTTAATTTTTTATTAAAATAAAATACTATATTTTTCATTTTATTTTATTTTATATTATTATTATTATTTTTATTTATTTTATTTTATTTCTTTTTATTTGTTCTTACGACAAATAACTAAACTGATCTGATCAAACAAGCATCTATACAAGTCTCAGGAGACTTGGTTTATCCAATATTTCAGGAAAATAAAACTATGTTTAGTGTCAATCTGGAAATATGATACGGTCCAACACTGCATGATTTAAAAAGTTCAAATTAAAATTTTATTTATTGTCAAACTTTTATCAAAGTTGCTCATCATAGCTTGCAAAATGCTCAAAACAAAAAAATGTGTCATAAACTATCATGGCTGTGTTTCATGGAGCTGGGAAAAATAAAACTAAAATAAGAAATAAGATAGAAAATCATTTAAATTTTGCATTATTTTGTTAAATGACTTGTTGACTGCAGTTTAAAGAGACAATTGGGAATAAAATGGCTTCCTTATTTGTTCTGTGCCATGTTAATAATTTATAAATTGGTTGGTAATGTTAATAAATGTTTGATTTAAATTGAAGTACACTAAGCAACGTTGGTACTCAGAGTCCTGAAGCAAAACCAGCAGAGTTCTGCAGCTCTAATTATAGCTCAATCTCTTTGAAAAAAGGTATAATTGGAAGAAACTGGAAAGGAGCGTAATGAGGGAGTGCTGACAGGAAATTGCAGGTGGAGGAACGAGTGTCACTTCCATTTCCACCTGTGACGTTTATGCTTCGGGGAGAGTTGGAGATGAATGATTTTTAATTCAGCTCCAGACAGCAGATCATCTCCCTGGAATAGTCTTGTTTTTCATTCCCTGTGTCTCTCTCTTTCTCTTGTTCTCCTCTCAGCTTCCCTGCGTTCAGAGCTGAACCATCTTCACGCCTCAGCCATTGAACATATGCGTCAAACCCATCAACAAGAAACAGCGGCTGCCAAACAGGAACTGGAGAACGCTCTGGAGCAGAGCAGAGTAAAGGTAAACTTCATCCACAGCATTGTTATTATATTTCACAAGTATACTTTTTGCACGCAGTTTATTATTGTGGTGTTTTTTTTTTTTTTTTTTTTTAGATTTGCCAATACATGTCATCTACACAAAATTGTAATTGGTTATTTTACATTTTAATCAAATCCAGCTTTCCTTTCTACATTGGTGGTTGTTTTTTGACAGAATACACACTACCCTTTAGAAGTTTGAGGTCGGTATTATTTTTAAAATGTCTTTTTAAAGAAATCTCTTATGTTTGCAAAAGCTGTATTTATACAGTAAAATGCTGTAATATTCTGAAATATTTTTAGAATTTAAGATTCTAAAAATATTTTCTTTTTTTTTCTATTTAAATATATTTTAAAATACAATTTATTTCTGTGATGCAAAGCTGAATTTTCAGCACCATTACTCCAGTCTTCAGTGCATTTATACAGTAAAAATGCTGTAATATTGTGAAATATTATTACAATTTAGAATAGATGTTTTCTATTTTAATATCTTTTAAAATATAATTTATTTCAGTGATGCAAAGCTGAATTTTTAGCATCATTACTCCAGTCTTCAGTGCCACATGAACTTTCAGAAATCATTTTAATATGCATTTATACAGTAAAAATGCTGTAATATTGTGAAATATTATTATAGTTTAAAATAGATGTTTTCTATTTTAATATATTTTAAAATATAATTTATTTATGTGATGCAAAGCTGAATTTTCAGCATCAGTGCTTTAGTCTTCAGGGTCACATGATCATTCAGAAGTCATTCTAGTGTACATTTATACAGTAAAAATGCTGTAATATTGTGAAATATTATTATAGTTTAAAATAGATGTTTTCTATTTTAATATATTTTATAATATAATTTATTTATGTGATCTAAAGCTGAATTTTCAGCATCATTACTCCAGTCTTCAGGGTCACATGATCCTTCAGAAATCATTCTAATATGCTGATTTGCAGCTCAAGAATAATATTTTTAATTATGTTGACAGAAGTTGTGCCGCTTGAATGAATAGAACGTTTGAAAGAGCAGCATTTATTTGAAATATGAATGTTTTGTAATATTACAGTATAAATGCCTTTTAATTAGCCTTTTTTAAATCAAATTTAACATGTCTTTTTTTAATTAAAAAAAAAACATACTTTTGAACGGCAATGTACATGTATTCAATATACATTAAAAATGTGAAATCCAATATCTTTTTTGTAGTCATATATAGTATTCATTCACATTATAGTACATATTTATATTTTATTATTTAAACAAATCTGCTGGTTTTAGTATTTTCACTGTAAAAACTGTCCTCGCTTCTCTACCAGTGTATGAACTGTCTACAGTCCTGTTGTCTCTTAATGGAGACAGTGACTAACAGTAGGTTCAGTAAGTGGATGCTTTTCCAAGAAAGGACAAATCAATAGCATTCTGCCAACAGTTGGCTGCTATGAAAGAAAAGGACCTCAATAAATCCTCTTGTCATCTGGCTCATGTATAAGACGACAGTTAAACAAAAGAAACGCTGACAGGATTGTTGGCCAAGCAACAGAAAGGTTGTACAATTTGAGACTTAAACGCAGACCTCAGGGGGAAATGTGTCTATGAAACAAACATACGCACACAATCAAACTGCAAAGCACTTTTGCATCTCAGTAATGGTCTGCAATTGAAGTATAATAGCACTTCTTGTGTAATTGCACTGTTTTTATCTGTTCATCTGGGTAGTTATGATACTTCAATCTTCAGTTTAGTAGGTTAGCATGTGTCTTACTGTTTGTAATACTTCATTTTGTGGACTTTTTTTAAAGGAATGATAATAAAATAATAAAATAAAATAAAATATTCATTTAACCAGTTAAATTAGATTGCACATCTAGTACAAACCTAAAACTATTAAAATTCACTGAAAATCACTGGTGCATCAAAAAATAAATAAATACATTAAATTAAATAATTCATTTAATCAGTTACTTTATATGCACATTTAGTACAAACATAAAACTAATGAAATCCACTGAAATTCAGTGGTGCATCAATAAAATAAAGTAAAAAAATAATTTAACCAGTTAATTTAGATGCAAATCTAGTACAAACCTAAAACTATTAAAATTCACTGAAATTCACTGGTGCATCAAATAAAATAAAATTAAATTAAATTAAAAATAAAAATAAAATCATTTAACCAGTTAATTTAGAGGCACATCTAGTACAAACGTAAAACTATTAAAATTCACTGAAATTCAGTGAAATAAATAAATAAAATAAAATAAAATTTGAAATAAAATAAAAAAAATAATAAAAATAAAATAAAATAAAATAAAATAAAATCATTTAACCAGTTAAATTAAATGCACATCTAGTACAAACCTAAAACTATTAAAATTCACTGAAAATCACTGGTGCATCAATAAATTATAAAAAATGAAATAAAATAAAACAAAACAAAATAAAATAATAAAATAAAAAATATAATAATATAAAATAAGATAATTTAACCAGTTAATTTAGATGCACATCTAGTGCAAACCTAAAATTATTAAAATTCACTGAAATTCACTGGTGCATCAAATAAAATAAAATAAAATAAAAATGAAATCATTTAACCAGTTAATTTAGAGGCACATCTAGTACAAACGTAAAACTATTAAAATTCACTAAAATTCAGTGAAATAAATAAATAAAATAAAATAAAATTTGAAATAAAAAAAAAAAAAACAATAAAATAAAATCATTTAACCAGTTAAATTAAATGTACATCTAGTACAAACCTAAAACTATTAAAATTCACTGGTGCATCAATAAATTATAAAAAATGAAATAAAATAAAATAAAATAAAATAAAATAAAATAAAATAAAATAAAATAAAATAAAATAATAAAATAAAAAATATAATAATATAAAATAAGATAATTTAACCAGTTAATTTAGATGCACATCTAGTGCAAACCTAAAACTATTACAATTCACTGAAATTCACTGGTGCATCAAAAGGACAGTTTCCACTAATACTGGATTTCTAAAAAAGTAGTTTTTGGCAAATCGGCGCCCCCAGGTGACAATGGTCTTTATTTTAGTAGTGCCATATCAATACTAATTAATTCTCAAGCTCCTGGGGCTCAAATCTGTCTTGTAAGAACTTGCCTAATGTCCCACAGACAATAGCAGAGGTCAAAGCTCAAATCCAGTGTGATCTTTGCTAAAGAGAGGCTGTGAACTCAGTGTTGTTCAGCTCTCTCTGGAGTTGAACAAGCCCTGCGCTGCTGGCGTCGGGAAGAAATCTATTTTTGCTAAGCATTTACTAAGCTTTTCCAGCCTTGGTGCGTCATACATCACCCAGGAATAACTAATGAGTGTATGCGGAAGGCGCAGATGCACGTTTTTTGGGTCAAACTGTGAATATTTGTGTCTTGTGAGGTTAGAATTGTTTTATGTGCGTCTACAATCAAGCTGCGCGTCTGTCTCGAGGACAGGGTTGACTTTGTTGTGTTCAGTTTTGTGTAATGCCCTCACGTACTCTCAGTAACATCCCTTACATCATAAGGCTGGAATAAAAGTGTTTAACCTTCCCCCAAGACTCCTGCCGATCCCACTGGTTATGACAGCACAGGCAGATGTGTCATGAAAGAGCCGTGAGAAACATGGGTTTGTGTTTTTTAGTTCAAGTCATTGTACCAAAAGGTGTACATTTATCAGTTGATTTAAAAAAAGAAACATTTAAATTATTTGGTTAAATTATTTAACTGGACTTTTATTTTATTTTATTTTATTTTTATGCACCAGTGAATTTAAGGCTGCAATGAAATGATAGATAGATAGATAGATAGATAGATAGATAGATATTTTGAATTTAGCTTCTATTTTTTAGCTAACTTGAATTTAGCTTCTATTTTTATCTGACTTTTAGTTTCATTAATTTTAGTACAAAAATGAATTTATATCATTTAGATGCCAAGGCAACATTTCTAATTTTTTATTTCACTTTAAAATTGAATTTTGTAAATTTTATTTAAGTTAGTAAGTTATTTAACTTTAATTTAATTTAATTTAATTTAATTTTATTATTTTAATAAATAGATATCATTTACAGGCAACATTTTTAGTGTTAATTTTTTTCATCTAATATTTATATTTCATTTCTATTACTAAAAGTGGATTTTAATAGTTTTAGGTTTGTACTAAATGTACATCTAAATGAACAGGTTAAATAATTTTATTTTATTTTATTTTATTTTTTATTTTAATGTATTGATGCATTTTAATAGTTCTAGATTTGTACTACATGTTCATCTGAATTAACTGGTTAAATAATTTTAATTTAATTTTTTATTTTATTGATGCATCGCTGAATTTCAGTGAATTTTAATAGTTTTAGGTTTGTACTAGATGTGCATCTAAATTAACTGGTTAAATGATTATTTTATTTTATTTTATTTTATTTTATTTTGTTTTTTGTTTTGTTTTTTGTTTTATTTCGTTCTGTTTTGTTTTATTTTATTTTTCATTTTTTTATTTATTGATGCATCAGTGAATTTTAGTGAATTTTAATAGTTTTAGTTTACTAGATGTACATCTAAATTAACTGGTTAAATAATTATTTTATTTTATTTTATTGTTTTTTTTTTATTATTATTTATTGATGCACCAGTTAATTTCAGTGAATTGTAATAGCTTTATTTTTTAATTTAATTGTATTTATTTATTTATTTTTATTTTTATTTATTTTTTTATTGATGCACCAGTAAATTTCAGGCTACAATAAAATAGATAAATGATACTGTAGACAGATACTTACGTTAGTACTTACACTTAGTTTTTTCAGTTACTTAACTTTCACTTAAGTTTGTTTTAGGTTTTCATGTCATATTTATATTTCAATTTCTGAAAATTATTTATACTAGATTTAGTAATACTGTTCTAAATCATTTACTTCCTACTCTGCAAATGTACATTTCAGTTTTAAAGGTTTTTTTTTTTCCAATAAGAAATAGCAAATCCATTCAGCTCACTGACAGGTGTTAAAAGCATATTTGAAGTCAGTAACAGACTCACTGGTTTTCTGTGGGGATTTCCAAAAATCCCTTTGCTCATGCTGCAGAACAGAAGTCTCTCTTTCTCTTCTTCCAAAATCTCTCTCCATTTCTGTCTTATCGTTAAATGTTTCCCAGTGAGAGTTCAGTTCCATGCCTGGTTTAATGATCTGCGTATGATGTGCTGGCTAAAACCACAATGCAAAGAACTGAGTTTTACCTTGATAGCAATTGGCACGGCTGCTTCGCACCACAGCGTCTCCTGGTAGACTTTTGTATGAATTATAACTGGTTTGAGATCAGTTTTGTCCCCTGGCTGTTAATATCTGAATTTATCAAATCGATTTCAAGTCTTACAAACTCATTCCCTTCTTTATTTTGCAAGTTAGCACCAAGATCATATGACAGCATTATGAATTTTGGTCATATGTGTTAAAGGTACGATCATTTCATCCACATGCTTGTTTGGCAGCTCAATAAGTGATCCAATGACTCCCAAGGGTCTGGTTCCTCTAAACGAGTGACGCACAGTATTTATTAAAGCCCGTGCTGCTGTGGTGTGCTCCTACACTATGAATCTCTCAGCCGATGGATAACCATTAGCACTATCTTACACGGGTCACCACTTTTTCTGACACCGCTGATTTGCAGAAGCAATAAACGTGCTTTTCCCTGGCTGGTGAGGACTGAGAGAAAGAGGAACAGAGAAATCAAACACTCTCTGGCAAGGCTCCTGGCCACACATCTCTGACTATTCAATGCTTGTGTCTGGCACAATAATAGAATGTTTTTGAATTTTCTTACTTTGTGGGCTTTTTCAGCAAATATGAATGTGTTTGATTCTTTGTAGTCCGTAATTAATCAGAATTCTGTGTAATTAATTTGATTACCACTTTAAATCAGTTGACAGTTAAAAGTGCTCCTGAGCAAGGCAATTACCAGCATTTGCTCTATGAAAACTGACTAAAAATGCACTACAAGTCACTTTGGGTAAAGACCTGTTTCCAATTAAGAAAAATAAATAAATAAAAAGGTATTTTTACCGTGCATAATTGTCACTTTTATATCTCACAGTTGCAACTTTATTATATGTAAATTCACATTTATATGGCATGTTTTAATATCTCACAAAATATGACTGTATATCTCCCAAGTTTTTATCTCCCAGTGTGACTTAATTTTATCTAATGAAGTGATAATATTTTACAATATGACCTCTCACAATGTTATTTCTCATATTGTGACATGATAATATTTGACAGAATGACCTTTTTCTCTCACAGTGTGACTTAATATCACACAATTGTGACTTTTTATCTCCATAAGTGACTAAAATCTCATTGTTTTCTCTCTTTTTCTCATAATTATGACTTTTTGTCTCATTGGGGATTTAATATCTCACAATATGTCTGTAATTCTCACAAATACCACCTATCTCAGTTATCAAACTTTGTTTCTCATAATTGCAATTTTTTATCCCCCAAAGTGGCTTAATATCTCACTGTTTGTCGCTTTTTCTTATAATAGTAACTTTTTATTTGAGGAAGCGATAATATTTTACAATATGGCCTCTCGCTATGTAACTAAACATTTCACAATTATGATGTTATTTCTCATACTGTAACATGAGAATAATATTTGACAGAATATCCTATTGTTTTCTCTCTTTTTTCCTCATAATTATGGCTTTTTGTCTTATTAGGGATTTAATATCTCACAATATGACTGTATTTCTCACAAATATCACTTATCTCAATTATCAATCTTTTTTCTTATAACTGCAAATTTTTTTATCTCCCAAAAGTGGCTCAATATCTCACTGTTTTTTGTCTTTTTCTCATAATAGTAACTTTTTATCTTATGAAGTGATATTTTACAGTATGAATTTTCACACAATTGTGACTTTTTATATTCACAAGTAACTAATATTTCATTTTCTCTCTTTTTTTCTCATAATCATGACTTTTTGTCTCATTAAGTGATTTAATATCTCACAGTATGACTGTATTTCTCACAAATATAACTTATCTCAATTATCAATATTTTTTTCTTATAACTGCAACTTTTTTTTATCCCCGAAAGTGGCTTAATATCTCATTGTATGGCTCCTTTTCTTATAATAGTAACTTTTTATGTAATTAAGTGATAATATTTTACAATTTGGCCTCTCACAATGTAACTAAACATTTCACAATTATGATGTTAGTTCCCATATTGTGACACGAGAATAATATTTGACAGAATGACCTTTTTCTCTCACAGTGTGACTTAATATTACACAATTGTGACTTTTATCTCCACAAGTGACTAAAATCTCATTGTTTTCTCTCTTTTTCTCATAATTATGACTTTTTGTCTCATTAGGGATTTAATATCCCACAATGTGACTGTATTTCTCACGAAAATCAGTTCTCAATTATCAATCTTTTTTTATCTACTAAAAGTGGCTTTTTCTCATAATAGTAACTTTTTATCTTATGAAGTGATATTTTACAGTTTGAATTTTCTCTCACAATTTGACTTAATATCACAATTGTGAATTTTTATATCCACAAGTAACTCATATCTAATTTTCTCTCTTTTTTTCTCATAATCTTTTCTCACTTTGGATCAAATAAATGCAGGCTTGGTGAGCAAAATAGACTTCTTTAAAAAGACATTAACATCTTACTGTTCAAAAACTTTTGACTGGTAGTGTACCCTACAATGACATTTAATATTTCACAGTATGGCTTTATTTCCTATGAAGGCAATTTCACGATTTTGACTTTATTTTGCATAATTAGGACTTTTTATCTTATCTTCCAAAGTGATTTATTATCTCACAATGTGATCTAAAATCTCCCATTCGTGACTTTATTTCTCATAACTGTGATTTTTATTTCACAACTGAAATTATATCTCATAATGCAACTTCTTTTCTTATGCTAATCTCACAATCACCTGTTTAGTTTGAGGTGGCAAAATGGGTAACACTTTACAATAAGAATTCATTTGTTAACATTAATTACCAATATTAGTTAACATGAACAATATTTATATAGCATTAAATAACATTAAATAGTTCAAAACTTACTGATACATTATTCAAATTTAAAGTTGTATCTGTTAACATTAGTTAATGTACTGTGAATTAACATGAACATGAATTTTATTAACTAAAATTAACAATGATTAATAATGCTGTAAAAATACATTGTTCATTGTTAGTTCATGCATTAACTAATGTTAACAAATGAGACTTTATTGTAAAGTGTTACCTAAAAATGTGTGTTGGAGAACATTAATAACACTATAGGGAAATAACGAGAAGAATAACAAAGTGCAGTAAATGGTAAAACTGTTTGCACTACAAACAAGTGTGCTCATAATTAAGATAATACATTAAAATAATATGGTGAGACACACTCATTTGCATTATTAAGCTGCAAAAAGTGTTTTGTACAGCTAAAATAGCTGGACGCAGATGAGACAGAAAGCCAGACCCATAAAATTTACAAATGGGGAAGAAAAAGGTGGATAGTGCCACCGTGAGCTTTCATCTCCCCTTCTCTCTGTTATGACCTGTGTGGCTCCCCCTCGATCGACAAGCTTTTGATCATCAGCCCACTGAAATTCAGCCTCTCTCAGGGCTTTCTGGTTGCTATGCCCAGGAGAGTAGATCTCCACACATGCTCCCAGACACCTGCTAATCAGCCTCCTCTCATCTGTCTGCATGCCTCCTGGCCTTGGCCAACATTAATGATGCTTATATTATCCTACGCATTGAAGTACTCCTCCAGGGAGACATTTATAGGTGCCTCGGTCTTTGATGGAAAAGGTCAGAGATGTTAACTTCAGCCCTCGCAAATTATACCCTTTCTACTTCAGGCATAAGAGCTGAAAGATTTCAGCAGGCCTCTTTGCACGCTCTAACGAGCGCTGGACTTTTAAAGCCGCGTCTCTTCAGGAAAAGACCACATGCTGATGTCAGATGACTGTTCCTCCAGGTTCAGTTTTGTCATGACAGGTGGACAGGTGATGTGACATTCGTTGAAGGTGTCTCTGTGGACACTGGTTTAGATGACCAGGGCTTCAAGGTTTGTTTTGACCTCATGCTCGGGTTCAACACGCTGTTCTTCACTGCACTCTTTAAACATTGTGTGAGTGCATGTGTGTTCAAAGTCTTTAATTATTCAGCTGAAGCTGGTTTCATATGCAGTCGGATTATGCAACCATACCGTGTCATTATTCAGGTGTTTCGACCTCACTCCAGGCAAAAGTAGCCATTCATGAATAAAAGATAAAAATCTAAATTTGAGCATTACAGAAGAAGCTGGTTGTTACCATAGTGACAAAGCATATATGCAAAACCAGTCATAAGTAGCACGGGTATATTGGTAGCAATAGCCAAAAATACATTGTATGGGTTAAAATGATCTATTTTTCTTTAAATGCCAAAAATCATTAGGATATTAAGTAAAGATCATGTTCCATGAAGATATTTTGTAAATTTCCTACAGTAACTATATCAAAACTTAATTTTTGATTAGTAATATGCACTGCTAAGAACTTTATTTGGACAACTTTAAAGGCAATTTTTCACAATATTTAGATTTTAAAAAACTGATCCTTATGTGTATATGTGTAGCAATAGCCAAAAATAGATTGTATGGGTCAAAATTATTGATTGCCAAATTATTGCCAAAAATCATCACCTACCGTAAAAATATCAAAACTTAATTTTTGATTAGTAATATGTATTGCTAAGAACTTCATTTGGAAAGCTTTAAATGCAATTTTTCTCAATATTTTGACTTTTTTGCACCCTTAGATTCCATTCAGATTTTCAAATAGTATCAAATAGTATCTCAGCCAAGTATTGTCAAAACTTAAAAAAAAAAAACATACATCAGTGGAAAGCTTATTTACTCAGCTTTATTCAGTTGATGTATAAATCTCAATTTCAAAAAATTGACCCTCATGACTGGTTTTGTGGTCCAGGGCCACATATTTCCAAAGTAAAAGCAAGTCTGATTAGCAACTGCTGGTTAGTCGAACTAGTTCTTAAACGGAATGGTTCACCCAAAATTGAAAATTACCCCATTATTTACTCACCCTCAAGCCATCCTAGTGTAAATGCACATTTCAGGGGCTAAATATGATGTTATTGGGGTCACTTCAACCCGCAGACATCAAAAACAACCCACGGCAACAGTGTTGAAGCTCAAGCCCAATTCCACAGAAAAACCACGGTCTTGGCAATGCTGCTCATCGCAAGCAGCTTTTCCACAAGCCGAGGAGGTACAAACTAATATATAGAAGGTACAGAAGTACAAATCACTAATGATAACACACAACATGAAAATAATGCAATAAACATTAATTTAGCAACACAAAATGTAGCATGAAACGCAAAAGTACATAACTGATAAGACAAAAACTAAGAAGAATCATATTCATTTGAATGAAAAACCATTAAATGTCTCACAGGGAATTATGGGAATGTCAATTTACAGTTTTGTGCTTTAAATTGCAAGATTACTTGTTCAGTGTGTGGCAAAACTTTCAAAACTGTGCATTTAACAGTATTTTACTGTTAAATTACATGAAATGTCTAGTTAGGTCTAATATATATGTGTGGTAAGGGGACTTACTGTTAACCATTTAAAAGGATAGTTCAACCAAAAATGGCAATTCTGTCATTAATTACTCACCCATATGTTGTTCCAAACGTGCAAGACCTTTGTTCGTCTTCAGAACACAAATTAAGATATTTCTGATGAAATCCATAAGCTCTCTGACCCTTTATAAAATTATGTTTGAACCACTGATTTGACATGGACTATTTTGTTGATGTTCTTGGTACCTTTCTGGGCCTTGAACGTGGGAGGACCCTTGCTGTCTATGGAGGGTCAGAGAGCTCTTGGATTTCACCAAAAATATCAAAGGTCTTGCGCGTTTGGAACAACATGAGGGTGAGTAATTAATGACACAATTTTCATTTTTGGGTGAAATATCCCTTTAAGTACTAAATTCAGTTTTATAATGCACTGACAACCACTTCAAAAACACAGTTGGTGATGAGAAAGCCACATAATTAACCAAAGCTCATCGCAAGCAGCTTTTCCACAAGCTAAGGAGGTACATAGAAGGTACAGAAGTACAAATCACTATAATGGTAACACACATGACATGAAAGTAATGCAATAAACATTAATTTAGAAACATAAAATGTAGCATAAAATGCAAAAGTACATAACTGATAAGACAAAAACTAAGAAGAATCATAGTCATTTGAAAAAAAAAAAAAAACATTAAATGTCTTGCAAACTAGGCAATTATGGGAATGTCAGTTTACAGTTTTGTGCTGTAAATTATAAAATGACTTGTTTTTTTACTTTCAAAATAGTGCATTTAACAGTATTTTACTGTTAAATTACATAAAATGTCTAGTAAGGTCTAATATATATACTATAATATACATCTACACACACTCGCGTGTGTGTGTCCCAGGACCACAAAACCAGTCATAAGGGTAAATTTTTTTAAATTGAGATTTATACATCACCTGAAAGCTGAATAAATACATATAAAGAAACATAGTTTGATAGGATAGGACAATATTTGGCCAAGATGTATTTATTTGAAAATCTGGGATCGGTGCAAAAACTACAAATAGTGTTGATGTGAGAAGCGAGCCGCTGTGTGCTCCAGGCGCTGCTCCGGTGGTCTGCTAGATCATAGTTTTGAGTTGTGTAAATGGAAATGTCACAGGCAGACCCCTGACAGCTCTGCTCCAGCACATTAACATCACACACACATCCAGTGAGCGGTCAGGGAATAATGACCACTTTGTTTTTTCCTCATCACAAACCTGAGTCCAAGCATGCATGAGTGTTACAGTTAAAGGGATAGTTCACCCAAAAATAAAAATTCAGTCATTAATTAGTCACCCTCATGTCGTTCCAAATCCATAAGACCTTCATTCATCTTCCAAACACATTTTTGATGAAATCCAAGAGCTTTCTGACCCTGCGTAGACAGGGTAGCAAAGCAACATGTTCAAGGCCCAGAAAGGTAGTTAAAATAGTCCATGTGACATCAGTGGTTCATTCGTAATGTTATGAGGCTACGAAAATACTTTGTGCGCAAAGAAAACAGAAATAGTGACAACAGAAATGATCATGATAATTATTTTGGACTATGGCTACTTTATTGCATTTTGTTCTATAACTATCCTGTTTAAAACTGTAATATGGATTATTCTTTGACACAAAATAAACTAATGTAGATAACAAAATGGACTGCTTTAAAGGCTAATATAATTTCTGCAAGAGAGGAGAGTGGGAGAAACAGATTGGCATTGATTCAGAGTTACTATTTGGACAGATTTTCTTAGAAGCGAATGTGCTGTATTTGGGCTTCATTCTCAAGATGAACCATCTGTTGTGATTTGGAGTTTTTAACAAAAACTCTTCCAGGGTAATTCACAGTTGTCTAAAATGGCTTTGATATTTTTATAATTATGTAAACACATATACATTTTTACACCGGGAAAACACACAAATTTGTTTTTATACAAATGTTTGCTATTTATTACTTTTTCTGCTGACACTGGCATCACGTATTTCGTCCCGGAGGAAGCCCCTCTGGGCCGCAGGTTTTCTTTGCCACACACTGTAACCGTTATTGAGCTAATTGTTGTGTGAAATGATATTTACAGACATTCAGAGTTGGATGAGCAGATTGTAATTTGATTAAGCCAGAGCCATTAACTGCATAAAACTGGAAATTGGCTCGCTTTTATTTTCCAGGAGGATTTCTACTTCTTCCTGTGCATGAGGCATTTAAAAGTCAAAGCGTCAGTGGAGTGGAAAATTGCCCTGAGACGAGTGTTGTCTAATTAATCTAAGCCAGGGCTGTACTGGAGACTGACGTATACGGTTGTGTATATAATCGTTACAGTAGAGAACAGCCTATGTTGCAATTTCTATAAATAGAGTACACTTTGGTGTCCCACTACTTTTTTTTTTTTTAGAGGCATGAATGTGAAGGTTTTTGGAGTGAGAACTATTAGATATGCTTGATTAATTGTTATCTAACAGAATATTAACATACCCTGAGGTCTTAAATGCATCTAAAATGGATTTTTTTAAACCATTAAAATGTATTTTAGCCCGTCCCACCTCAGAGGTCCTGATCTTCTCGACTGTGTCCAACAACTAAAATACCACATTATCATTTTGCCATAATAGGTTTTATTTTATTTCATTTCATTTCATTTCATTTTATTTTATGACTTATTGCAAAATGCAACAGTGTCTTTTTGCCATAGTATTTGTTTGATTTGATTTGATTTGATTTGATTTTGATTTTGATTTTTACTGCAACATTATCATTTTGTCATAGTATTATTGTATTTTTTATTTTGTTTATGAGTTTTTGCAAAATGCAACATTTTTATTTTGCCATAGTTTTGTTTTATTATTTTATTTTATTTTATTTTATTATCTTGTTTTATTTTATTTTATTTTGACTTATTGCAAAATACAATATTATCATTTTGCCATAGTTTTATTTTATTTTGTTATTTTATTTTATTTTATTTTGACTTATTGCAAAATACAACATTATCATTTTGCCATAGTTTTATTTTATTTTATTTTGTTATTTTATTTTATTTTATTTTGACTTAATGCAAAATACAACATTATCATTTTGCCATAGTTTTATTTTATTTTATTTTATTTTATTTTATTTTATTTTATTTTATTTTGACTTATTGCAAAATACATCATCGTTTTGCCGTAGTATTATTTTATTGTTTTATATGATTCATTTTATTTTATTTTTGAATTATTGCAAAATCCAACATCATCATTTTGCCATAGTATTTTATTTTATTTTATTTTATTTTGACTCGCTGCAAAATACAACATTATCATTTTGTCATAGTATTATTGTATTTTATTTTGTTTTGTTTTATTTTGAGTTATTGTTTATTATCTGTTTTTTAAAGTATTCATTTTACAAAATACAACATTATCATTTTGCCATAGTATTTTATTTTATTTTGACTTATTGCAAAATACAACATCGTCATTTTGCCATAGTTTTATTTTATTATTTTATTTTATTTTATTTTTTATCTTATTTTATTTTGAGTTATTGTTTATTATCTGTTTTTTAAACTATTCTTTTTAAAGTCGGGCACTAACTGTGATTTTGGTAGTGTGTGCTGCATGTTGTGAGCATGCATCTAAAGAGTGTCTCTATTTTAGTGGATGCCATATTATGGAAAACATAGTCAGATTTCAGTAACATCAGGGTTATTGATAGTCATTTTGTATGCAGAAAGGTTAGCCAATCATAACAGATGTCATTTGCGTATAAAATATATAAAACAGAAACAAAACATTTTGTAAAATTCTAAAGGTCAGAGAGAGGGCAGAAAACGTGGAACTAAACTATAAACATCGACACTTTCTAAAAAAGAATCCTTTATAAATTTGTATTTATTTATTTAATACTGGTGGTATTTTTTATTACATTCACTGTTTTATTCAAATGCATACATTTTCTCAGTGCTGAGATGTATTCCTGCAAGAGATGTTTCCTCGCCTCATTTCAATACCAATTTATTTCTAGTACATTGCCAGAAACATTGTATTTTTTGCCATTTTTTTAAATAAGTAACTGAACACTTAAGAAAGTTGATGAAAGTTGTTCCCCAGAAACTTCAGACATGGACACAAGGCCCATTAGCTCCTGACGTCCCTCAAGAGATGAAACTCTAGTGCTAAAACCGCCATGCTAAAAATAATGCTGTTGCTCCCAAGCTTTATTTATTCATAACTAAACTATTCATATATTTTTGAAGATGTAGTGGATGAGCAAAGCGAACCAGAGGAATATGCCATCAATATTAGATCCCAACATAGTCTCAAAGTGCATTGTGAAAATAGCATCTGTGGGAACTCCATGTGTCTGATTTCACGTTTTAGGAAGAGCCTTCACCACAGATAAAGCCTTCACACAATCCACGCTCTTACGTAACACACGGCATTCTCAAGTAAGGTCAGTCTGGCACTTATTGTGTCCTCGTTTTACCTTGTGTTGCAGGAACACGAGCTTCTGAGTCGCATCTCAGATCTGCAGGAGGAGGTCAGTCGCAGGAAGAAGCACATTGCTGATCTGGACCACGAGATTCACACTCTGAACGAGAACATCAGCACTTTGACCAAGGAGCTAGAACTTAAAGGCAAAGAGGTTTTGAAGATCCGTAGCGAGGCCAATCAGCAGATCAGGTGAGTCTTGGAAGTTTTCTTGCATTTAGACAGCGTAACAAAGCATTTTTATTTGATTACATCAGCTAACATAAACTTGTGTGTGTTTGACAGTTTAAGCGCAATAAGACATGAAAGAGAATCGATACTCACATGCCGTGTGACAGACGCTTTCTGTGCACGTGCTTCGGATGTGTGCGTTCAGCTAACCATATATGAGAAATTTAAACTAATATGGCTTTAAAACGCATGATTTCAGCACATTAGACATTATAATCAAAACCAAAGAGATGTTTTTCGGCAGAGTATCTGAGGCACGAGCTGTAACAGCTGCAGCTTGTTTGCATTTAAAGAGCCATGCATGAAAACTGCGCGTTTCTGCTTCCACTCAAAATAGGCATTTTCAAAATGATATAATAAATGATTTGTGGGGTATTTTGAGCTGAAGCTTCACAGGCACATTCTGGGGACACCTGAGACTTATATTACATATTGTAAAAAGGGGCATAATAGATCTTCTTTACACAAGTAGTAACATTTGACAGAATGTTTCAGGAAAAAAAAAAACGTTCCATGAAATATAAATAATGTGAATAATGTTTTTGTGCTGACATTTTTAGAACATTATTAAAGACTAGGTAACTTTGAACAAACATTCTGTTAATGTTACTGAAAGAACATTTGTTCATAATTTTGAGAGAACCTTAGTAAAACATTAGCAAAATTCTAAGACTATGATTACAATAAAAATACATTTTCTCCATCAGAGTATTTTTATTTTGGGCAACTTTTACTTCAGTACATTGCAACGCATAATATTGTACTTTTACAAAAAAAAAAAAAGCACAAAAAAAAGTTCCTTGTTATATTGAATTTTTTCAATATAAAATCAACCCATTTTGCCCCTTGTCACGTCTGTGCATTATATTTTCATACTATTCACTTTCTGTTTTTCCTCATTTTTAAAATACTATATGCTATAGGGATCAACCGATTATCGATATTAAGCATTTTTATGGTTATCAGTATCTGTAATTTTCAAAACCGATAAAATAATTTAAAAGCATTTAAGGAAAGTTTTTGTCAGAGCCCTTGTTATTCTTAATTTTGACATTAATTTTCATATTAACATCAGACATATATATCGGTTCAAAATATCGGTTACCAGTCTTGATCTTTAGTAATCGGTATCGGCATCAGCCCAGAAACCGCATATCGGTTGAGCCGATTATTTAACTTATTTGCACACTTTAATTATCAGTAACTGCATTAGTAATGGATATTGTAGCATTAAGTTTAATAAAACTTCTGGCTCCTCAATATTTGTCAGAGCTTTTAACCCCCTACACCCCTGCACGTGCTTTACATTCTTCTGAAGCTGGTCTTTTAAATGTTCAAACAACTCTGCTAAAAACCTAGAGGACGATCGGGCTTTCTCTTCATTGGCTCCTAAATTGTGGAATTCCCTGCCCACTGAGATTAGGAATGCAGAATCCCTTAATATTTTTAAAGCATCCCTTGAAACTCACTTTTTAGGGTAGCTTTTATGTGATTTATGTGACTACTTGTTTTTTTTATGCTGGCTTTGTATTTTTGTTTTGTTTTTTTACGGCTTGTATTTTTTGTGTGTGTGCATCTTTTAACTTTATTATTTTATTTTATTTTATTTATGTTTGTAAAGCGCTTTGAGGTGCTTTTTTTAAAGGCACTATATAAAATAAAGTTTATTATTATTAGTATTATTATTAAAAAGTTGGAAAAGGGTGATTATAGTTAAGAAAAATTAAAAATGAAAGTAAAATTGAAAACATAAAAACATTGATTACCTCAAATAAAATAAACATTAAAAGAAGTAAAATAGTTTTATTTTACCTAGTAGCAATTCAACGTTTCTCATTTTAATTTAGTTTGATTTCATGTACCAAAATAACTAAAAGGAAAACTGAAATAAAAACTAATAAAATAAAAGAAATACTGAAAATGACAAAAGCAAAATAATAAAATAAAAAAATAAAAATAAAACATTGATAAAATATAATAAAAACTATAATAGCATCTCAATGATGTTAAAATAACACTGCTTATTTGCAGATCAGTACATATAAAAGTCTGCACAAATCTTTTTCATTAGTGCTGATTAATGACTAGTCTGACTAGTCCTGGCTAGAATAAATAATAAACATGATTGATTAATACATTTTACTTTTAATTCTAAGTACTAGTGATCGACCAGTATTGGGGTGTTTTTAATAACCGATACCGATAATAACTATTTGCATGTTCATGCCTGATATGCAGAACCGATATTTGACTCTATGAGCTTGTCTCTATTTCTTAGAACCAAGCTGCATAAACTAGCCTACATATCAGGCATTTATGCAACACAACTAATTCCTTTAATGGCTGTTATGTTAAAAAAAGTTTACTAATTACAACAAAGTAAGTAAGTATGTTTTACCTGTGCACACCGTTGTTGTTGTCTCGTCTCGCCTAAGACACCCTGCAATGGCGATTCTGCGTGCAATTCTCAAAACATCCACAAGATGGTGTTTATTGGTGAACCCCATATTACAAAACTGATGTCTGATAATGGTAAAATGCTTAAATATCGGTAAATCGGTATATCGGTCTAACTTTACTCTAAGCATATTTAAAATCAGCTACTTTTGTACTTTTACTCGAGTGAAATGAAAAATGGGTACTTTTACTGAAGTACAATTTTATTTGGTAGTTGATTTGTGTACTATTTGAGCACTGCATTTAGGAAATAGTGAGTAAACTCACTGCAAAATGAGAACATTTCACCTCACGTCTGTATGCGTGAGGTTGCATAAGGTCGTCCTTGTTCAGTACAGAGCATTTGCAATCCTTAAACAACCTCTAATGTGACATTCTCATCTGGTTTTATGTGACAAGAGTCATTCGTGATGATGAAAGAGATGGAAATTCAATTACTTTCAAGCAGAATGGGGTTGCAAGTGAAATAAAATAAAGAATAAAGGAAAAAATCGCACCACGTTCTTGCCTAGAAAGTCCTATCAGAATTTTGCCCAAGTTCTCTTGTCGCTGTCTGACTCTTTCGGACAGCGTTGTTTGTCTTTTGTAGTAGTTTAATGAAAAGAAAACAGACTTTTAAAAAGAAATTGGATTAGAAAAGCCAAAGTCACAGCCATTGTGTTTTTTTATGCAGGGGGTGATATTAATATTTCACCTTTGTATTAATAAGTAAAAAGCCATTTCATTATACAGAGCGGCTGGTTTGAGATAATGTGATTATTTAGTAACACACATCATAATGCAAGGCGGGTGCTGATCTCATTTCACTTTCAATTATGTAACACTGACACATCCAGGTTCTGAGATAAAAGCGGCAAATAAATTGCATCGTCGTTCCCCAGGGGCGTATCATTTACCGAGAGGAGATCCTGCTTTATTGGGTTTTATGTGAAGCCATCACAGTGTGATGGCCTTGCTTACATTTTTCTTATTCATTTTCTCCTTGGAGACTTCAAAAATATTCTAAGAGCTCTAAGCCATAAATCAAACAAAAAAAGCATGCTCTGAGCGGAATGACTACAAACATTGAAAAAATAAAATGTTTGAAAATAGGATAAAAGACAGCGTACTTTATTTTTTGAGGGAATAAGTTACACTGCAAAATGTATTTCTTAAGTTTATCTTTCTTACCCCACTGCCAGTTTTTTCAAGCATAAATGTAAAAGTCGAGTGAGATTTTTTTTCTTAAAAAAGGAGAAAGAAAATCAACTTATTTTTTACATTTTTAAATAATTTTATTCAGCTATTAAATTAATCAAAAGTGACGGTTATAGTGTTAAATGCAAATAAATGCTGTTGATTGGAACTTTGTTTATCAAAAAATCCTAAATAAAGGTGTTATGCTTTCCACAAAAATACAGTTTTTAACATTTATTATATTGGTGATAATAAGAAATGTTTGAGCATCACCATATTGGAATGATTTCTCAAGGATCATGTGAAAATGAAGACTGAAAAATCAGCTATATATATATATATATATATATATATATTTTTTTTTTTTTTAAATAAAATCAGTTTTAATTATAGATGCTTTTGATCATTGAAATGTAATGAAACCATTAAAATGGAATCCATAAAATTAATCTGAATGAATTTGGTAAAAAATAAAAAGGAATTTGAGAAAAATATAAAACATATTTCATAGGAGATTAAAAATGTAATTTTTGCTAAACTTTTAATAAATTGCTCTTAAATTGTTTCATGTTTCATGATTTGAGTTAATTAGACATGCTTTTTATGATATAGTTTTTTTTTTTGTTTTTTTTTTTAATAAAGTCTAGGAAAATTAAAACAAAAAAAAAGGAATTTTTGGATTTCTAGTGGTTTTGATTCCACTTTGCATTTCCATTAACAATTATCTTTTACAGGAATAAATTAAGTTTTACATTAACAATTTTTAAAAATTCTTTTAACATTTGAAATGTTTTTAAATTATATTGAAATTGGAATCAGTAATTTTAAATTGTAATAATATTTCAAAATATTACTCTTTTTAATGTATTTTTAATGCAATAAATGCAAAATGGTGGTGCAGATAAATATACATACGTTTATTCATTTATTTATTTTTTCATGTATCCATCCAGTAAACCGTTATGAATTTAAATCTAATCTAAAATGACTTTATGAATCAAAACTATTGATTATATTTCATGGATTAGATGTATAAACTACACTATATTTAAAGAAGACCAATTATGCCCCCTTTTACAAGATGTAACATAAGTGTCTGGTTTCCCCAGAATGTGTCTGTAAAGCTTCAGCTCAAAATACCCCACAGATTATTTATAATATTATTTTGAAAATGCCCATTTTAAGTGTAAGTAGAAACACGCTGTTTTCGTGCATGTCTCTTTAAATCCAAATGAGCTGCTGCTCCCCAACCCGTTTTTGAAAATAGAGCTATGCCTTTATAGCTCATACCGCAGATATTCTGCCAAAAAACATCTGTTTGGTTTTGATTATCATATCTATCGCCCTAAAATCATCAAAAACAGTCGGTTATGTCTATGAAGGTAAACAGCTGGGAAAGAAATTGAATGTTTATATTAGATCTGTGTGGCAGCAGCGTATTAAAAATCTGTTTCTCTGTGGATACAATTTCCTTCAGGCCTGCAGCAGAGAGTTTTGTAAAGTCACTGAGTGTGTGTGTTTGTATTCACAGAGCTCATGAGCAGGACCTGTGTAAGAAACACGAGCGCGAGATGGCCGAGCTGAACGCCCTCCACCACAGAGAAACACAGAACATGCTGTCCGACTTTAACAAGGCCCAGGAACTCCTGAAGGACAAGATCTCTGCCCTGCAGATCCTGTGAGTTCATACACCACAAAAAAATCTGTATGCAATATACAGTATGTGTATTTTGGAGGATGAAGGATCAGTAACTTCTGTTTTGACTGGTTGTTTACGTGGGTCTGGTGACAGCAGCTATGAAACAGTTTGAATGCTAACGAAAGGACAGCAGACGGTGATGTAGACTCAGAGGGGCTGGTGGAGAGGGACAAGATGAGGACAGTGTTTCTAAAGAGATGCTGGGAGGGAGAGATAGAGAAGATATTGAGATACATATCTAGCGAGAACTGAGAGCACAACAGACGACCCTGTCAAAGTAGCTCAGATAAGAGGAGCAGATGCCTTAAGCTACAAAACATGCTGTTTGTGTATTTTTCGTGTTTGAATGAGGGTTGTTTTGTGCTCTGACAAGGGACACCATTCATATGGAGAAGCAAGTGTGCAAATAATGCTGTTCTCCATCATGCAATCATCATTTGATGTATTTGAAGTATTGCTGCTGTGATTGTGGTAAAATGTGTTTTAAATGCATTTTTATATGACAACTTTGTGTGAGAATTAAACCGTTTAAGCCATTATTATGGATCCAGATTAGATCCAGATGCACAAAGTTTGAATATGTTGAAGCAACCTGTCAAAATAAAAATTCGGTTTAACTTGAAGAAACTGTGACAGAAATATGTATTACTTAATGTAATGATAGTACTACTACTACTACTAATAAAATTATTTATTTATTTATTATTAATTATTTATTATTTATTTTAATTATTATTATTATTATTATTATTATTATTTAATATTTACCAAAAAATATTTATCAAAAAATTTACTAAATACACAACACAGTATTTCTGAAAAAAAAGAAGTATTATATTATATTTTATATAATATAATATTTTATTTATAAGTAAATAAAAATATTAAAAAATGATTTTTTGTTAAAATAAAATCAATTTAATTAGAGATGCTTTTAATCATTAAAATTTAATGAAACCATTAAAATGGAATCCAGAAAGTTAATGGAAGACATAGAATTTGGTAAAACATAAAACTGAATTTGAGAAAAAAATAAATAAAACACATTTCATAGGGCCTTAAAAATTTTTTTTTTTTTTACTTTTAATAAATTGCTCTTAAATTCTGTAAGTTTCATGATTTCAATTAATTAGACATGTTTTTTTTTATTGGTATTTGTTTATTTTACCATTGGAACAGAGTTTAGAAGAATTTAAAAAAAAAAATTAAAATAAAAAAAACTTTAATTTTGAAAAAATTAAAACGGAAACAATGGAATTTGGAAAATTAAAAGAGTTTCATAGTGGTTTTGATTCCTAATTGCTATTCCATTAATGATTATTTTGGTACTTTTTAAGAAAAACAAAATTCATTTTCACTCTCAAAATGATATAATTTGAATAATAAGGAACTTTGATTTTTTTATTTTATTTTTGAAACTATTGCTCTGATAAGGGACACCATTCATATGGAGAAGCAAGTGTGCAAATAATGCTGTTTTCCATCATGCAATCATCATTTGATGAAGTATTGCTGCTATGATTGTTGTAAAATGTGTTTTAAACACATGTTAGTTTGCACTAAAAATGAGTGATTTAATTTAAATATTTATGCCACATTAATACACTGAAAAAAATTGGTGTAGAAACAATTCACACTCAGAAATTGCAAATAAATTTCACAAATATCTACAAAGAAATGGCAAGTAATACTGAATTAAATATGACATTTTTTATTAAAAAGACTGAAATAGTATTTTCTTTTAAAGCATACTTCAGAAATGTATTCACAACTTTAGAGGAGCACTGTAAAAAGTGTCTGTTTAAAAGGGATTATGGGTGTTTTGTGAAAAAAAAAAAGATGTTTTTTGTGAATATTATTGCACTTGATGTGTAAATAATTTATTTAGGGTGAATACATGTAAATTAGGACATTTTCCATCATAGAGATGAATGGAAAAAATGTCCCAGTTTGTTTTGCTTGAAATAGTACATTTTATGTACTGGCCACAGAATGATAAATGTGTTTAGATGAATTTGAGTCAGAAGGACAGCCGTACATGAACAGGAGGTGTTTGTAGGTGTACATGCGTGTGTGTATGTAAATATAGAAAGCTGGCAGGGTTGTAAAAGAGCTCTTTGACTGTAGATATTGCTGTCAGAGGTGACCTAATTTAGGTTTACTTGAACGAGAACACCAACACATCCAGCTATTGAACAGCTTGGTGTATAAAAATAGTTCATCTGACTGCCTGAATCCACTCTGCATTCACAACTGAGAATGATAATGAATATTTTAGTTTCTGGAAGTGTGTGTCATGACATGGAAAGGCCCCACGGCCCACAAAATACAAGGGAAAAATGGAGTTGCATTTAACAAAGTGCAAAATATCTGAGGTTCATTTAAATCCCAGTGTTTTTCATTCATAATTTATCAAATCCGTCTGTGAAAACTATACTTTTGTGTGTTCGAGACAAAGGGTGTGAAGGACTGATCTTAAAGGAATTGTTCACCCAAAAATGAAGATTCTATCATTTATTCATTCCCTTTGTAGTTCCAGATTTGTATGACTTGCTTTCATCACTGAAATATAAAGATAAGATATTCATGAAGCTCTTTTTAATTGAATGCAGACGGGCGCTGTCAAGCACCAAAAATGACAAAAAAAGCACTATGAAAGTAAGTCCATATGACTCACAGGCTGTATTCCAGGTATTTTGAAAAGACATCTTTGTGTGAGAATTAAACCGTTTGAGCCATTATTCAGTTATGATTATTTATCATTAGTTATGAGTGTAAATTGATGTGGGAAGAAAATAATTTAAAGCAATTTCACATAAGGCTGCAACATAACAAAACGTGAAAAAGGGGGTATGAATACTTTTGCAAGGCACTGTACTTGCATTGTGTTGAACAAAATAAAATGTTGTGTTCCACACACACAAAAATCACTTATACAGGTTTTTCGAATGACATGAGTGAGTAAATGATTTTAAGGTGAGCTATCGTTTTAAATTACATTTTGAATGTTTGACTCGTGTAAGTATTTTTAGTGTGATGTGCAGTTAGTGTGTGACTGAACAGAATGAGGTCTCGTGTGAAGCAGTCAGAACTTGTATCCCTCAGCATTTCCTAAGCGTGCCATCTCCAGGTGTCCCTGAAGAGCAGAGATACACAGCCAACTAATTAAACATAACACAAACCTATTGAAATGACAGCCCTGTCCTCTGTGCAATTAATTATTATGACAGCTAAGTTTGCCCAAACTGAGTCCTCCAACCAGTTTTAAATTTCAACCTATTTAAGTCTCATGAATATTTCATGTGTGCGGTGATCCACAGTGATCCTCATGTACAGAGCATGGGCTGCTCTACTGTAACTGCTCGAGTGCACTCTGCAGGCTGCATGCGCTGTGTTTTGCTGCTGTCAGTTTAAATGGATAAATAGGCTTGATGAGAATGGTGTTTATTTACTCACAAAGGGCCATTCAGTGAACCGCTATTATGAGCCTGTTAAAAAGGGCCATTTCTTATTTATAGTTTTAGCTTTTACATGAGGATAGTAAAACCTAAATGAAGATAGGTCGAACGGTGGATGGATGGATGAATAGAGCCTTGGATGGATGAATAGATTAATAAATGGATGGATGGATGAGATGGATAGAATGATAGGTGGATGATGAATGGATAGACAAAATGATGGATGGATGGATAGATGAATGGATCAAACGATGGATAGATGGATGAATAGATAGAACGATGGATGATAGATGGATGAATAGATGGATAAAAGGATGGATTGGGTGGATGGATGGATGGATGGATGGATGAATAAATAGAATGATGGATGGTGGATGGATTTGGATGGATGGATGGATGAATATAGATAGAACGATGGATAATAGATAAATAAAAGAATGGATGATGGATGGATGGATGAATAAATAGAATGATGGATGTATGGATGAATAGAACTTGATGGATGATAGATGGATGGATGGATGAATAAATAGAATGATGGATGGATGGATGGATGGATGGATGGAATAGAATGTTTGATGGATGATAGATGGATAAGGATGGATGGATATAGATGGATGGGAAGATAGAGCGATGGATGGATGGTCAGATAGAATGATGATGGATGGATGATCAAACAATGGATGAATGAATAGATGGATAAACCGATAGATGCATAAAAGGATGGATGGAGATAGAGCGATGGATGGATGGTCATATAGAATGATGGATGATGGATGGATGGGTAGATAGAGTGATGGATGGATGGATGGATAGATAGATGGATGGATAGGAATGATTGATGGATAATAGATGGATGAATAGATGGATAAAAGGATGGATGGATGGATAGATGGATGGGAAGATAGAGCGATGGATGGATGGTCAGATAGAATCATGATGGATGGATGATCAAACAATGGATGAATGAATAGATGGATAAACTGATGGATGGATGGATGGTCATATAGAATGATGGATGGATGGGTAGATAGAGTGGATGGATAAATGGTCAGATGGAATGATGGATGGCTGGATAGATCGAATGATGGATGGATAGATAGATAGATGGATGGATAGAATGATTGATGATAATAGATGGATGAATAGATGGATAAAAGGATGGATGGATAGATGGATGAATAAATAAAATGATAGATTGATGGATGAATAGAGGGATGAATAGATAGAACGATGGATGGATAATAGATGGATGAATAGATGTATAAAAGGATGGGTGGATGATGAATAGATAGACAAAATGATGAATGGATGGATGGAATGATGGATGGATGATAGATTGAGTGGATGGATGGATGGATAAAAGGATGGATAAATAGATGGATAAAAGGATGGATTATAAATGGATGGATGGATGAATAGATAGAATGATGGGTGGATGGATCGACTGATGGATGGATGGATCGGACGTTGGATGGATGGATCGGATGATGGATGAATAGATGGATAAAAGAATTGATGATAGATAGGTAGATGATAGATAGATGAATGGATGAAAAGAAATAATGATGGATTGATAGATGGAAGGAATAGATGGATGGATGCATGCATAGATGGACAAATAGATGTATGTAAGTGAAGCTCTCTGATATGTCCCATTCACATGTGTAAATCTGAGAGGGCAGTGCCCATCTGGCCCCAGGTTAAAGCCCTTAGTAGTGCCCTTAGTAGTTCAAACTGCAGTGTTGTCCTCTGTTTGCCACCGTTTAAAACTATTCATGAAACAGCCTCAGTTTCATTATTACCAGCAGCTGTGAAGTCCTAAGGAGAGGTTTTCATATAAAAACAGCCATCAATCTTCACACTGTATACCTCTGGGGAAGCGTCACATTCCATGCTCATTAAAGATTCATCACACATTTTGAAACATCCTTCAAAGAGGCAGAAACGGTGGAGATATTGATCCTCGATGACACGATCATCAAAGAATTCCTCTAGATGAAAGAATAATTGAGCGACAGCTATTCAAAGGTGCTGATGATTTTAACTATCACACTAATACAACATGAAGAATGAAAATAAAAGGTAGATGCCAATATCATCACACCAGTATGATCATTGCAGTTTAATTAATTCTGTGTTCAAAGCACAAAGCCGTCAGCTTTGCTTTCTAACTAAGCTAAAGTGTCAGAATAGTCAAATTTTGCTCTCAGCAATGAGTCACAAGCCCAAACAGATGACAGACTGATTGTAAACAGAGTGGAGAGAGGGTTGATAGTTCAATTTCTAAACCATGTGACTTGTCTTGCTGCCTAGACAGCATCCTAATCATGGAAACTCTTGAGTGAATGATTTAAAGTGTTCTACAAAGTTTGCAACTCCACTTCCTATGCACATAGTGCTTTGCATGCTATTTCAGAAGTTTTATCGTTAGCATGAGCCACTTAACAAGAACCACTGATTTAAAGGTTGTAGAGGTTTTAAAGTCTCATCTTAAAATGTCTTTGCTCTTTAGGTTGGAGGGAACAGAAGAAAAATTCCGGAACAGAGAGAGCAGGCCTGAAGATCTGCAGACAATAGCTGAACTGAAGGATATGGTGGCTGAGAGAGAATCTTTGGTCAAGAAACTGGTGGTAAGAGCACTTTAAGAAGTGTGGCATGCTTATTCACAGTGTCTCAGGTTTATTGTGAAATTTCTCAGCTGTGAATGTTGTTACACAAGGCGAGGTATCCCACGGGTGCTCGGTCCTGCTGAGATTAGCAGAGTCTCACAAGACTGGAGGGATAGATCTATTTCAGGACAGACAACCCTGTTGAAAAGACCAGCTTAATCCTGCTCTAGACATAGTGACAACTGCTTTTACTATGAAATTCACTCTTTATAACAACAGTAGTTTACGGAAAAGACTTTCTTTGCTCATAAAAATGGGTGACGCTGAACGTGTTAGACGTTTATCATCTATGTTTCTCGTATCTTTCCATTTTAGATAAGAAAATCAGACTAGCACCTGCTAAAAATGACACCATTTATACTGTTTTTTTTTATAACAGAGGATTTACCTGTGCATTAAAATCAGTGACATATACCAATTTTTACAAATAGAGATGACAACGTGACCAAGGCTCACCCCAATTGACTATATACACAGAGCGTTCTTTAGAACTTCTGCATAATGAAAAGCCAGCTTGTAAACTCATTGGCTGCAGCTGCCATTTTAACTCCCTAGTCCAATTGGCCTGACGGGCGCTTGAGAGACTAAATGTATGAAATCACTCATAACTGGATAATTGGATAATAGATGGATAAAAGGATGGATGGCTGGATAGATAGATCGAATAATGGATGGATGCATGGATGGATGGACAGATCGAATGATAGATGGATGAATAGATGGATAAATTAATGGATGGATAGGTAGAATGATGGATGAATATATAGAACGATGGATGGATGAATAGATAGAAAGATGAAAAGATGGATGGATAGATTGAACGATGGATGGATGAATAGATAGAACAATGGTTGGATGATGGATGAATAGACGGATAAAAGGATGGATGGATGAGGTGAATGGATGGATAGAACAGTGGGTGGATGGATGATAGATCAAATGATGGATGGATGGATGAATAGATAGAACGATGGACGATGATAGATGGACGAATAGATGGATAAAAGGATGGATGGATAAATGGATAGATGGATAGAATAATGGATGGATGGATAGATCAAATGATGGATGGATGAATAGATAGATGAATAGATAGAACGTTGATGGATGATAGGTGGATGAATAGATGGATAAAAGGATGGATGAGGTGGATGGATAGAACAGTGGATGGATGGATGATAGATCAAATGATGGATGGATGGATGAATAGAACAATGGATGGATTAATGGATGGATAGAATGATGGATGGATGATAGATCAAATGATGGATGGATGATAGATGGACGAATAGATGGATAAAAGTATGGATGGATAGATGGATAGATAGAATAATAGATGGATGGATGATAGATCAAGTGATGGATGGATGGATGGATGAATGAATAGATAGAACAATGGTTGGATGATAGATGGATAAAGGATGGATGATAAATGGAGAAATGGATGTATGGATGGATAAATAGAATGAACGATGGATGGAGGGATGGATGGATAGATTGAAAAAAATTTGAACTTTGGACTCGCAAAGGGGCGCCAAAACGTTCAGAAGGGGCGGAGCCGTGTTTAGTAAAATGCTTATAACTCCTGAACGGAATGAGGTATCTTCACCAAACTCAGAACACTTATGTAAGAGCTCAATCTGAGGTCACAGAACAAAAATCACAAAGTTTGGCCACTTAGTGGCACTATAAGAGGGAAAAAAATAATTAAAAAAAATCTATGCTTACACAACCGTTTGTCCTATCAACATGAAAATCGCTGTGCACGGTCTTGGTCCAAAGTGCCACAAGTGTCTATAATGTCGCATTTTCATTATTCAACATTAATCGTGTAAATGATTACATTGCATGGTTTTTCATCCATACACGCGATATTTGTATCATACTATAGAACTTCTCATTCTGGACATCTTTGCCTCTAGAACCACTGCTGTCAATCAAATCATTTGTTAAATGATTGAGAAGATGTAAAAAAAAAAAACTTCTTTTGCAAACTAGTCCTAGGTTTTTCACTCTATCTGGAAAAAAAACACTGCAGGGCAATTCTCTGGACTCTCTAGGTCAATAATTACCAAAAAATGTTGAAATTTACCCATTGCGAAGCTATAATGGGGTTGTTTAGAAAAGGGACCTGTCCAAATTTACCCCAAATCCTATAAAGCCTAAAGAAAAACTCAAAACTTCACAAAACCTGCTAAGAACATGCGACAGGTGATTCTAAACAAACATTCAATTTTTTATATGGAGATCAGACCACAACTGGTGCTATAACAGTCATAAACATTAAAAAAAAAAATTGTGGGTTTATGTCAGTGGTGTTATATTGTCCATGAATATTATAAGAGAATCTACTTTTGCTTCCAGGATGACAAGAAGTTTTACCAGCTGGAGCTTGTAAACAGAGAGACCAACTTTAACAAAATATTCAATGCAAACCCCAATGTTGGTGTCATTAACCCTCTTGTCAAGGTAAGAGTTCGTCTTTGTACTCTACTATGTCCATGTGTGTGGAGCTGGTAGTTTGTTAGTTGAAGACGTAGTTGCTGTTTCAAAACCTAGTGATCTGATTAGGCTCTATTTTAGTTTAACGCTGGCTGTTGGCATGGGATACACTCTTTTGATTAAAAAATTTCTAATATTGACAGTTGACAGCAAAGCAGTTCACTAAGTTTTGGAAATAACAGCAGTTGAATGAGGCTTGAATGTCATTTCTTACACTGTATCCTAGCCAGGCATGTTGCAAAAAGCATTCAATTATATGTGTACATTGCTAATTGGAGTTCTCAGCCATTTACAACACTGACAAGATTCACAGTGAAATCTCATTGGTTCAAAATCTTCTTCTACAGCTGTTATTAAACATCATATATGCTCTGATTACTGTGACAATTGCTTTAGCAGATTTGTTGTGCCTGGGTAGGATGGAGTGTTACTGGGGTGCAGTCAAAGGCAATACAACTGACATGCCGGACTGGAGTTCATTGGAAACACTGTTCAGTGGGAGCATGCTGGAGCTCTTACACACACACACACACACACACACACATTATTAAAGGGATTGTTTTCCCAAAAATGAATAGTCTGACATCATTTACTCACCCTCATGTCATTTTAAACCTGCATGGAAAACAAAAGAATTTATTTCATTGTACTGGATGGTTTCTTCCATGCAATTATAATTGGGGACTGAAGCTTTCAAACTTAAAAGGGACATAAAATAAAAGCAGTCCATACAACTTCTGCACTATATTTTCAATTCTTTTGGAGCTGTATGATATTTATTTATGTACTGCAGTCTAAAAACTTGTTTGGCATGTAATACTACCACACCATCTATGGTAAAATCGTTATTAATTATTTTATACTAAAATAATTTATTATATAAAAGTATTTATTAGTATGTTGAATTAGCTTTTAATTTAATTTTTAATTTTAGTTAAACTCTCAGCAATTTTTTTTGTCTTTTTATAAATATTGCTATGCTAAAATGTCATGAATTATTTTATACTAAAATAATTTAATATACAAGAGTATTTATTAGTGTTTTGAATTAGCTTTTAATTTTGTATTTAATTTTTATTACAATTTTAGTTCAAGTCTTATTTTGTTTTGTTTAATCTTTTTTTAAATATTTATATGCTAAAACTGGTATTATTTTATACAAAAATAATTTATTATACAAAAGTATTTATTAGTATTTTGAATTAGCTTTTAATTTTATATTAAATTTTTATTTGAAAATAGTTCAAGTCTTAGCAAATTTGTTGTTTTGTTTTTTATCTTTTTAAAAATATGTCTGTGCTAAAAATGTTATTAATTATTTTGTACTTAAATAATATTCAAAAGTGTTTATTAGTGTTTTGAATTAGCTTTTTATTTTATATTTTATTTTTATTTAAACTTTAGTTCAAGTTTTGGCAATTGTGTCATTGTTTTTTTATTATCTTTTTTTATATTTCTATGCTAAGAATATTATTAATTATGTTGTACTAAAATAATTTAATATACAAAAGTATTTATTTGTGTTTTGAATAAGCTTTTAATTTTGTATTTAATTTTTATAAAACTTTTAGTTCAAGTCTTAGCAATTTTGTTGGTTGTTAAATATTTTTAAATATTTATATGCTACATTTTTTATTATTTTATACAAAAATAATTTAATATACAAAAGTATTTATTAGTATTTTGAATTTGCTTTTAATTTTGTATTTAATTTTTGTTTAAATTTTAGTTCAAGCCTTAGCAATCTTTTTTTATATATATTTATATGCTAAAATGTTATTCATTATTTTATTTTAAAATAATTTAATATACAAAAGTATTTATTAGTATTTTAAATTAGCTTTTCATTTTATATTAAATTTTTATTAAATTGAGTTCAAGTCTTAGCAATTTTGTTGTTTTTTTTTATATTCTATGCTAAAAATGTTAATTATTTTACTATAAACTAATTTAATATACAAAAGCTTTTTATGTCATATTTAATTTTTATTTAAATTTTAGTTCAAGCAATTTTTTTGTTTGTTATTTTGCTTTATTATTATAGAAATTAAAAAAAAACTAAATTGCTCTGACTTAAACTAAAATTTAAATAAAAATTAAATCTAAAATTCAAAGTTAATTCAAAAGACTAATAAATGCTTTTGCATATTAAATTATTTTAGTGTAAACATTTATTAATTATTCATAAATTATTAATTTAGCTTTCATTTATTTCTCTTTCAGTTTTAGTAATATTAGTACTTAAATTAGTGCTTAAATGTATTTATTTTGCCAAGGCAATATTTCTAATTTTTGACTTTTAGTTTTTAAGTTACATTTTTCATCTAATATTTGTAATTTATGAACTTTTTTTTATATAGTTTTAGATTTCATTTGGGATATTTTCAATAAATCAGTGAAATGCGTAAGTTATGCATAAATTATGATTTGGTAAGATTGTTGCAAATAACTTCAGTTTTTCTGATCTTCAAAGCAGTTGTACTTTTATCAACCCTTCATGGTCTGTTTGCATCCATTTTAAAGCTTAAAAGCCTTGCAGTTGCATAGAAAAGAGCAACCAGTACATGATTCAAAGTCATACGGGTTTGAAACAACACGAGGGTGAGTAAACGACGACCGCATTTTCATTTTTGAGTGAACCATCCCTTTAACTTCCTGTTTTTCCAGAGCTTTGGAGAAAGTGATGTTTGTTCCATACGTCACAGCAGCAGTTCCTGACCCAGTCTCAACAATGTCATTCTGTTTGACCAGATATTTCACTGTTGCCCTCATCTGTGTTCTATAACTTCCAAGTGTCGCTGATTACATGTGCATATATGTGTGTGTGTGTGTGTGTGCGTGCGTGTGTGAGTGTCAGTGTCTTTCGTTCCTCCGCGTTCTCTTCCTGTTGAGACATCCAGTTCTTCTTTGCTTTCCAAGCCATTCTTCTTTCAGTCTGAAAGTTCCTCTGACACATCTCTCTCGACTCATTTTGATTGGCTGAGAGCGACTGATGCTTCCTCTGCTGAGTGTTGCGAGCTTGACTTTCAGGGTGGGCGATTATTAGGAAGCAGTCATTAGGAAAAAAGAATGGAGCGTAAAGCTCTCCCAACTTCCTTTTTGTTTGCTTTTCTTGTCGTCCTATGTAGCAAAAGCGAAAGAACGACAAATCAGCCACCCGATTCAGCAGCTCGGCCAATCTTAGGGCTAATGTGGAGGCTTCCGGGACAGGGAGCGGCCAGCCCCAGCCCACCCGCCTCGAACCCATCCCCAACTCCCCCATTCACCAGCTGGAGCCTAACACGAGCAAACCCCTGCCCCCGCCAACCCCTCTCACCGAAGCCAAGAAATTGACGAGGTGAGGCGCACCTCGGCGGACAAACACACCAGCACACTGAAAACCCGTCGCCCGCTTTTCTCGAGGCAGCTGTTGTATCCCTTTTATGTGCCGAGGAAATGCGCGCCGAAACTTCGGATGGTTTGCTTTGTGCTTTTTGCATCTCCCAGGCTCCTCTCTGCCTAACAGAGAGGGCGAAATCTGGAATTACGGCTCCGATCTCCTCCGAAACAAGTAATTAGCTTGAATAATGAGTGCGTGGCCCTGGTCTCAGACTTGGTCTGTGTTACAGTTCCCATTTGGGCTGGTGCTATTTGAAGGATGTGCTGCTTTCTGGGGGGAAAATGTAGGAGAATTCAAGCCAAAAAGTTGCCTTTATTTTATTTTTCATTTTTTTCGTAGTCGGTAAACTTGTTCGGAATGGAATACTACTATACTACACATGCTAAAAATATTTTGCATGCATGGAATACTATATTTTACAAAATGTGCAGTATAGCATATTGTGCTTGGTTTGACCTTTTGATTTCCATTGATGACTGAACAGCTTTTATGCCATTTTATGTGAAATGTCATTTTATTTTTTTTATTTTTATCATTTTAATTATGCTAATATAGTATTTATTAATATTTTGAATTCTTTGGTTTTTATTTTTTTCTTCTTTTTTATTAATTTAATTAATTTCATGACGTTTTACACTAAATTTCATTTAGTTTTTTATTTTTAGCATTTTATTTATATACTAATATAATCTTTATTGATATTTTGAATTCTTTCATTTTTATTTTTTATTCTTTTCATTAATTTAATCAATTTTGTTATTTTTATCATTTTATTCATAGACTAATATAGTATTTATTCATATTTTGAATTCTTTTGTTTTTATTTCTTCTTTTTTATTAATTTCATTCTTTTATTTTGATATTTTTTCTTTTTTATTAATTTCTTATGCATTTCTCATACTTCTTGTTAATTTTGTTTCATTTCTATTATTTTATTTTCTAATGTAATATATTTTATTTTGCCTTAATTAACAATATTTGTATTAGTTTTAGTTATATTTAGTACCAAATTACATAATTATGTCAAAAAAGTTTTTATTCATTTCTGAGATTCTTACTGCATACTGCCTGTTTAATTAAACATGCAAATAATGCAGTCATGCTAACAATGTAGCATACTATTTTCTGCAACATTCTCATTGCATATTGCATACTGTTTCATACTTTTTCCAATGTAATATACAGTACACTATATGCAGGAAGCTAGCATTCCATTCCGAACGCAGCCGGTGCATCCACATCAGGCAAATAAAAGGGATACTTGAGCTTTTTCCTAACACTGATGTACATGTATGCTTAATGTTACTTTCTGAAGTCCCATACATGAGCTTTGGAAATGGCATTGGAATGCAAATGGGAGCATGTGTCCCCACTGTCGCAGTGCATGCTGGGAGTTGGTGTCTGTCTCTGTGTTGTGTTTTCTGTTTGTGATGGAAGTTATATGACTCATCTGTTATGTAGTGTCTGTTATTGTCCACATTGCATTGGAGAGAATGAATATTTTAATTTTGAATGAATATTTTAACACTTTATATTTGAAAAAAATATTCATTTTCCGTAATGTACTGTCTTGCATCTGTGTGAACGTGTGAATTACACTGTTTTGGGTTACATATACTCTTTAAATGCAATATTTTCACTCTTTTTCAACAATAAACCTTTGCCTATGGCTCTGCTTTTGCAGTCGGCATGTTGTGAGCGGTGTATTATGCATGTTTTGCTGTCACTGTAGTGGCTGCTCTTGACCCGGGAAGTATCGTCTCATCTGAAGCACCATTACGCGTGTTTCCTTGCATGCTGGTTTGAATGTAAATGAGGTGCAGGTGACGCAGCAAGGTAGACTTGTGCGGAGTTGTCCTCTTTTGTTGTGAGACACTCGTGTGGCTCTCACACACAGTCTATCCGGTTCACTTCATGTCAGGGTGACATTCGGTTCGCTTAGCAACTGAACCAGAGTCACTTTTTAATATTCAAGTGGAGTCCTTTCTCATATCCTTTCTGCACAGTGTTCTTGCACATGAGCTTTAGGGGCTCAAAGTACAATTTTAAAATGCTATTTGTAATTTGAGACTCAGGTTTTGTGGCTTTTAGTCAATATGTGTTTGCTTTGAGGAAATTTATATGCTAATGTGCTCCTAAAGTTGACAAAATTCACTTTTAGTGGATATGTTCATTTAAAATGTACAGTCTGGGAAAATTAAGAAAAATATTGGTTTTTACACATTTATGTCTTGTCTGTGCTCTCTAAAATACTTTTTGATCAACCCAAAGTCATTAGTGATATCAGTGTTTTTTATGACATTTTACACTAAATGCCATTTTTTTTATTTTTATCATTTTATTTATGTACTAACAGTATTTATTAATATTTAGATTTTTTTTCTTTTTTCCTCATTTCAGTAATTTTATGACATTTTAAACTGAATGTTATTTTTTAATCTTTTTATTTGTATACTAATATAGTATTGATTAATACTCTGAATTATTTTATTTTTATTGTTTCTTCTTTTTTATACATTTTATTCATTTATGACATTTTATACCAAATGTCATTTTATTTTTAATTTGTATAATTTTATTTATATACTAATATAGTGTTTATTAATATTTTGAATTATTTACTTTTTATATTTTTTTCTTCTTTTTTTTAATTAATTTTTTATTAATTTGTTTAACATTTTTCTTAATTTCATTAATTTTCTTCTTTTTCTTAATTTCATTAATTTATATACTAATATAAAAAATTATATATTTATAATAATATATTTTTACATATGGTATGTGTAGTCTATGCTCTCTAGAATTAAAATTTGGTTATTTAAACATTTTACTGTTTGATGAACCCAAAGTCAAAATTAACTTTTAACAGATATGCACATTAAAATATACAGTTGGAGAAAAATACATATATTGATTTTTACAAATTTTTGCCTAGTCAAATGCTTGCTAAAATGAGAATTGGGTTTATATATATATATATATATATATATATGACCTGTACAAATTTCTAGTTTTAATTAGTGACTTCAATTGGGTTTTTAAAAATGTAATTCAATGCATGAAAAGTTAGATGTGTCATGATGATCAAACACATCTGTAAAGCATGTTTCCATAAACCTATGATTGAAAAAAAGTGCAAGAGCGCTGTATGAACAGCCATCAAAATGCATAAAAAATTGCATAATTCAAAGTATTTTTTGCATAGATGCCAATTTGTCTCTAAATAAGTCAAATGTCATATTTGCAGTTCAGTTTCAGGTGTGCTGCTTTGAAGGTGTTTAACTTTCATTATCCTGCGTCTCAGCACAAGTAGAAGTTACGTTAGTGCTGAACGGGCTGATGCAAATGCTCGATTGAGCGTTAAATTAAGTTGCTGCAGCTCAGGCATCAGGGAGCAAAGCACATTGATTTCACTGGAGATATAAGAGAATAGAGATGAGATTTCAAGCCAAGAATACCAAAGATACAGAAGTTCGAATACACAAGGACAGATTGACTGAAGATATCTGTGCTGATTGTTGCCTTGTCTGGTGGCATGACTTAACTTTTCAAACTACTTTCACACTGGTGTAATAAATTACGTATTTATCAGTGAATAGTCTCTGCATAGATGGCACAGTAATACAGTATTAGATGCATATATTCTCAGGAAAAAAAGGTACAAATGTTGTTTCTGGGAAAGTACCCTTTCAAAAGGTACACCTTTGTACTTTATTTACCCCTAAAGGGTGCATATTAATACCTTAAATGTAGCTATTAGTACCTAAATTGTTCATATTAGTAACTTTTAAAAGGGTAACACCCCTTTTGAACCTTGTACCTTTTGCATCTCAAAACATTAGATCTGATTAGCTGGCTTTAAGCAGTTTCAGGAAGCCAGGGGCTACAGGTATTGATATTTATAAATTCCAATTTAATTCCTGAATTTGAATTGTTATAACAAAACGCAGAATTGCAATTCAAATTTGAATGTAAAGAGATTAAAATAAAGTTCAAAGAAATCCATTTGACCGTGTCTTTAAAGTTTGAATGTTGTAGATTGATAAAATTTGAAATAAAAAGGTAGATGGATTGATGGATGGGTGGATGGAAATACAGGTAGGTAATGGATATGTGGGTAGAAAGATGGGTGGATGTGTGGGTGGAAATACAGATAGATAGATATATGGGTAGATGGATGGATGAGAAGAAAGATGGATGGATGGACGAAAAGAGAGATGGATGGTAGATAGAGGACTGGATTGATGGATGGATATACAAGTAAATTATGGATATAAGGATGGATGGATGGATGGATGGAGAAACAGCTGATGGATGGACAAAGATGGATGGATGAGAAGAGAAATGGATGGATAGATTGATGGAAATACAGGTAGATAGTGGATATATGAGTGGATAAATGGATGGATGAATGGATGGATGAATGGATTGATGATAGATGAGAAGAAAGATGGATGAGAAGAGAGATGGATAGATGGTAGATAGAGGACTGGATGGATGGATGGATGGATGGATATACAAGTAAAATGGATGGAGAAATGGATGGATGGATGGATAATGAATGGATAGATGATGGATAAGAAGAAAGATGGATGGATGGACGAAGAGAGAGATGGGTAGATGGAGGACTGGATTGATGGACGGATGGATGGATGGATGGATGGGTGGATGGATGAATATACAAGTAAAATGGATGAGAAGAGAGATGGATGGATGGATGGATGAATGGATAGATGATGGAAGAGAAGAAAGATGGATGATGGATGGATGGATGGACGAAGAGAGATGGATAGATGTTAGAGGACTGGATTGATGAATGGAGAATGGATGGAGAATCAGCTGATAGAGGGATGGATGGATGGATGGATGGATGGTAAATAGAGGTCTGGATTGATGGATGGATGAGAAGAGAGATGGATAGATGGTAGAGGACTGGATTGATGAATGGATAATGGATGGATGATATACAGCTAAATAAATGTAATGGATGTAAATGGATATACAGGAATGGATGGATGAATGAATGGATGAATGAGGAGAGAGCTGGATGGATTGATGGTAGATAGAGGTCCGGATTGATGGGTGGATATACAGGTAAATAATGGATATATGGATGGATGGAGAAACAGCTGATGGATGAACAAACATGGATGGATGAGAAGAGAGATGGACGGATGGATGGATAGATGGATGGATTAATGAAAATACAGGTAGATAATGGATATATGGATGGATGGATGGATAGAGAGATGGATGGATGAATGGATAGATGATGGATGAGAAGATGGATGGATGGACAGGAAGAGAGATGGATAGATAGTAGATGGAGGACTGAATTGATGAATGGATGATGGATGGAGAAACAGCTGATAGATGGATAGACGAACAGATGGATGGATGGATGGATGGACGAGAAGAGAGATAGAGAGATAGATAGATAGATAGATAGATAGATCGAGAAAATTTAGTTTGAAGATCTCCATCCATCTCTCTTTCCTTCTTTTCTCTAACTTCTACTTCTAGATGTTAAACTCTTATTAGGAAGCAGGAAGGAGGCATCAGCCAGCCGTCCCCGTGCTGCAAACGTGGAAGCCCAGACGTCAGTCAGTCAGTCAGTCTGTTAGCATTTCAAGCACACAGCTGAGCTACCTGAACAAAACCTTGCAGCTTATAGAAACTCTGTCCTTGGAATAAACAATGAAATGTTCTGCAATAGCGTAAAGGTGCGTTTGTACTCAGTCTTTTAAAGAGCAGAGCAGTGAGGGAGAAATAAAACGTGTTTCTATAAACGTTGACTGGAGGCTAAATTAATCAGGATTTAAAGCGAGTTCTGGTCCAAAAGACCTTGAAAAGAGCTGGAGGTTGACTACAGCGCAGACGCACACAGCACACTTCACCTTGAGAGAAACACAATTCTGTTTTATGAGCTTCCTGGAAAAATTATATGGAAGAAACTCAAAAGAAGATTTTGTGAAGGAAAAAAAAAAAAAGTTAAAGAAACAGAGTTGATCTATCTATCTGTCTATCTATCTATCTATCTATCTATCTATCTATCTATCTATCTATCTATCTGTTGTTCCATTTATCTGTCTTTCTATCTGTCGTTCTGTCATTCTATTGTTCTATCTTTATGTTGTTCTGTCGTTCTATCTATCATTCTATCTATTGTTCTGTATATTGTTCTATATATTGTTTATATGTTCTTTCTATCGTAATTGTTCTGTCTTTCATTGTATCATTCTATCGTTCTATCTATATATCGTTCTATCTATCGTTCTGTATTTTGTTGTTCTATGTATCGTTCTATCTTTTGTTCTGTTGTTCTGTCTATTGTTCTCATTCTATCTGTCATTCTGTCGTTCCAGCTATATGTCGTTCTATCGCTCTATCGTTCCATCTATCATTCTCTTTTGTTCTATCGTTCTATTTATAGTTCTATTGTTCTAACTATCGTTCTATCTGTCTTTCGTTCTATCAATTGTTCTATCAATTGTTCTGTTGTTCTATCTTCTGTTCTGTCTATCATACTATCTTTTGTTCTCTTTCGTTCTATCATTCTATCTAGCCATTCTATCATTCTTTCTATTGTTCTATCTACAGTTCTATCATTGTGTTGTTCTATCTATTGTTGTCTTTTCTTCTATTGTTCTATCTATCTGTCATTCTATGTATCGTTCTCTTTTCTTCTATTGTTCTATCATTCTATCTGGCTATACGTCGTTCTATTGCTCTATTGTTCCATCTATCATTCTGTCTTTTGTTCTATCTATCGTTCTATTTATAGTTCTGTCATTATCTCTGTTCTATCTAAATATCTTTTGTGCTTTATATTTTTCTATCTACATATGGTTCTATCGTTTTATCTATCGTTCTGTCATTCCATCTATTGTTCTATGGTTCTATCTATCGTTCCATGTATCTGTTGTTCTATCTATCACTTGTTCTATTGTTCTATCGTTCTATCTTTTGTTCTATCATTTTATCTATCATTCTATCCTAGTCTTTTGTTCTGTCGTTTGTTCTATCATTCTATTGTTCTATCTAGCTGTTCTATCATTCTGTCATTCTATCTATCATTCTATCTATGTTCTATCATTCTATCTTTTGTTCTATTTTCTGTCTATTGTTCTATCATTCTATCTGTCGTTCTGTTGTTCTAGCTTTGTAGTTCTATCGCTCTATCATTCCATCTATCATTCTATCATTCATCTTTTGTTCTGTCGTTCTATTTATAGTTCTCTCTGTCTATCATGTGTTTTGTTGTTTCATCATTCTGTCTTTTGTTCTTTCGTTCTGTTGTTCGTTCTATCATTCTATCGTTCTAACTAGCCGGTCTATCATTCTATCGTTCTTTCTGTTGTTCTATCTACACTTCTATCTATCGTTCTATCCATCATTCTATCTTTTGTTCTGTTGTTCTGTCTAAATATTGTTCTACTCTCTCTCTCTATCTGTTCTACTATCTCTCTCTCTCTCTATCTGTCGTTCTGTTTCCATCATTCTATCTGTCTATAAATATATAGGCTTATTTATTTTGTAAAATATGATAGAAACAGTAATACTGTAAAATTGCATTTAAATCTTTTATGATAAAATACATGTTTTTTATGTAATATATATTAGAATGAAACTAAGAAGTAAAAAAGCATTTATTCAAAATAGAAGTCTTTCAAAACATTAATGTCTTTACTGTAATTTTCTATCAGTTTAATTGCTAAATAAAAGTATTCATTTAAAAAAACATCTAACTGACCTGGTCTGAGGAGATGAACTTATCTGTTTCTTTAACAAATAACAAGTGAATATTTCCTGTTTAGAATGTCAATTACTGATTACCATATTCATAACTATGGTATTTACATGATCCTTACCATGGTACCGTTTTGCAAGTGTAATGGATTATTGACATCTGTTCTGGGATGTCATTAAAGAAACGGCAAAAAAATGCACACACGCACAAAATGAAATAAAATAAAAACACGAGCAGGAATGCTTGAAGGTTTTCAGTACTGAGAAAAGCTGTAGTTTAGCAGAGGTTTTGTAATTCTCTCCATGTCTCTCACTATCTTTCTTTCTGTTTTTTCTTCTATCTCTGTCTTTCTCTCTCTCTGTTTTTCTCCTCAGCCCTCCTGAAGGAGAAGAATCACCCGTCACCTCTCCAGACCCCCAGAGACAAGAATGGTTCGCTCAGTACTTCTCCTTCTGACTTTTGCAGTTAAAGAGCATGTCGACCAAACCAAACGAAAAAAGACAAAAAAAGTGATATATTATTTAACGACACATCCTATCATTTCTTTTTTTTTTCTCCCCACTGTGAATGGGTTTCTTGTTTTTACAGTGATGATAGGTATGTTTGACATTTCATTTACTGCAGTTTCTATAGAGTGGTGCATATGCTGCTAATTACTATTTGTTAAAAGAGAAAAAAACAACAGTATTGTCTCCTATGTATCTAATTTTAGAATGCCACCGTAATGACTTTGTTACAGCTGCATTATCAATTTTGGTAGGATTAAACTGTTTGTATGGATGTCTCAACACAGATATAATGATGTCTCACTAATTTTAAAATAAATGCATATTTTATATTTATATTACTGGTGTATGCGTAAGAATAAATAACTATTGTGACATATAATGAAGTGTGTCTGTTATGTGAGTGAACGTTTACCATTCAAGGAACCAAAAGCAACGAACATATGATTTAAAATGCCTGTATTTTCATATACATCAACACATATTGCTCTGCAACAAGAAAAAAATAAACACTTTTATTGTCATTTGACTTTTTCTTTATACAAGAACAATAACGTCTACAATAACAAATCGATTGGAGATGAGAGGTAAGTTTTTGTGTAGGTTCATTTTTAATTATTTAATATTATAAAAATGTTTATAATCTGCAGAATGAAACATAAGCTGTTATTAAAACGCTTTTTAAATGTTAATGTTATTGCTTAAATGTATAGTAATTTAAATATCTAATTGTTATTTTTGCCGTACCATTTAATTAATTTTATTTTTAAAGTCATGTATACAAGCTATTTAGAATTTAAATAACAACAACAATTGATTTTAAGTGCATTATCTGTATCATTTTATAACAAACCTCCATAAAACTTAAGGGACTTTTATACTAAAGCGTACGCAACGTCATCGACCTCCGCATGGCACGTTTTCCGTTCGCTGGGTTGTACCAAGTCCAGAAACGGGGGATGTGGTATTACATACCATATAGTTTATCAGCGCCAATATGGACGTAAAAGAACAAATAAAACAATACATAAGAAAGATATAGTACTTTTATCATATTACGCTTGGTTCAGATTTAGAGTTTAGAGTTATCCATGCTAGAATTCAAAGTTTGTCTACACGTGCTCCCCTACAATGCAGAAAGGTTAGGAATAAAGCGCCAAATCTAAAAACACGGACGGGAAGAAATACTTGTATGTCAATGTTGTTAATGTGGGTGATATAACTACTGCTCATCCGTCCAGGTATGTCAAATAGAAAACTATAGCGAAGGAATAGGTTTCTATTGCTCGTAAAGTTTGCTCAAGAGAGCAATAAGCACTACAGAAATGGTTTTAACGCTTGTTGAATGTATTATCAAGACCATATGAGCTGTCAAACGGCGTCCTTATGAAACTTTCGTAACTTAGTTCTTGTATAATTAATATTCATGCAGTGAGGTCTAATTAATCAAGGGACTGCATTAAACATTTGTAGTTTCATAAAATGATTTGTTACTGTAGGACTATTGAAGTGAAGTGCAAAAAAAAGCATTAAATGGGTTATAAAAAGGTGATTAAAAGTGTTAGTTTTAAATTTAAATAAAATTATTTTTAATTTCAACTAATAGTACCTGCGCAATAAAGTTTGAAAAATGTCTTTTAAGCATTTTCAAATAAAATTGTAAAAAGTAAATATAATAGAAATTAAAAAACAAAACATTATGTGACATAACATTTAATTCATACTTTTGAACGAACAAGATCTACAGATCAGTTAAGCATTATAGAATTATTTTTATCATCAGAATTAAAACCTGTAAATATTTGAGATAAATGATGTCAAGAATTTGTATAATAATTATTTTAGTTTATTTATTTATAAAACTGAATTAAAATAAAAAGTTGTGTGATTGCAATTCTTTTTTTTTTAAACTTGTCACAGATTGGTCTTGACGAATATCTGATTAATTCAGTTACTTTTACAAAACCTTGTCTAGTAATCACAAATGACTTGAAACATCATACATTTGTCAAAAGGTGTGAAAACCCTGAATCAAACACTAAAAGAATTAAAAACGTTTTTTTTCTAAATTATTTTTTTACGAAGAGAACAAAAAAAAATTAACAATGTTTAGACTATTAGGGTTTATAAAAGATGAACTGTAATTTATGTTCAGACCATCATCTGCTGCTTTCTTACAGAATACTCCATGTCTAAGTGATCCGGTTGAGTCTTCAAATGAACATGACGCTTAGTCCGGATCAGGTGTCCTTCATAGGACTGGCGTTTGAGACTTATGTGATGGAGCACCACAAGAATGACATCCTGCAGATCTTCCAGGAGGCCAGTGAAGATGCTCACTATCCTGTTGTCGTGAATGCCATGACCTTATTCGAGGACAATATGGAGGTTGGAGAGTGTTTCAATGCATTCCCCAGCCAGGTGCTGCCTATATTTGACAATGCCCTACACAGAGCGGTCCAGACCATCTCTCAGTCGTCTTCGTCACTGCAGGAGAGTTTTAAACTCAAACACAATCTGCATGTTCGTATTTCAGGTAAGCATGTATAAGAACGTCCACTTTTTTACAATGACTCCTGTATAAAGACTTAACCATCAGGATTTTATATAGTTTCTGTGTGTGTTTGTGCAACTTTCTGACCAGCTTGACACAACAACCAATAACACAAATTTGGGTAGTCTTTGAAAAACCTATTGGAAATTATTTTTCTATTAGCTAGTGTTGCAGAAATTACACACTTCATTTTTAAATTATTTTGTGAAATATACAAGAAAAAAAACTTATGTACAACATATTCCATATTAATCTTTAAAGAGTAAAAACAGAATATGATAATAATATGTTTAAGTGTAATAGTATGTTTTAATTGTAAATAAAGTAATTCATAATTTCAGCTGATCTTGGATATCTTTCATTAAGTAGTTTCAAAACATAATTATTACATGTATATTTATTTTTGCCCTATAAAAATGTGTATAAATTATGTAGTAATTAATAAATATTATTATATAAGTATTATGTAAATGATGTTGTATTTAAGTTATTTGTAAAACTTTCATTATTTAGATTTTAAGTAAATATTTTTCCCTATTTATTCATTTCTAAACTCATTTCCAGTCTTGTACTTGTACAACAAAGCTTGAATCTTTTATTAAGTATACATTTTTTATTAAGTATTAACATAATTTAATATATAATATTTAATAATTAAAGATGTATATGAAACTATTAATGAATTATTATAATGTGTGTATGTGTGTATATATATATATATATATATATATATATATATATGGTATTTAATAATTATATAAATATGTAATTATTAAAGATGTTTATAAAATGTATTCTATAATGTAAATTCTTATAATTATTGTATTATAACATTAATTATGTCTTATTATATTACAGTAAAATGTTTATTGTATAAATTATGTAGTAATTGATCAATATTGTTATAAATTATGTAAATTGTTGTATTTAATTATTTCATATATATAATATTTAATAATATACATAATTATTAAAGCTGCTTATGAAACTTATATAGTTATGTAAATTATTATTATACAATAAAGCTTAAATCTTTTAAGTAGTTTTTTTATTGAGTATTCACATAATTTAATATATAATATTTAATAACTAAAGATCTTTATGAAACATATAATTATTATGTAAATTATTAGAATTATTATTAAAGCTTGTGTCTTTCATTGTTTTTTCAAAACACACACACACACACATATATATATATATATATAAAGTTAATTATTAAAGATGTTTATAAAATGTATTATAATTATTATGTAAATTATTGTAATTATTATATTATAACAAACCATGTCTCATTAGTATTAAAGTAAAATGTTTTATTATTTTATAAATGATGTAGTACTTAATAAATATTATATAATTATTAATGTAAATTATGTGTTATTTAATTATTAAAGTTATTTGTAACACTTTCGTTATTTAGAATATAGGTGAATATTTTCCCCCCTATTTATTCATTTCTAAACTCAGCTTATCTTGTATTTATACAATAAAACTTAAATCTTTCAGTAAATACATATATGTACATATATAATTTATATATAATATTAAATGTGTAATATATATATATTATAATTATGTAATATTTATTTCAAGTTGTTTATAAAACTTACTTTTTATTTAGAATTTAAGTGTATAATATTTACTTTATGTATTCTAATCTATATTTTAAAATCTCAACTAATAAAATTAGAATCATATCTTTCAATCAGTATTTGAAGTATCAAACCCTGATAACATGATTATTTCCTTATATAAAATATCATTAAAGTGGATATTCAGGTATGTACATATTTATACATTTAACATTTTAAACAAAATGAATTATTATTTGCACAATAATTTTATATTTAATCTATTACATACATTCAGATCAGCTAAGCACCATTTGGTGTTTGGCATTAACCTGTTAGTAAAAAAAATATTTTTAAAGTGTTACCAACTTGTCCCGGTACTGAAGTGTTTTAAGGCCTGACAGTGATGCTGTATGTGCACTTCAGACTAGAGTATGTGCTGTCAATATTACAGCTCTTGCAAATGAAACTATTACGCCTGTTTATGCATAACAGTAAACAATTCTTTTAATTCCAATATGACATGCACCTCCCAGTGATAATGCGTGGCTTGTGTATGGCTGACTGTTCTCCTTGTGTAACTGAGAGATCTGTGCTGCCATAAAGCCGCAGAGTGCCTCCGACTGCCTGTTTCATTTGCTCTTGAAGGCTCGTAGCCTATTAGTTTGTCAATGCAACACAGAGGCTGTTTCCCACTACAGGCAATTAGACCCCATCGCACCGTGGCAGACAGCTCGTTTGTCCTGCCGTGAACCGTTATCTGTTATCGTGGTCGCTTCCTCTGATCTAGTGTCATATAACCTGCAGGATATGCTGATGTGTTTTTCTCTGTAACAACAATCTCGTTACGTGTCGGCATGTTGGCTCGCTGTGAGAAGGAGCTGGAGGGAGATCAGATGAAGCTTTGTGTAGCTGGTCAGGTGCGAGTGCAAACACTGCATGATGTAACAACAAGATGAGCAATGGCTCTGCAGGAGCGCTATTGATCTGGATCTGAGGAGAGAGGGAGGACGTCTCATGTGAGAGGTCAGACAGACACATGGGCTGTTGGAGGAAAAAACAGCTGAATGAGGCTTTAAAGGAATATTTCATGAAAACTCTGTCAGTATTTACTCACCCCATGTCACTCCAAACTGTATGCTGTTATAGTGTCTGTGGGATGTAAAAGGAGAATGATTGTGATGAATGAATGATTGTTAGACTTTTCAGACTAATAATTTTCAATCAGACTTATGCTTGGTGGCTGGGTTATTATTATTAACTAAAAACAAAATACTTTTGTACATTAAAATGAAGCTGAAATCAGATATGAAAAGGGAAAAATTAAACAAAACAAAATAAATGAAAATGAGCAGGGTGACCTTGGCAACTAACTAAAATAAGTTAGCCATGAAATTTATTAAATGGAAATGAATAAAGACTTAAACTGAACTAAAACTGAAAAAAAAAAAAAAAAAATTAAAACAAAAAACTAAAATATATAAATATAAAAAATATTAACAGCAATAATAAAAATGACAACAGCACATAACAAAATTAATAAAAATGTAAATGAAATATGAAAGTAAATGCTATTTTAAAATATTAGTAATACTAGTAAAATCTTTTAGTAGACATTATTAATAGTCCTACTATTATTGGTAGTAATTATAACTGTTAGTAAATATTATTGGTAAATGAGTAATGAGTAAATTTCATCTGGGAAAATATAAAATGTTAGTAAAAACTAATATTTTACCAATTAGTTAGCAATGTTACAACTAAACACTAAATTTACTAAAATGGAAAAAAAAAATTTTAAAATAAGATTTTCTTAAATAAAATAAATAAATATTTATGAATAAAATAAATAAAAATATTAGTAGTAGTAATTATAATTATTAGTAAATATTATCTGAAAAAATATTGGTGTATATAACAATATAACATATTAGTAAACACTAATATTTTACCAATAAATTAGCAATGTTACAACTTTACTGAACTAACATTACTGAACACTAAAATGACTAAAATGGAAATAAATAAATAAACTTGAACTGAACTAAAACTAAAATAAAAAATAAATTAAAATGAAATAATAAAATATATAAATGTAAAATAATAATGACAGCAATAATAAAAATGACAACAGCATATAACAAAATGACAAAAAAATTAAACAAAAATTAAAATAAAAATAACAAACAAATATGAAAATAAGTGCTATTTTAAAATAGTAATATTAGTATAAACTTTAGAAAATATTATTAGTATCATTAGTAATCCTACTTTTATTAGTAATAATTATAGCTATTAGTAAATATTATTAGTAAGTAGAAATTGGCTAATAAATGAGCAATGTTACAACTAATAACAACTAAATAAAAATGACAACAGCCCATAAAATTACTAAAGATTAAGCAAAAATGTAAATGGAAAAAAAATGCTGTTTTAAAATACTAGTAATATTAGTAAAAACTGTAAGTAAATATTATTAGTGTTATTAGTATCTATTAGTAAATATAAAAAAGATAGTAAAAACTAAAATTACAAAAATGGACAAATTAAACAAATGAGCAATAATAAAAATGTCACAGACATATAAAATTGCTTAAAATAACAAAATTAAAATGAGAAATAAATGTTAGTTTAAAGTATTAGAAATATTAAAAAAATATAAGATGTTAAAATATTAATAAAAACATTAGTAATACTAAAAATATAGTATATAAATAAATTAATTATACTAAATGTATATATTGGCAATCACATAGCAACACCCTGGCACTGTGTTGTCGACTTTTGTATGGGTGAAGTGTACCACTCATGCAAATTAACCCATGTAAATGTTACAGGTCTCTAGATGGATGTAGCCAAGACTCGGACTGCTGTAGGGAGTGTGTCAGCAATAATCAGCTGACTGACCTTTCCTGTTCCCTAGATGTTTTATCCCGTTTGTGGACAAAGGAGAGTTATAAATAGCCTGGGCACAGACTCCACTCGTAGATCCAGCATGCTGTGAATATGAAAGGGGCTCTGAAAATAGGACATAAATATAGCCATAAAAAGTACACAGACCATTGGTCGTATCACGATGAAAAAGCACGTCATGTGTCTGGATGCTTTCAAGCTTTGCTGAAGGTCATTAGTGAGTAATATTGCGCATCCAGGTGGTGTCTCAGCAAACCTGGTAGATAAAATCGTCTGTTGTCTTCCTGTAATATAAAAGATGACGTGCATTAAAGGTCAGGCTAGGTGAGATAGATAAAATATTGCTATATTGAGAAATGTTATTAAAATATTAAGAATATTCTTTAATATTATACATTTAATTTTAATATTATACATTAGACATTTTAAATGCAATGTATTCCTGTGATGGCAATGTTGAAAACAGTTGTGCTGCTTAATATTTATGTTAAAACCATGATGCATGTTTTTCATTTACATATACCATGATATAATAATAATAATAATAATAATAATAATAATAATCTTTATTTTCTATAGTGCCGTTAAATGTTACTTCTTAAAGTGCTTTACAAAAAACTAATAAAACATCAAAATACACCATAAAAATTATAAAACAAGTAAAAAAGGAACAAAACACTTAGAAATAAAATAATATAAAAATTCAAGTAAAAGGTTTCCTAAAGAAATGAGGCAAGATTTAAAAATATTAAAAGAAAATAAAAATAAAAAATATTTAAAAAATATTAAAATTTGCTTGCCTTTATTTATATATATATATATATATATATTAAATTAAATTGATCATAAGTAAAAAAAAATAAGTTTTAACTTTTTTTTTTTTTTATCAATTTAATGCACCCTTGTTTAATAAAAGAAGCTCTTTCAATCAAAATAAAATACAATAAAATAAAATTCTAAACCCAACATTTTAAATGGTATTTTTTAATTTCTATTTTTACATGTAGGTAAAACATTGCGGTAACAATTTACAATAATGTCCCATTAGTTAATGTTAGTTAATGCATTAACTAATATTACTTAGCAATGAGCAATGCAATACAAAATAATACAGATTTTTTTTTTTTGTAATATGTAAGATATAAAAGATCAAATATAAATTTTTGTAATATAAAATATATATAAATATTTGTAATATATAAATATAAAAGTATTTACTGTCATTTTTGATCAATTTAATGCACCCTTTCTTAAAAGAAGCTTTCAATAAAAACTAAACTAAAATAAAATAAAATATTTTATTAAAAATTTTAAATGTTTTTTTTTCTTTCTAATTTTACATTTAGGTAAAACCTTATGGTAACACTTTACAATAATGTCCTATTAGTTAATGTTAGTTAATGCATTACAAATATTAAAATACAAATATTAATAGTTCATGTAAACTTAGGCCCATTAAATATTATTAAAAGATACTACATTTAATTTTAATAATGTATTTGTGCATTTTGGAATGAACATTAAGATTAATATGCTTTAGAAGTATGTTTCATTGCTATTTCATGTTAACTAATATAATTAACTAATGTTAATAAAACAGAACCATATTATAAAATGCAAAGAGACTAACATTATTTTATTAGCATATGAAAAATTGTAATGCATGAAAAGTGGAAATTGCTGTGCACACTTTTTATACAAGTACAAACTTGAATACAGTTTATTCTGCAGAAATTTAAAACAGAGATGCTGTTATATTTAAAAATAGCAGTTTCTTTCTATGGAAATAGTTCTCTCTGGAATTTTGTAATGGATTTGAGATTGTGTTTTGTGCTTTTAAAAAACTTTGTGTTCTTGTCTAATGATGCAATTTGTTTGGAAAACACAATGGTCAAAATCCTCAAAACCAGTGCAGTTTTCACAATATATCATGAATATTCAGTGTTTCGCCCAGCCCTAATCTGCTTATCTAAAAACAGCAGACTGACATAGACAGGAGGAGAGTGAAGATTGTTTTAGATGACGTGTAGGTTGATGGGGAGGCTTGTGTTTGATCCCTGAGGTATGTGGGATGGATCGTATTGCATTGTGGCGAAGCCAAGTGCTTTTCTCTCACGTCCTGCAGGAGATGATTGCCGTCACCTGTAATTACACGCTCTTCATCTGTAGCCCTGCATACGTGACTCATCTGAATAAACACTTTACTCAAACCCATTTTCTCTGCAGCCATTGCAGTGTCTGTGGTTAGAGGGGAAAGAAAGAATGCAGCTCTATTGCTTTGCAGCTCTATTTAACTTTGGCGTTTTTGATTCTTCTTTCTTTTATGTTTTCCTATGATGCAACCATGACGGGCCAGGTCGTATTCAAATATTGAACGTGCTCCGGGTTGATTCATTATGCAAGAAAGTGCAAGAGACTGTAATTCAGCTTTTGAACTTTTCATGAATGAATATGCAGCGCCATCTCGCGGTAGAAGACGTAACATCTTAAAAAGGAGCTCTTGAAAGCTGTGGTGGAATAACACTGACACCTAGTGGTTAATATGATGCATGCTTATTCATTCAACTCAAAATGGCTTTTTTTTCCCATGCTACACATTTGCAGGTTTGCCTATGTGTCCTGAGCTGACCAGAGATCACATTCCTAAAGCTAGAGACGTGGGCCACTTCCTGTCCGTCACGGGTACGGTCATCCGCACCAGTGTGACCAAAGTGCTGGAGTATGAGAGGGACTACATGTGCAATAAATGCAGGCACGTGTTCTCCGTGCAGGCTTCGTTTGAGCAGTTTTACTCCTTAGCTCCACCCACCAGCTGTCCCAACGAGGATGGATGTAATTCTTTCAAATTCACCTGCTTGTCTGGAAGTGACGCCCCTCCGGCCACCTGCAAAGACTACCAGGAGATCAAAATCCAAGAGCAGGTGAGATGATGTCTATACAGCCTGAGCAACCTGGTGCTAAAGAAATAGTTCAGTTCAGCTTTCTTCTTCCAAAAGAGGGTTAGTGATTCCCATTTTGTGTGCCATCCAGTCAATGGTATGTGGGATCTCAAACTGTAATAATAATAATAATAACTATAATAAAAAAAAATTTAAAGTATATAAATTGTTTACAATAAAATGTAAGTAATACTAAAAGAAAATATAATTAATTATATAATTGTATATTAATAATTAATAAAATTAAAATGTTATTTATTATTTTATTAAAATTGAAATGTAATTATAAAAAATACAGATAAATATACATACAATTTTTAATTAATAACTGTAACTAAAATGTATATAAATGTAGGGCTGGGCAAAATGATCACAATAATTTTTTTTCATATCAGTCGATGTCGATAATTATCACGATAAATGTCAAATTTTAATTTCTTTCAAGTTTAAAGGAAGATTTTTGCTACAATGTGAAAGTTGTAAAAACCAGACGGTTAAATGTGGCTTTAAAATATTCTTTATGGTCAGAACATGACTGTGAAATTCTTCACACTTTTTCCAGTCATTTTTCCTTAACAAAATAAATGTCTTAATAGGAAAAAAAAATTTCTTTGTTTTGTATGTTTTAATGAGTAATATTGCTTAAAATCAAGAAACAGGTTTGTGTTACCTGATAATATTAATAATAATATAACTTTTTTTGTCTCTTAGAAATACACATTTGATAGTATCTTGACTGTTATGATAATAACAGTTAAAACTACAAATATAGCACCTCAAAACCATGGTAAAAATGTAATATGCTTCCTAGGTATTTGCATGAAAACAATAACTTAGTATAATTACATTTAGTATAAATGCATAAACGCTATAGCTTAATAACAGAAAAACTGTAATTATATTCCATTACTCCTCCTTCAATGCATTTAAAACGTCTACATAATGAAATGTCTAATATAATAAAATTCGACACAAATATACCCACATTTCTGACAGAATACCACTGTGCAGTTAGTGCTACTACAGTAAATCTATGGTAAATGATGGCAATTTGTAGACTTAAAAACCTTCGTTGCACACAGTGTTTCTCCTGGTTGTCAGCGCTGTTTCATCTGGCTATAAACTGAGTCATCTGTGTTCCTCACTGAATTCAAGCGCTTCACACTGGCGCTGTTTAGTGACCAAGACTGATTATCCGCGAGTGAATGCACCTGCTCTAATAAGTTCGCGCCGTGCCGTCGTTTGAACTTTGATCCGAGCTGATAAACGGTCCGAGTGGCGCGCGCTTTGACTAACGCTCTCTTGTTCTGTCTTTGCCGCATAGACATTATATCGAACATTTATCGAACTTATCGTTCATCGAGGAAATTCATATCGCACGTTAATTATCGTTATCGATTTATCGCCCAGCCCTATGTAAAAAGTATAATTGTAAAAGCATTTACAAAAAAAGAGCTAAACGATATGTTTATTTCTGCATGGCAAAATCTGACAGAGCACCTTCACCCACAGGTCCAGAAACTGTCGGTGGGGAGTATCCCTCGATCCATGCTCATCATCCTGGAGGACGACCTTGTGGACAGCTGCAAATCAGGTAAATGCTGAGTACTGGTGGAAATAGAGTCTTGTCACAGTGCAGGACTGAAATCTCTATCACTTAATTGTGAATCTACACTTAAAATGAATATAAAATTAAATTAATATATAAATGTATGGGTGGTTGACAAATAAAAATTGGACTGTGTCCTATGGTGTGACAGCAAAAATGTACAAAAAAAAATGTAACTGGAAAATGTATCTGCATTATTACAGTTACAAATAGCATGAGAGAGGTTTATCTTCAGTGTTAGTGGTAATTTTTTTTTATTTTTCTTTATTTTTTTTTATTTTTCCATCACACCACAGGACACAATGATACATCAACTACCCATATATATATATATATATATATATATATAGAAAGATGCACTCAAAGCCATTCAAAATTTTGGGATCAGTAAGATTTTTAATATTCTTTAAAGAAGTTTTTTCTGCTCACCAAGGCTGCGTTTAATTGATTAAAAAATACAGACAAAAAGAGTATTGTGAAATATTATTGCAATTTTAAAATAGAGGTTTTGTATTTTAATATACTTTAAAATAGAATTTATTCCTGTGATGCAAAGCTGAATTTTCAGCATTATTACTCCAGTATTCAGTGTCACATGAAATCATTCTAATAAGCTTTTTTAAATCAGTGTTGGAAGCATTTGTGCTGCTTAATAGTTTTTGGAACCTGTGATACTTTTTTCAGGATTCTTTGAATAAAATGTTAAAAAGAACAGAATTTATTTATAACAGGAATCTTTTGTAACAATATACGCTACCGTTCAAAGTTTGCGGTCAGTAATTTTTTTCTTTCTTTGTTTGCAAGAAATTAATACTTTTATTCAGCAAGGATGTGTTAAACTGATAAAAAGTGATAGCAAAGACTTATATTGTTAGAAAAGATTTCTATTTTGAATAAATGCTGTTCTTTTTAACTTTTTCTTTATCAAAGAATCCTTGGAAAAAGAATCACAGGTTCCAAACAAATATTAAGCAGCACAACTGTTTCCAAAATTGATAATAAATCAGCATATTAGAATGATTTCTGAAGGATCATGTGACACTGAAGACTGATGAAGTAATGATGCTGAAAATTCAGCTTTGCATCACAGAAATAAATAATATTGTAAAGTATATTAAAATAGAAAAATGTTATTTTAAATTGCAATAATATTTCATAAAATTACTACTTTCTGTATTTTTGATCAGATAAATGGAAATTTGATGAGCTATATACTATATGAGATACATACTATAGTGTGTATATATATAACAGTTCTTTCTGGTCCTCGAATCCGATTGGCTGAGAGGAGTGCGATATTCTAGTGATATCGGAACTCCAACCGTTTCACCATTTGTATCACTTGCAGAATTTCTCACAGCGATTGTCATGGCGACCGCCCAAATGCACTATAATTTTTTAAATATTACTGTTTTTGTGTCACGGAATGTAGTTTCTTAGGCGAGAATGTACTTTAGACTTTGTTAATAAAGAGAACGTTTATTTTGAAAATTTGCTTTGATGTTTTTGGAGATGTGAGCTCAAGGGCGTCAGCGGCCATTCAGCACTCATAAACCAACCAAAAGCAGCCTTACCATAGCCAGTTCTTCTGGAATTTGCTGCTGGCAAATTATATATTTTATTTAATGTGTGTGTGTGTGTGTGTGTGTGTGTAAACACATTTATGTTAATTTTTTAAACCCAGTGTATTTTTTTTTTTCGTTTTCTTTTTTTGCTGATATAATAATAGTAACATTCCTCAGGGCAACATCATGTGTCTTTTTCTCTCATATAATGCTGTCATGTGTTTTTCTCGCAGGCGATGACATCACTGTGTATGGAGTTGTGTGTCAGCGCTGGAAGCCGATGTTTCTGGATTGCCGCTGTGATGTGGAGATCGTGTTGAAAGCGAACTATATCGAGGTCAATAATGAGCAGTCCACCACAGCACTGGTGCTGGAAGACATTCAGAAGGAGTTTGAAGATTTCTGGGACAGTCACAAACACGACCCCATTGCTGGTACACAATTGGTGTCTTTTAAAAACACTGAATCTGAGAAACCCAGTCTAGTAGTACAAAGAAACAACATGGCATTTTTAATACTATGTCTTCTCAGCATTTAAAAGATTTCTCTCTTTCTTATTGCTGTCCAAACTCAATTATAATCCCTGTAGAGGAAGTTCAGTTGATTAGGTGCATGTACAGTAATCTGTTGCCAGTGGTGTTTGCTGAGGCACTATTAGGCTACTGTTGCTCATAGGGTTATTGGGTTAGGGATTTGAACACATCCCTAACTGCAAGTATTAAACTTTGGCATGTAACTCGTCCTGTATCGTTTGTGCAGTGAACATGAATAATACTTCACATGATGGATGTTAGAGAAAAACAGAGAAAACATATAGCTGCTAAAAGCAATTACCGGGGTTCAAGAGCTTTAAGGCATTTCAGTACATATGAAAAAAGACTGTAACCACCTAAATCAATGATTTAAAAAAGCAAAAGCAGGTAATTTACCTTTATAAATATTATGTTTTTTAATGGTTATAACTCATAGCGCCAGCTGTGGTCCGAACTTTGCATGCTTGTTTAGAATCACCTGCCGCATATGCTCAGCAGGTTTCATGACGTTTTGAGTTTTCCTTAGGCTTTGTAGGATTTTGGCTAAATTTGGACAGGCCTCTTTTCAAAATGATCCCGTTATGACTTACCAAAGGATAAATTTCAACATTTTTTTTTTTTTATAATTATTGACCTAGAGAGTCTGGAGAATTGTACTGCAGTTTTTTTTCCAGATTGTTTGCAAAAGTAGGTTTTTTTTTACATCTTTTCAATCATTTAACAAACGATTTGAGTGACAGCAGTGGTTCTAGAGGCAAAGTTGTCCGGAATGAGGAGGTCTATCATATGATACAAATATCGTGTATATGTGCGAAAAACCATGCAATGTACAATCGTTTGCGAGTTTGGCTGATTACTTTCAAATTTCTCACAGACCTTTGGGGCCATGAGCCAAACGGGCCCACCAAGTTTCGTTCCGATCAGCCTCCATTAACCTTGTCTAAGTGGACATGTTTGTTTTTTTTGAGTTATGTAAATGTCCTTACAGACATTTGCAGCATTTTGGGCCAAGACCGTGCACAGTGATTTTCATGTTGATAGAAATGGCCAATTTCTTTCAAATTTTTCACAGACCTTTGTGGCCATGAGTTAAATAGGCCCACAAAGTTTTGTAGCGATTGGCCTCTGTTAATCTTGTCTAATGGGTGCTAAAAATTCATCAGCCAATGGTAGCGATGTGTGTTTTTGAGACACGCAAATGTCCTTATAGACACTTGTGGCACTTTGGACCAATACTGTGCACAGCGATTGTCTTACATGTGTATCCTGAGTTTGGTGAAGATATCTCATTCCGTTCAGTAGCATTAAGGGCATTTTAAAAGTGGCCCCAACTCTTTCAAATGTTTTGGCATCCCTTTGCGATGGTGAGTTGAAAGTTTGAACTTTTTTTGATAATTATTGACTCTCCAGAGAATCTTTTTGCACTGGTTTGGTTCAGATCGGGTGAAAAACCTAAGATTAGTTCGCAAAAGTAGGTTTTTCAAACAATCTGACATTTTTAGGTAAAATTTTGCAACTGGCAGTTTAGGTGTTATGAGCAATTTCATACTTTTGATGGCTGTAGCGCCCTCCCGTTAGGCCGATTGGGGTGAGTCTTGGTGACATTGTCGGCGGTGTGAGTACTACCATCCCTCCAAGTTTCAAGTCTCAGTGGCTTACAGTTTGGTCTGCATGATCAGTTTTATGTGGAGATTGCTGATCCTTGGCCATTCTAACAATTACAATAGGGTTTCAGTGCTACATGCTTGAACCCCTAAAAAAATAGGGAACAACCTAGTAATGCTCTAGCAACTGCTTAGAGGACCTTAACAGCCACCCAGAACATTTTAGCAAACTCCCAGAACACTCAAAACACCTTGGCAACATCCCAGTCAACCCTAGCAGCCAATCATAATGTAAAAAGAACCCATGGGATTCAGTGTGGGTTTATGAATCATAAAATCCGTCTCTTATTCTTTCTCTCTCTCTTTCTCTTGACATTCCGAAGGCAGGAATGAGATCTTGATGAGTCTTTGCCCTCAGGTGTTCGGCATGTACGTCGTCAAGCTGGCTGTTGCTATGGTTTTGGCAGGTGGGGTACAGAGAATAGATGCGTCTGGAACCAAGGTGAGAGGTATGCGTTCACACTGCACATAATGGGCAGTCAGACATTTGGAGTTATTGTGAAACAAAGTTCAGAAATGTGCTTGAAAAGTGTATTGCTCTTGTGAATAGTTCTAACTCAAAGTATGCGCTCTATTTAGGAGAGTCTCATCTGTTGCTTGTGGGCGATCCGGGCACTGGGAAGTCACAGTTTCTGAAATACGCAGCTAAGATTACACCACGCTCTGTGCTCACCGCAGGAATCGGATCTACTAATGCAGGTTCCACACGTTCTTCTGAACCACACTTCACTGGCTCATTAACATTCAAAATAAGCACAAAGTTCTTAAAGAGAGAGTTCACCCAAAAATGAAAATTCTCTCATTAATTACTCGCCCTCATGTCGTTCCAAACCCGTAAGACTTTCAATCATTTTTGGAACACAAATTAAGATATTTTTGATAAAATCAGAGAGCTTTCTTAACCTGCATAGGCATCATTGGTGGATTTTTGGGTGAACTGTCTCTTTAAATATTATTCTACTGTGCAGTAAGCATCATTGTTTGTATCATTGTGAAATGCTGGTCAGGTCTGACAGTGGCGGCTGTTAAGGACTCTGGAGAGTGGCATCTGGAGGCAGGAGCCCTTGTTCTCTCTGATGGAGGTCTGTGCTGCATCGATGAGTTCAACAGCATCAAAGAGCACGACCGCACCAGCATCCACGAGGCCATGGAGCAACAAACCATCAGTGTGGCCAAAGCTGGGTGAGTGCCTGAGTCATATATGACTAGAGGGGAAAAACCCAGTTTTTTTTTTTATTAACCAAAAGTTATGAGCATCACATTAAATGTCCTTAAATGTTCTACTTTTGTAGAATGGTGTGCAAACTAGACACAAGGACCACCATTCTGGCAGCTACTAACCCAAAGGGGCAGTATGACCCTAATGTGTCAGTTTCTGTGAACGTGGCCCTTGCCAGCCCCCTCCTGAGTCGCTTTGACCTCGTACTGGTTCTGCTGGATACTAAAAACCCAGAATGGGACAAAATAATCTCCTCTTTCATTCTACAGAATAAAGGTTTGTGTTATGTTTTGTCAAAACCTTAGGGGTTTTCAGAGGAGGTGTGTATTTTATTTTATATTACACTTACGTTATATTACACTACCAGTCAAAAGTTTTTGAACAGTAAGATTTTTAATGTTTTTTAAAAAAAAGTCTCTTCTGCTTACCAAGCCTGCATTTATTTGATCCAAAATACAGCAAAGACAGTAATATTGTGAAATTTTTTACTATTTAAAATAACTATTTTCTATTTTAATATATTTTAAAGTGTAATTTATTCCTGTGATCAGAGCTGAATTTTTGATGCTGAAAGTCTTCAGTGTCACATGATCCATCAGAAATCATTTTAATATGCTGATTTGCTGTTTAAGAAACAATTATTTTTTTTATTATTATTATTATTATTATTATTATTATTATCAATATTTAAAACAGCTGAATACATTTTTTTCAGGATTCTTTGATGAATAGAAAGATTCAAAGATCAGCATTTATCTGAAATAATAAAAAGCTTTTGTAACATTTTCCACTATACCATTCAAAAGCCTGGAGTCAGTATAATTCCTTTAATAGAAATTAATATTTTTTATTTAGCAAGGATGCTTTAAATTGATCAAAAGTGTTAATAAAGACATTTATAATGTTACAAAAAATTTCTATTTCAGATAAATTCTGTTCTTCTGAATTTTCTATTCATCAAAGAAACCTACAAAAAATATATTCAGCTGTTTTCAGAATAATAATAAATGTTTTTTGAGCAGCAAATCAGAATATTAGAATTATTTCTGAAGAATCATGTGACTGATGCTAAAAATTCGGCTTTGAAATCACAGGAATAAATTACATTTTAAAATGTATTCAAATAGAAAACAGTTATTTTACATAGTAAAATATTTCAAAATTTTACTGTTTTTGCTGTACTTTTAATCAAATAAATGCAGGCTTGGTGAGCAGAAGAGACTTCTTCAAAAAGACAAAAAATGTTTTTTGACTATTTATATTATATTATATTTTATTTTATTATTTATCTTCATAAATTATTTATATAATATTTCTATATTAATTTACATAATTTAATATTCTTAATACTCTTAATACTATTCTTAATATATTAATACTTAATTTAATACTATATGTATTCTTTGTAGAAATTAAATATTTTCCAGATCATATTTTTATTTATTTTTTTTTATTTTTTTTATTTTTTTTTTTGCACTACAAGTGTGTCTTGTAGCTGCCTTTGCATTTCTAGGTCATCCCTACAAAATATCCTTTGAGTCATGTCCTGATTCCATGAATATATTTTTTGACACAATTTTAACTACCTGACGCATATAGCATGTTTTTGTTGTACATGGCATACAAAAAAATGTTTTTTTTTTTTTGTTTTTTTTTTTTTTAAGTCATCTGATGTGTTTTATCCAGCCTGACTGCTGGTTGGTGCTTCCCTCATGGGATTTGTTGCTTGTTCGGTCTTCGTTATTTTTCCGAGTGATGCCACTTTGATAGAAAAACCTGTCCCCTCGAGGGCTGGATCACCCTTCATTTGGTTGAGAATCTCTTTGATACTCACTAGAAGTTAATGGTGAAGCCTTACCATTTGTTGCATATTTATAAAATATTCATCTTAACATCTCTCAGCTCTCTTCCCTCATGTTTTTATCCCACAGGAGCTCCGACTGAGTCTTCATGTTTATGGAGTATGGAGAAGATGAGGGCCTATTTCTGCCTGATCAAGACTCTTAAGCCTTGTATAACACAGGAAGCAAACACCATCCTAAGCCGCTACTATCAGCTGCAGAGACAGAGCGACAGCCGTAATGCCGCCCGGACAACCATCCGCATGCTGGAGAGTCTCAGCCGCCTCGCTGAGGGTCAGATGCTCATAATATATAACATGCAGCATAATATTTGATTTTTCTCCCTCTGCTTTTCCATAGAATTTCATTTGTTATTTGCTAAAACTGATGCCCACCTGACTGTCTCTCTGTGCGTTTCAGCTCATGCCAGGCTGATGTTTAGAGAGACGGTGACAGTAGAGGATGCTGTTGTTGTGGTGTCTGTTATGGAGTGCTCCATGCAGGTTTGTTTATTGCTACTGTCAACCAGAAGCTATATTAAATTGTTGAGAACTGGATAAGTATATTCTGGTGTTTGCCTCAGGGAGGAGCTCTACTTGGAAATGTGAATGCTCTGCACACGTCTTTTCCTGATGACCCCTGTGAACAGTATAAAACACAGTGTGAGATTGTGTTGGAGAGGCTGGGATTGACTGATATCCTTCACAAAGAGCTGCAAAGACTTTCAAGGTAAAACTATGAAATGATAAATGTAAATTTTATATATGTATATATATATATATATATATATATATATATATTAGGGCTGTCAAACAAGTAATCGTGATTAATCACATACAAAATAAAAGTTTAAGTTTGCCTAATATGTGTGCACTGTGTGTAATTATTTTGTATATGTAAATACAAACACATCTATGTATATATTTAAGAAATATTTACAAGTATGTAATTATTATAATTTTTATGTAATTTATATTATTTATACATAAAAATATTTTGAACATAACATATTTCTCTTAAATATATACATTAATTTGTGTGTACTTGTATATACATAATAATTACACACAGTAGACACATATATTAGGCAAACTCAACCTTTTATTTTTATATGCGATTAATCATTTGACAGCTCTAAAACATATATATACATATATATATATATATATATATATATATATATATATATATATTTCAAGTTTACATCTCACAATTCTAACTTTCTTTCTCATAATTTGGCTTTTTTTCCTCAGAATTGCTAAATATAAACTTCAAATTCTGACTTTATTCCTCAGAATTGTGAAATTGCAGTTGCAAGTTATAAGCCCAATACTGAGGGGGGTAAAAGACTAATATTTTCTGAGCTATTAATTGTGACTTTATATGTCACAATTCTGACTTAATAACTTGCAACGGTATGTTATGAAGTTAGAATTCCAAGATAGAAACTATGTAACAAAAAGATAGAAAGTAAGTAACATGAAGATAGAAAAAAAACTTTTTTTGTCAGAATTGTGACATATAAACAATTGTGAGTTATAAAGTCCAATTCTGAGGGAAAAAAAAAAATCTTTTTGTCTTGAAATTCTGAGTTTATATCTCACAATTGCAAGTTTATATCTCACAATTCTGAGAAAACAGTCAGAATTGTGAGTTTGTATCGCAATTCTGAGGGAAAAAAAAGTCAGAATTGCAAGATATAAACTCTCACTTGTGAGAAAAAGTCAGAATTGTGAGATACAAAGTCGCAATTACCTTTTTTAGTTTTTATTTAGTGGTGGAAAGGGGCTTCCATATTGTGAAGCACATAGAAAACTTGCGTAAAATTCATCTGGGCACTTCAGAAATCTGAGATTCCTCTTAAGAACAGCTTTTGTGTTCCTCTTCAGGCTAAATAACACAAGACCGGGCTCCCCTAAAGGAACCGAACCATGTTGTGGCCACAGCAGTGAGCATCCAGCTGGTCAAAATCACAGTAATGTTGAGGTGACCCCTGATTCAGACCCTAGCCTGGGCTGGTTCCACTCCGTATCCAGCCCAACTGGTACCGGCTCCGTCGTTCACACCTCCCCCGTCATCACCTCCACACAGAACGCTGCCACCACCATCACTACACTGGGCACGACGGTGTTGCCTAGCAACAACTGTTCCATACGCCGCAAGGGCTCTGTGTGGGAGAAAGATGAGGATTCATCCGTGGTTGAGGCTGTTGTGGAAAAGGGCTCCAAAAAGCTCAGAGCCAAACGGCTGAAAGAGATGAAAGCATCCCTCCTGCTGAACGAGGAAAGAGCTGTAGAAGAGATGGGTGATGATTTTGAGATGTTCTCCCACAGTACACCCAAGACAGGGAAGAAACCTTCAAAAAGGAAAAACACAGACCAGGAGGCAGATTTCAGAGCCGAGAGCGGTGAGGATTTACGTAGCAAACTGACAAACTTCACATTCAAGCCCAGAGAGAGAATGACTCACACCGATCAGCCGGTGCATGAGGGGGCGAAACCTAACGCACCTCAGGTGCCAGAAAAACAGGCCGAAAGAGGGAACCTGTCAAACTCACGTCCTCCAGCAGAGGGCAGCAGAGCTAATAAGAAACCCCGGTTAGGAACTCACAATAAAACCAAAGAAATTTCCTCTGAGGTCTTGAATGATGAGAGCACCGGGACGTCTGAGGACACCGAACATCAACAACAGCTGGTGTCCAGACTCAACAGCCTCTCTCCAGGTGAGAATAATGGCAACACTAATAAACACCCACCGATGACAGACCTCCCAAAGGCAAAGGTGGCCAGTTCGACTCTGGCCATACTTTCCAGGTTCTCTTTTACGGGGTCATCTGAGGAAAAGACTGGAGATAAAACAGTCCCAGTACCACAAGTGGCCATAAACGGCAGTACAAACAAAGTGCCAGCAAACTCAGTTTCTGCAGAGCAGGAGAACACAAGAACACAGGTCGGGAAAAATATAACCACTGATGTGAAGACCACCACAATGCAGAGGGGCAATGCGAGGACAGAACAGGAAGAAGTGGGAGAGAACGCTACGAAGAAGAGGAGATGTTTTGAATTGGGCTCCGGAGGCCCCGCAGGACTCCTCAAAGGTTTTTCGCTGTTCAGCTCGTCTGTCATAGACGATGAAGATTTAGATGCAGACTGGAACTGATGCAGCAGGAGATGTTTGTTGTGTGTTAGCAGTATATATAAATTTTATGTTTATTTTTTCATTTAAATGCAGTGTGGTGTGTTTTAATAGCTGCCAAACTGAATCTGATGTCACAGTAAAGAGAGTCTCTATTTGCACGTTTGTTTTTGTTTTAGTAAATATCAATTACATTTTTATGTCTGTTTTTGTTTTCTCAGTAATTGTTTATATATAGTTACATTCACATTTACTGTACATACCCCTTGCAGTTTTTACATGCAAGTTTACATACCCCATGAAACTTTTTTTTTTTTTAGGTTTAAGTTAAGCAAGTTATAAACTTTTAAGCAACTAAGAGATATAAAGCCAGAATTGCAAGATATAAAGTCAGAACTGCAGAATTTTTCTTGCAATTGCAGCATAAAAACTTGCAATTCTGACATTTTTCTTGCAAATGCAGCATGTAAACTTGTAATTCTGACTTTTTTTCTCTCAATTGACATTTTTCTTACAAATGAGGTACAAACTTGCAATTCTGACATTTTTTTTTCTACTATTTTTATGTGGCACATAAACTAGCAATTGATTACTTTTTTGCAAATGCAGCAAATTAAATAGCAATTCTGACTTTTTTTTTTTCACAATTACGGCATATCAACTCACAATTCTGTCTTTTTTCTTGCAAATGCGGCATATAAACTTGCAATTCAGATTTTTTTTTCGCAATTGTGGCCTGTAAACTCACAATTCTCACTTTTTTACCCTACAAATGCAGCATATAAACTCGCAATTCTCACTTTTTTTCCTCAGAAATGTGAGATATAAACTCTTGCTATTGCTAGTTAAAGTTCAATTCTGAGGGGAAAAAGTTTATATCTCACAGTTCTGTCTTAATAACTTGCCTGTTATAAAGTCAGAATAGCAAGATATAAACTTGCAATTCTGAGATAAAAAAAAAAGTCTGAATTGTGCTATTCAGTGGCAGAAACGGGTTTCCATATTTTATTGCAATTTATCATCTAAAAAAAAATTGCAATTTCCCTGATTTTTTTTTTTTTTTTTAATAGGATTTATGTAAATTCAATTATTATGATTTTGTTTTTTTCCCCCCCACAGGGCAAATTTTTTTACTAAATGAAAGGGCAAATGCTATTTTCCCCCCCTACAATCCACTTATGTACCAAAACCTTAAGTTTAATTTTAAGAGACAAATTTTAATTCTCCCTCCAACACTTGAATCCAGCATAATTAAGATTTCTGTTATGATTGCATTGCCACTGTTTCTGCTGAATACCAAATTGGTTTGTTCATTTTCCTCATGGCTCTAACCTCAAAACCACATGATTTATGAATTAACCTTTTTCACAGCTTATTATTTGTAAAAAATCTGTGTGGACTAGGGGCCCTAAATTAGTCTCGTTTTGTTTCAGAAAAGCGAGCACAATCCGTTTCCCACTTTAAGTAAACCACCAATTCGCCAACGTATAGTAAAACAGTGCAAGATAATGAAGCCAGTTACAGTTAACAACCTAACAGTGCACGTTTAATTGGCGTGCAGTGATTTGTTGTTCAACAATAGTTGTATTTGGCCAGCAAAAATAAAGCCAGGCCCAGGCAAAGCTAAATAACCATCAAAACAGATGCTTAGTGGATGCTGTAAGAGATGTTTTCAGGCTTGAACAATTTACCCCTTGGGAACAATGAATAACACCATGGTGAAGAGATGTTGTGTATTGTCATGGTGACGGATTGCATTCCATTGGGAGTTTAGGGATGGAGGTACTGCAGTAGGTGATCATACAGGATCTGCTGCCATCCCCAAGGTCAAAATCATGGATTAAGATTATTAAGTCAAGTACATTTTACTTGTTTGTCATTCAAATCTCTTTAACAGCCACAAAAAAATCACCTCCTTTGTGTATTGCTGTTTTATATGGAAATAATCAACTTTTCCAAGGTTACTGGTGTGTGAGAGAGTGTATGATATCTATTTTTATAAACCTAACTGGTATTTGTAATATTGTTGTATTTGTCCTTTAAGCAAGGGCATGATTTTATAGATGCATGTGTTAATGTGTAACTATAATAAGCTTTTGTTTTGTGTTGAAGCAGTTATGAGATCATTTCCATTGACTGGCTGAGTTACTAGAGAAGTCTAATCTTCTGTTGGAGAGGGTCAAGGTTCTATGCAGCTTCAGTATTCCTCTCAGAGGAGAACTGCGGTAAAGGGAGGCTGAAGGTAAGATGAGACGTTAATGGATCCTAAACTTCCTGCAGATGGATCACTGGCCTTATTAATAATGAAGCGTTATTGATTTAATGTCTCTGAATGTGCCACCAAGAATACCCAAAACCCCCCAAAACTCACCATTACATCATTCACTGGGCATCTTACAGTACTTTAGAAGACTGGGTTTGGGACATTTTAAAGCTTTTTTTGCAGTAAAATATGAATCATTTAGTCTGGCATAGAAATGAGATGACTGGATGCTTTCAACTGATTTCCTACTGAACTGTCAACAATTGAACTGCAGTGGTCAAACTATTTAAAATATAGTGAATTAAACTACAAACCCGATCCTACTGCACAATGTTTCCATCTGACATATTTTGAGGTGCAGCTTGTCATATTAATGGAGTGTTTTTCACTAGTTAGCAGTAAACCGGTTACCTCACCTGAATATGTTCGTAGATTTGTGTTGGATATTTGCTTATTTCAGTTAATGTCATAAAACCAGCGAGCTAAGCCAGTAATAGTACTGACAGTGTCGTGTAAACATGGCTGAAGACGCAAAAAGAGGAACAGACAAATCGAATCAATTGAGTGAATTGAGGTTACGATGGAACCGCTCCGATTGATTCAAACTCGTGACTTCGATCATTCAGTTCAAGCGACTCACTAGCCAAAAAAAAAAAAAAACAGCCACTCATTTTCGAATTTCCACATCACTTGTAATGATTTTAAAAAACACTTTTAGTGGTTGGTGAAATGGAGCTTTTCAATCGGATCGTGAATCATTTATTCAGATTGGCAATTGATTCACAATCCGCTCTGAGTTCTGATCTGAATAATTTAATTCGAATAATTTAATTCGCAAACCCGGTTCGAAGTTCCGATGTAAATCTGACAAATCATGAAATGATTTGCGAACTCGCTCCGACGCGAATCATTATTCAGATCAGGACTTCGGAGCGGGGAACGCGAATCATTTAAATCATTTAGCAAGTTAAATGATTCGCGATCCACGCTCCGAGTTCTGATCTTAATAATTTAGTCAAAATCATTTAGTTTAAACCCACTTCGAAGTTCCGATCTAAATCACAAATAATCTGATTTAGATCAGAACTTCGAACCGGGTTTGCGAATCATTTCGTGAATTAATTGATTCGCGCTCTAAAATGATGATTCGCAAATTAATATTCAGATCGGGACTTCGGAGCACGGATCGCGAATCATTTGATTCACGTTCATGTTTGTTCCTTGAAGATAAAAAAAAAGTAGTGATTGAAAAATCCTTTGAAAGAATTTCATTTTACAGTATCTGCACGAATCCTTACGTTTTCAGAACATTTTAAGGTTGTTATTATTTTTTTTTTAATCCAGTTTATAAAGAAGTTGCTTCTTTGTTAAAGTATTTTATATGTAACTGCCTAAATGATACATAGACATATGTAGCATATATTGTTATGTGCAAATTTACGTATTCCTTTACATATATTTTTGCTAAATTTAAGTTTTGGGCTTTTTTGCTTAGTTTTTTAAAGGTTTTTTTTTTTTTTCCAGTTTCAAACGAAAGTTTTAGTCAAAAGTCCTGTGCTCTTTGGGTCAGAAGTCATGAAGCTTTCAGTTTCCCCATCAGGTTGTTTTGACAGTTTTGAAAGCTTTGCATGTGTCGGCTCATGTCAGAACCATATGCCTGAGTGATTTTGCTGTCTTGAGTGAACGTCTGAGCCACTGCACATCTAAAGGAGCACCTTTGTTTAAACTCTATTGTGTTCTGTGCAGCAGAGATGGAGTTTTGTTTGGCAGAACCTGGGATTTTCCTTTTAGGCCTGAGCTAGAACACTCCTCTTTAAGGGTAAGCATGGACATTTTTGAGTAACAGTCACTCATATTACAAGCCATAATTCTGTACAGAATAGTAAACAAGAAAGTGAGTGGTTTGGTAGAGGTAATGCAGGTGTTATGATCTTATTCTGTTGCACATGATCATATAAACAGGACAGAATTGAATGTCTTGCTCTGACAGTTGGGGTGTAGCTTGATTACATAAACCCAGAGGTGTAATGAATGTTGTTTTTGCAACTCTTCACCTGGAACGCTTCAGGGGGAATAACATCAATCACTGCCAATAGCAGGTTTATGGGAGTTGTCATGGAGCACGCTCTATTCTGCTCTAGAAAAAGCTGGTTTGAACTATTTTTGTCTGTAGTTATCATACACCTTACAGAATCTGCAAAATGTTAATTATTTTACTAAAATAAGAGGGATTATACAAAATGCATGTTATTTTTTATTTAGTACTGACCTGAATAAGATATTTCACATAAAAGACAATACATTACATATAGTCCATAAGAGAAAATAATAGTTGAATTTATAAAAATGACCCTGTTTAAGAGTTTACATACACTTGATTTTTAATACTGTGCTGTGATCCATTTAATACTGTTTTTTTGTTGTTGTTGTTTAGTGATAGTTGTTCGTGAGTCCCTTGTTTGTCCAGAACAGTTAAACTGCCCACGTTTGTTCAGAAAAATCTTTCAGGTCAGCATTTTTGTGTATATGAACCCTTTCCAACAATGACTTTATGATTTTGAGATCCATCTTTTCACATTGAGGACAACTGAGGGACTCATATGCAACTATTACAGAAGGTTCAAACGCTCACTGATGCTTCAGAAGGAAAAACTATGCATTAAGAGCCTGGGGGTGAAAACTTTTTGAATTTGAAGATCATGGTAAATTTAACTTATTTTGTCTTCTGGGGAGCATGTAAGTATCTTCTGTAGTTTCTGAAGGGCAGTACTAAATGGAAAAAAAAAGATATTTAGGTAAAATAAGAAAAACGTACACATCTTCATTCTGTTCAAAAGTTTTTACCCCCGGGCTCTTAATGCATCACGTTTCCTTCTGGAGCATCAGTGAGCATTTCCTTCTGTAATAGTTGCATATGAGTCCCTCAGTTGTCTATAGTGTGAAAAGATGCATCTCAAAATCATACAGTCATTGTTGGAAAAGGTTCAAATATACAAAAATGCTGAAAAAACAAAGAATTTGTGAGGACTGAAGGATTTGTGAGGAACAGCAGGCAGTTTAACTGTGCAGGACAAACAAGGGACTCATGAACAACTATCACTAAACAAAAAGGTAACAACACAGTAAGAATCAAGTGAATGTAAACTTCTTTTTTTTTTTTTTAATAAATTCAACTATTATTTTCTCTTGTGGACTATATGTAAACGTCTTATTCAGGTCAGTACTAAATAAAAAATATTTATTTATTTATTTATTTGTATGATCCCTGATATGTTGGTGTATGTAAACTTTTGACTTTAACTGTATAAGCATGTTTTTGACATGACAGGCATGCATTTGACACATTAAATGTGTGTAAAGTTGGGCAACGTGTCACATCCTCCTCTGCTTGGTCAGCCATCGCCTGTTAACTGGAAAGAAAATTGCTGATCAAGAAACACTGACTCACATTTTAGAAAGTTTGTGAAATTTGCAACATCCTTTTGAGTGTCTCAACAGTGTTAGAAAAAATTAACTCATAAATGAAGATTCTGTTATTAGTTACTACACCTGTATTTTTTATATTATACTGTTTTTAGCTTTTTGTGCTGAGTAAGTGATCTAGCATTGTCATTTTTGTGCAAACTGTTGAAAGTATACATGCTTTCAAGTTCTCTTTTAGTGCAGGATAATTCACTTTGTGAGGCAAATGTTCTGAGAGAGAATCAAAGTCTGCTCTAGTTCCACAAACACTTCATAAAGGTCCCTCTGACCTAGACCGGTATTGATCTTTGACTATGGTTTCTAGCATGCCAGTTGAGACCGGACGCCTCCTGCTGTGATGTGTTTAACAAGAGTCCTGCTAGAGTGCCTCTGGAAGACTACAAAGTCAGAAGTCCTGACCTTTGCAGTTCAAACAGGAGCTAATGGGCATCAAACAAAGACCAATATATTTATTTTTTCTACAGTTAATTCAGGTTAGCATCAAAACGCAAGAACCAATTGATTTTGAGTTCACATATAATGGAAACTATCGTTTCAATGACACTTGAAAGCAGGTCGCATCTATTCAAAAGCGTCTGTGATGTGTTTCATGTGATCTCATTGGCTGACAATTTCCCCACAAGGTAACGTATGCTTAGCAAACACCACTTCCTCCCGCTACTTCTGCATAATGTGCATTTCCCATGTCGACCAACAACTGTAAGTTTTGCTTTTGTACAACTATACTTTTAGTTTTAATTGAACTGTTTGCAAGTTTCTCGTTTCCAGGCTGAGAAATATGGGGCATTGCTATTTGTGTTGGCACTTGAACTGATTAAAATTTTAAAATAGGCTTTGAGATTTTCAGTTGACCTTTCATGCTGTACGTTTGAAGACAAAGATCATATTATGAGAATGAGAATTCAAGAATCATGTTATGCAGAATATGTAATTGGTTGATGTTTCTTTCATATTGAATTCTGGCTAAAACATGTATTTTTAAGAAGCAAAGACCTTTGTTTTGAGCGTCCCAGGTATTTGCAGGAAGTCGAATATATTTAAAGCATTATATATTACACCAAATATTGACCAGTCATACTTTGGCCTGGCTGGAGGCTGGTAATGTTACTATGGACAGCATATGCATGTGCAGGTCCACTGTGTTCAAATGCAGTGCCTGGTTTCCTGGCAGCGAGACAGGAAGTGGGGGCTGGGTGCAGTCTGTGCTAGTCCGATAACATGCACAAAAACACTGATTCTTGATGCCCTGGTTTGTACGTCCCACTCGCTCCAAACCTTAGGGAATTATTCATGTGGTTCTCTCCCAAACCAGCCCCCGATCTGTGGCAAAATACAGGAGTGAAATTGTCAACACTGGTGGTGTGGTGAACAGGTCTCTCTCAGTCCTCTGAGAGGAAACGTGTTGTTTGGGTCGAGTAGCAACAACGCTCATTCATCTCCAAGAGGGTCAAAGACCTTTGTTCTGTAAAAACACGATCGCTGGTTAGAAAAACGCGACTGTTGTTTATGGAAAATATTGTAGAAATGTTATCTCACTCCACGCCAGTGTTGATTTTAATCGGTGCCAATTGATTCTGTAATATTGTTTTGTTTCAAGAACAACATATTTTCCACACACGCTCCTGACATGGACCATTTATCTACAAAATGAGAATTAAGAAGTTTTTTATTTGCATTTTTGGAATAAAAAAGTAGTCCAAATACATCTGTATTCTAGGGACTTAAGTGGGTCAAAAGCAGGCTAAATTTAGTCTGGCTTTTATGTTGCATTACATCTTTACATATGCCAAATCTATACTGCAAAGGTGGTACAGAGGCACCTCTGAAGTGGCATTCAGGTGTCACAGACTGTTTAATGCTGCTCAGAGGTGGCATAAATGCACTTACACAGATACAAATACAACTCTATTCTTTGATAATAGAGACTGAGGTAGGTCAGAGCAGGCATAATTTAGTCTGGTCTTTACACAGAATTTTGAGCAGGCACAGAGCAGCCTTAACTCAGCTGTGTAAAGATGCAATGCCGCATGAAAGTCAGACTAAATTATGCCTTCTCAGACCTGCCTCATCCCCAGTATCAAATTACATAGGATGTTTAGGTCCCTCCTTCAGTGCAAGTATATATTTATTTTCAGATCGCTCTGCCTAATTTACATCGCAAATGTGGCAGAGGGGGACCTCACATGCCAAATTACGCCACAAAGGTGGCACATAAGCACCTCTGAAGCTGCATTTAGGTGTCTTTTCGCAGATTGTTTAATGGTGCTCAGAGGTGGCATAATGCATTTACACCGAATATGAATGCAACTCTATTCTTTGATATTAGGGACTGAGGTGGGTTAGAGCAGGCTTAATTTAGTCTGGCTTTTATTTACACTGCAAAGATGGCACAGAGGCACTTCTAAAGTGGCATTTGAGTGTCTTTACACAGACTGTTTAATGCTGCTCAGAGGTGGCACAAATGCATTTACACAGCAATGATAACCATATGCTTTAACACTAAGATCTGAGGTGGGTGAGAGCAGGCTTAATTTAGTTTGGCTTTTATGCAGCATTATGCCTTTATACAGAATTTTGAGCAAACACAGAGCAGCCTTTAAAACTGTGTTTAGACACCTAAATGCCACTTCAGTACTGCTTTTGTTCCACGTTTGTGATGTATGTTCGGCATAGAATGTTTAGGTCCCACATTTAGTGTAAGTATATTTTTTGAAAATCATAAGTTAGATTGCTCTGCCTAATTTACATTGCAAATGTGGCACAGGGGGACCTCTGAAGGGCATTTAGGTGTCTTACACAGACTGTTTAATGCTGCTCAGAGGTGGGATGAATTCATCTACACATACAAATACAACTCTATTCTTTGATACTAATGACTGAGGTGGGTCAGAGCAGGCTTTATTTAGTCTGGCTTTAATGTGGAATTTCATCTTTACATATGCCAAATTTACACTGCAAAGTTGGCACAGAAGCACTTAAGTGGCATTTAGGTGTCTTTACACAGTGTTTAATGCTGCTCAGAGGTGGCATGATTTAGGCATGATTTTTTTATGCAGCATTATGTCTTTACACAAAATTTTGAGCAGGCACAGAGGAGCCTTAATGACTGTAAAGGTTCCTAAATGCCACTTCAGAAACACTTTTGTGCCACCTTTGCAATGTAAATTCGGCATTGAATGTTTAGGCCCCCCTTTCAATGAAAGAAGTATATTTTTTGAAAATCATAAGTCAGATCACTCTGCCAAAATTAAACTGCAAGGGTGGCACAGAAGCACTTCTGAAGTGACATTTAGGCGTCTTTACACAGTGTTTAATGCTGCTCAGAGGTGGCATGAATGCATTTACACAGATACAAATACAACTCAATTCTTTGATACTAGGGACCGAGGTGGTTCAGAGCAGGCTTAATTTAGTCTGGCTTTTACGTTGCATTACATCTTTACATATGCCAAATCTACACTGCAAAGGTGGCACAGAGGCATGTCTGAAGTGAAAACCATATGCTTTGATACTAGAGGCTGAGGTGGGTCAGAACAGGCATATTATAGTCTGTTTTTTGTGCAACATTAAGTCTTTACACAGAATTTTGAGCAGGCGCAGAGCAGCCTTAACTCGGTTGTGTAAAAAATGCCTTTAGGAAAGTAATAGCTTACCTCTACTCAATAGGCTGCATGAGCTGAGCTATCATTCACATCTGTAGCACAGCCTGGGACAAGTTATGTGCTGAAGTTTGATGAGCAGTAGTAATAGTGATGCTTGCCTTAGCAGAGATTTGTTGAGTGCATTTTGGCACTACCACAGACCACGGCTGTTCACAGTGGAGTGTGAGCGCTCTTTGTGTTGTGAAGTGTAGCTGCTCTGTGTGTGGAGTGAGTGGGCCAGAACTGTGGCTCAGAGCTCCTGTTGTTGTGAAGACAGGCCTCAGTGTCATCCAGTACCAGGACTCCGTATAGTCTGCAGGAATGTCTGCTCGGTGGCTTTGTTCACTTCCTCAATACGGTTTCCATATACACAGGTGGCCGTTTAGCAAGACCCAGCACGTAGCAGAAGCTCAGTGTTATTATTTACTCACTCTTTTGTCATTCCAAACTTGCATGACTTTCTTTCATCCATAGAACACAAAAGAAGGATTTTGTGGAATAGTACAAGTTGCTGTTTTCCATACAAGTGCAATGAATGTGGGTTGAAGCTTTCAAGCTTTAATTAAATGTCTTTTGTGAACTGAATTGTAACTTTTAGTGAATCAGTTGATCCAGTTCAGAATCAGACTGATTTGGTAATGACTCACTGAACTTAAGTGGACGATTATCAACATTTATGGACTCTTTCAATCACACAAAGCTATTGTATGACCTTAGAAGACTTGCAATATTGCACACAAGTCATATGGATTACTTTCATAATACTTTAATATATAAGCCATTCTACAGAATTGGTGCCATCTGCTGTCCCACAACCAAAAAAATACATTTAAAAAGCAGTATTCAAATCTTGGATGTTTATCTATTGAAACCCACAATAATATTTAAAATATCAGTAAGTTTAGTATATTTACAATCATCATTTATTGGGTACTTTCATTTGGGATGTGGCTGTCCTGAACCCTAACCGCTACAGTAAATTTCAACTTATAAAAACATTTAAATCATTTTTGTAGATTTTTCCATTGCTGTTTTTAAAAGTATCTTTTTGATTATTTTAAAAGGTGGAAATTCAAAAAATATATTTATTTTATGTTTTCTTTGAAAATTAGGACATTTTGTGTTTAAAAAAAAAAAAAAAAGATCCCGTATTTTCATGTCACTACCGAAAAGTGAATGTTTTAGTCCATTGGCTGAGACTGATTTTAACTACACTCTTACATTTATGATCAGGAAATATTCCTGTGTCCTTCTCTCACATAGCTACTAGGTGTGAGTGGATAGGTCCCAATATTTTGAGGTAAATGTGTTCAAAAAATGTCTGTGTAACTTTAAGGAATGTCAATACCGAACACCTTTTTTCTGCAATAAAGCCTATTTTATTCTATAACATTTTTTACACAACAGTTTTTATATGTGTGCCACTGTTCAGAACTGTGCTAGCTAACCATTGCTGATTAGCATCTTTGAGCTAGGTTTAAAAGTATCTAACATTGTCACTACTAAAAACATTTGGTGGAGTTTTAGTAGTGACATCTTTTTTTTTTTTTTTGTTTTTTTTTTAAATTGTCACTACCGAAACAGTCAAAAGGAAACACACATTCCTCATATTTGAGGAAAATAAACAAAATTTTAGTACAGTTAATTTTTAGTATTTTAGTATGCAAGTTAAAATTCTGTAATGTGATGTGGTCGCTACAAAAGCATTACTGTCACTACCATAACATGGGATGTTTTGATAAAAATAAAGTATACTGAATGATCAACTAATGAATTTAAACTAATGAATCCTTAACTTTGAAATCAGTATGATCAACTTTTTGCATTTTACAAAGAAAATTTTGGATTTAAAATACAACAAATCTCATAAAGTACATTTGAAATATTGTTAAAATGTAATTATTGATTTACCTCAGAAAATTGTTTTATTGATAAAATAGCAAAAAATATATTTGCAACCTAGATGTAAGCCTTCTAATTAAATTATTATTACTGTGTTTCAGTAGTGACAAATTTGGGGAGAGGACAAATATTCCAAAACTTTCTGAAAATACAATATGAGAAATAACTGCCAAATTACTAGAAAATGTGTATCTTGGATATTATACATTTTGCATACATACAAATTTTTTGGAAAAAGCCACTTTTTATTTTTCCAAGACGTTTTAACTTTGTACTAATTCTGTAGAATGGCTCATATAATAAATCAATTTTAAGGTGAACTATTCCTTGAAGAAATATTACATACATTTTAAAAGAAGTGCAAGTCAGGTCCAGTCCTTTTCTGTGCTGACAGAACTGATTTGTCAAATCAGCAACATGGAACTGTATGCATAATAAATCTGATGAATAGGCCCTGAGGACAGGAGCTAATGTAACTATTGTGGTGGTATGTTTTGGAAAATGCTTTTTGAAATTCGTTTGAGCTTTATTCCTTTCATCCTTTTATCTGAAATTTATCTAGTTATCAGAGGGCTAATCACAATGGTTTGCACCTTAAAAAACATTGTTTTTATTGATGTATCTTGTCCAGAAGAATAATAATAAGTATAAAGAATAATAAAAGAATAGTAAAAAGTGCTACTAATATTTTTGTCAGTGAAGCTGTTGCATTTAAAACCTGCTAATTGTCAGTGTTGTCCGAATAGGGTAATTGCATTTGAATGAATGTTCATAATTGTGAGATCATGGGCAATTGAACCAGGATAATACAGTTATTGTGCAGTCTTGTTTTCCCTCGCTTGTTGATATAGACCCAGTTAAGCAGACGACTGACCGTTGTTTGATGAGCTTTAATGAAATTTTATGTGTATAAAACGCGTCTCTCAAATTGTAGTTATTGCATGTCATGGTGTTGAGGAACCTTAAAGGAAACACGATGTGTTTCCGGAGCAATCGTGATAATTGTAGATGTCATGCCATGTGTTACCCAATACGGATGTTGTGACAAATCACAGCAGCAATCCTTATGTTTTGTACATTTGTATGTTGCACAAGAGACAAAAGCAGATTTTCCTGCAGCACATGAAAAACTCTCAGTTAGTTCTTTAATGAGACTCTTGTAAACTGAAGCTCTCGGTGTAATGAGACAGCAGGGTAAACAGAGGTGAACGCTACAAAGGAATGTTGAGAAAGGAATGGCCCATTTGGGCAGCCTGGACAATCACCCTAGTCTGTCAAACAGGTGTGGAGTGGAAACAGCCTCAAACACCCTGAAATAAAAATAGTTCTGCTCTGTTTCCCCATGAAAGAATGTGCCATCTGAATGGGGGTGAGTGTATTTGTTGATTCGAACCATGGGCACATTTAATTTTATCCACGTAATTCCTTGGCAACAAATACCAGTCTATATTAGTATAGGTAGCATTTTAGAGTAACTTTAAATCATTAAAAACATATTTAAAAGATCCATTAAAATGATCAGTTTTGCATTTATATTTATATCACCTCTATTCATATAGATGGTTGAACTTGTCACTTTTGGTTCGTTACCCGGATACACGGCCATATTGACGATACTCAGATGTAAACAATAGCATGGATTGCACGGTTAACTACTACTGAATACTTTCTTCTGCTAATTTATGCTGTCTAAACCACGGAAAAAACATGTAGAACCTGCTAAATCATACAGAGAAGGACTTAGTAGGAAAGGGCGCAATATTTTGACAAACTAAAGTTAAAAGGCGGTAAAGATGCGTACGAGCAGTATTAATTAAGATAATAGCCTAATATTTCACCTACCTGACCGGAAATTATAAGAACAAACGTGAATGTTGTCAAGATTCTTTTCCTGGAAATCCTGGTTCAGTTTGGCCAAACACCAACGCCTTTTGTTCCTCAGTTTTTTGCTCTCTTTTTCTTTATTTGTTATAACTTTTGCCAGTCTATAGTCTCCAAATGTTTTTTCCCAGTCTGAACGATTAGTACAGCCCAATACATGACAATAATTGACTATTTTCAGCAGCAATAATCAGCAAAATATGTGAGTTTTGTTTGGTTCAGTGGCATCATTATTGCCAGTTGATGACACGTCATGAAAACGCTCTATATTTACATCCTGCATGGCATCTAGTGTTTCTTGTCTGTTGTTTGTAAGCTCTTTCAGTAGCTTTGGTCTACTAAAAGCCTCAGAGGCATCAGGGCTAAAGTGGAGAGGAAGTTTTATTCGTCCACAGGCATCTACCCATTCTTTTCTCCACTTTTTATTGCTAGGAAAAGCAGTGGTGATTAAGTGATTAAGAAATTAGCCTAATATTTCACCTACCTGACTGAAAATAAGAACAAACACGAATGTTGTCAAGATTCCTGCCCTGGAAATCCTGGTTAAGTTTGCCAACCACAAACACCTTTTGTTTGTACCTTTTGACTTTTTTGCACTCTTCTCCTTGATTTGTTATAACTTTTGGCAGTCTGTAGTACTCCAAATGTTTTTTTCCCAGTCTGACTGATTAATACACCCCAAAACATGACAACAATTGACCATTTTCAGCAGCGATAATCAAAAAAAATACCAGAGTTTTGTTTGGTTCATTGGCATTGTTTACATTCAGTGCCGCCATTATGGCCGATTGATGACGCGTCTTCAAAACACTAGTAAGTTGGATTGTAAAATTTTAAGCAAAATTTAAATTACAACAATTTAGATTATTATATTATTATATATATATATATATATATATATCGATATAGTTTATATTTAAATATATGAAACAAATAACTGGGGAAAACAAAATGTACACTTGTAAACAAAATGTTTTCTAAGTGCTGGCGTTTTTGAAAATAGCCGTTAATTAATTTTCAGACCAGTGTTGCCAAGTCCGCGGTTTTCCCGCTGAACTGGGCTATTTTAACACTGTTGCCGTGGATTAAAGTAATATTTGGCCCCTGGAATGCTAAAAACATGTATTTTACCCCCCCCCGAACGCGATTTTTTTTTCACCGGGGGAACCCCTTCGAAATGCGATTGGGCTAGTTTTGAGTACAAATTGGGCAGGTTTTGTTGTGAAACCCTGGCAACCCTGTTTCCTACTCATATCAGAGGAATTCTTGGCCATTAAAGGGTTAAGCCACTTTTCACCCGTGTGACAACTAGCCCCGGTCTTTCCTTTATATACTTACAGTAATAGTGTGGCTGTGGCTGTGCGTTCGGTGGGAGGAGCCAGTGTCGCCCGCTCTGACTGTGATTGCGTTTCTTCGCGGATCTCTGGAGGGAGCTGCAGGCAGTGAGATCACATCCTCGCGATGCAGCTGCCAGCGAGTCATAGAGCGAATACTAGTTCATAACTCCGGCTCAAATCTGCGACATACGCGCCAGCCTTTCGGGACTACCGCGTAGCGACAAATACACGCTTCGATTTCAGATTCTACACGCAGGTTCTTCCAGTCATTCGTGGCTATGGAATGCGGTTTCACTTAAATACCTCCCCCTCCTCTTCTTGGTGGGCTCTCGCATTTTGTCTGGGCTCGTTGTGTTGGATCTATCGGTTCAGTGTGTGCGAAACCGAGCGCGATGTGGGCCAGGAACGATTTTGAGGACGGATTCGACGCTTATAAGATAGGTGAGAGTCTAGCGCTTGTGTAATGACACAATGTAAGCCATATATATGTTCATAGGAACAGCCATGTTTGATCTTGGACTGGCGCGTGTAACGGAGCGTGTATTGTTGTTCCGCACGGCCAGGCTGTGGGTTATTAGATATGTGGTGTTCCGTTATGAGCGTTGTGATGTTATTAAACTGTGATGGTTTGACAGCATCACTCGTGTCACCTTCAGCTTTGTCTTTGAGTCAGAAATGGACACAAGGGTCTCTAACGTGATCTGTCTCTTTAATTGAGGGGTCTCTTTAATATATGCAGTGCTGTGGCACACAGATGAGATATATATGTGTATGTGTGTATGTGTGTGTGTGTGTATATATATATATATATTAAAGAAGTCTTTTGTACTCACCAAGCATGCATTTATTTGATCCAAAGCACAGCAGAAACAGTAAAATTAAAAAATATTTTTTTTACCATTTAAAATACCTATTTTCTATTTGAATATATTTTTAAATGTAATTTATTCCTGTAATTTCAAAGCTGATTTTTAGCATCCTTACTGTAGACACAGGATCCTTCAGAAATCATTGTAATATTCTGATTTGCTGCTCAAAAACATTTATTTTTATTATCGTGTTGAAAACAGATGAGTAGAATTTTTTTCCGGTTTCTTTGACTAGAAAGTTTTATATATAACTTTTGATCAATTTAAAGCATCCTTTTAAAATAAAAATATTAATTTCTATAATTACCCCCAAAACCAATATATATATATATGGTATAGTGTATAATGTTACAAAAGCTTTTTATTTCAGATAAATGCTGATCTTTGGATCTTTCTATTCATCAAAGAATCCTAAAGAGGTACTCAACTGTTTTAAACATTGATCATTTTAATTTCTTGAACAGAAAATAAGCATGTTAGAATGATTTCTGAAGGATCATGTGACACTGAAGACTGGAGTAATGATGCTGAAAATGTAGCTTAAATCACAGGAATAAATTACAATATTACTGTTTTTGCTGTGTTTTGGATCAAATAAATGCAGACTTGGTGAGCAGAAGAGAAAATCTTACTGTTCAAAAACTTTTGACCGGTTGTGTGTATATATAAAATTTAGAAATGCTGTATTATTGCGTTAAAAATATTTACATATTTACGTAATTGTTTTTTACTGTTAAATGTTGAAATTTAAATGGCTTACATGTATCTTTCGTCCAATCTTCTTTCTATTCTTTCATAAATTGTAAAGTGGAATCAGTAAAATCCAAACAAACACGTGTTCAGTATTTAGTAGCTTGTGTTTTTACACTTTGTTGTTGAAAGTTGTCTAAATATTGAACAGTGATGCAACGGATTCTGACAAGTCTCTCTGCCAGTGTTTTTAATAATTCATATCACGTTGCATAACTGTTGGTGGTCTAGAAGTTGCTGGTGCCTCATCAACAACAAGCCCTATGTTTACCCGGGATATTTACAGTTTTGCTACTCTGTCAGGATGGCTAATGTGGATCGCTTTCATATGAACTGGTATGAACTTGAGGTTTTTCCACCCACGAATTACGGAGAGCTAATTTTGGTTTTGACCTTAGTGATTTCAGCTGGATCATGAACGCTTGTAGGTTTGAGAAACATATAAGGAATCTGAAGTATGTTTGGGTTTTCTGTATTATCTGTTCCGTTTATGTGCTGTTTCAGGGAAAAGTGCTTTAAACTAAGATATATAGTCAGATTTTGCTGACTGTACCTGAAAGGAAAAAGGATAATGTTAATACTTTCTATATGATATGCTCAAATATATTTATAGTAATTTTTCATTAAAACATTGTATTATGATTTTTCTTCTCTCCACTGTTTGGAAGCAAATCAACATGTTAAGAAATGTTGGCAAGAGAGATTATGCATTCCACTTTTTTTCCCTGTCAGGCATTATTGAGGACAGCCTAAATGGTGGTGTCTAAACGGATTACACCTCAGAATAGATTAGGCCAGCAGATATTGGGGACGAGCCCTCTAGGGCAAGACTGACCATTTGGTTCACTGAACTTCACCTTGTTTTGGTGATTTAGTAGTTTTTGCCCCATTAAATGGGGTGATGGAGTAAGATTTTTAAATGTTTATTTAAAAGAAATTTCTTATACTTGTTTATTTGTTTAAAAATACAGTAAAAACAGCAATCTTGTAAAATATTATTACAATTTAAAATGACTGTTTATTTATTTCAGTATATTTTAAAATGTAATTTATTCTTGTGACACAAAGTTGAATTTTCAGCATCAATGCTCCAGGCTTCAGTGTCACATGATCCTTCAGAAATCGTTCTAACATACTGATTTGCTGCTCAAGAAATCTGTCTTATTTTTTAGCACAATTTAAAAAAAGAAAAAAAATTACTTACCCCAGACATTTTAATGGTAATGCATATATATATTACCAGTCAAAAGTTTTTGAATAGTAAGATTTTTAAAGTTTTCTATTTGTATAGATTTTAAAATGTAATTTATTCCTGTGATTTCAAAGCTGAATTTTTAGTATCATTATTCCAGTCACATGATCCTTTAGAAATCATTTTAGTATTATGATTTGCTGCTCAAAAACATTTATTATTATTATTATTATTATTATTATTATTATTATTATTATGTTGAAAACAGCTAGAGTAGAATTTTTTCGGGTTTCTTTTATGAATAGAAAGTTCAGAAGAACAGTATTTCTGAAATAGAAATCTTTTGTAACATTATAAATGTCTTTATCATAACTTTTGGTCAATTTAAAGCTTCTTTGCTAAATAAAAGTATTAATTTCTATTAAAAAAAATTAACTGACTCCAAACTTTTGAATGGTTTAGTGTATAATATTACAAAAGCTTTTTATTTCAGGTAAATGCTGTTCTTTGGATCTTTCTATTCATCAAAGAATCCTGAAAATGTACTCAGTTGTTTCAAATATTGATAATAATAATAAAAAAAAAATAGAATGATTTCTAAAGGATTATGTGACACTGAAGGCAATGATGAAGGCAAGTAATGATGCTGAATATTCAGCTTTGATCACAGGAATAAATTATATTTTAAAATATATTCAAATAGAAAGCAGATGTTTTAAATAGTACAAATATTTCACAATATTACTGATTTTACTGTGTTTTGGATCAAATAAATGCAGGCTTGGTGAGCAGAAGAGACTTTAAAAAACATTTTAAAAAAAAAGTAGTGGTAGTGGTAGTGTAAATATAAAATACAAAAACAGAACCATTAGTATTAATGACTATTAATAAACAAAACAAATACTATTAACTATTATATCAATTATATATATATATATATATATATATGTATATGTGTGTGTGTGTGTGTGTATATATATATATATATATATATATATATATATATGTGTGTGTATATCATATAGATATCTCAAAGTGTGATCTTAAGTCTCAAAAATCTTAAATGCATAATTTTTCCTGGAAATAGAACTGATTCTGATTAAGAATCAACAATTTTATGGTGTAAGATTTGCAGCATGAGTTGTCTTATGCAGTATCCGGTTGCACTTCCAGCTCTTTTTAAATGCTTACGTAACTAAAAGGCTCTCATTGTGAATAAACAAAGTTGTTTAAATGCTGATACAGTTTAAAACCATGTGTTTGTTGGACATGCCATCCCTCTGTTTGTCTCCTCCTCTTCCATGGTAACCCTGTTCTGTTTGTCTCCTAGGTTCGAGCACGTCCTCTCCTGGATGGGTCCCAGGCTGCGACTCGGCATGGCAAGCTTCTTCTTCCGCCACTGGCATTAGCACCCGCGGGCGACGTCACAGCGCTGCCTCGGACAGTGGCGATACCGGCATCGGGACCTCGTGTTCTGACAGCGTAGAAGGTACAAGACGTTTATGACGCTGCCTGCTTTCGAACAAACCACATGTGGCTTAATCTGTTTTGTGAGGTGTGAAACGTGTTATTGATCGGCTGTTTGTAATTCATGGCTGGTTTTTGCAGTCAGACATTTTCTAGCAAGCTCATTACAAAATCAGCCTAAAGTCATGACCCGTCTCCTCATGCTTCGCTTTAGTCAGACAAAACCTTAAATAGGATTGGCTCTAGTTTCGCCGTGACCAACAAATGTAGAGATTTTGATGCTTAAGCGAGGTCAAACCAGAGCTTTCTTCCTGATTTTTGAGAAGTTACCCTGAGCAAGCAACGGATTGTAAAAGCCTCTGAAAATAGGTCATGCTTCAGTGTCTCTTAAATATATTTAGGCCAATGTGTGCAATGGCTTATGGGTAGAGATTATAAGATGATGAGTGATGTGAAATCCATTAGTTGTCTCTCTTTCCAAATGATTGTTTGCATCCAAACAATCTGATCATTGCAGAAAATTATCCTTTTCTTTGAGTCAAGCTTTTTTTTTTTTTAACCTTTTAGACAATTTAGATTTATAAGACCAACCACTTGCAAGTTATTCTTAACCAAGTGTTTAGGGCCTCATACATTTTAAACTGTGGACTATCCATTTGATGGCAAAAGTGAATATTGTGTGTAATAAATCTTAGCTTGGAGTTTTGGCGGTAGCCTAAATGTGATGTACCTACAGTTCTTGTAATGCTTTCAAGGTTGGGGAGATTGAATTATGGACTAAAGGCTGTTTAGGTTTCACTTGCAAATTGCAATGGTGATTGAATGCTGACTGTCAAAACAATCACACCAGATGATATCTGCGTATATTTCTTGTATGTGATCTCTGATATAGTCATACATATTTCAGGGTATATAACTACCAACAGCTTAGCAGCTATAATCACCGCAAGGCGGCTTGGTCAAAAAGTAGTACATTTACTGTGAAACGCTTCATGCATTATGCAGGAGAATTCAGTGGAAGGCCGTTCCTTTACAATTACGTTCAAAACAAACCCATGGAATATATTTACAAGCATAAATTGAAAGTCACTTAGATTTAGCAGCACTAATGAGCTTTATTTACTAGATGCTGGTGGTCAGTATCCAGTATCTCAATTCCAGTTCCTAAGAGCGCCAAGGTCATGGGTTCAATTACCAGTCAACACGCATACTAAATAAGATGTAAACCATGAATGCTTATCCAGTTATTTTGGATAAAAGTGTCTGCCAAATTAGTTAGTGTTAATCAGCAGTGGTGTTGTTGTTAAATAGGACTATTGAAAAGCATTTTTTGTAATTGAAATAAAGCTGAAATCAAATAAAATTTAAGTATTGGATGGAAAAGCTTTAACATACACTACCAGTCAAAAGTTTTTGAACAGTAAGATTTTTTTTGTTTAAAGAATTCTCTTCTGCTCACCAAGCCTACATTTATTTGATCCAAAATACAGCAAAAGTGATATTTTTTAAATATTTTTACTAATTCAAATAACTGCTTTCTATTTGAATATATTTTAAAATGCAATTTATTCCTTGATCAAAGCTAAATTTTCAGCATCATTACTCCAGTCTTCACCATTCAAAAGCCAAGAGTCAGTATAATTTTTAGAAATCGTAGAAATTAATACTTTTATTTAGCAAGGATGCTTTGAACTGTGACGATAAAGGCATTTATAATGTTACAAAATAGTTCTATTTCAGATAAATGCTGTTCTTCTATTCATCAAAGAAACCTGAAAAAAACAGCTGTTTTTAACATTTTGACTTTTATTGACATTACATATTTAAATATTTGATGACTAATCTCCACAACTTCAGCATAAAACCTGAATATTAATGGCTGTCATTCACAAGTTTCCATTGGGTGTGTGTTTATTAAATATTTTGGCTGATTTGATGATGCTTTTAATAATAATTGCACAGATTTTCCCCAAAAATAACCAAAAAAAGTACAAAAACATGTTTTGGCATAATATTTGCATTAAAAAATTGTGTCTAGCGTTAAAAAATGGAATTGCAAAACTCAAAGTCAAGCAAGATCTCAAGACTTGGCTCAGTCAAGCATGATCTCAAGACTTTTGTTTTGTCTGTAGAATGTGCCACTTCTGGTATTTCATTGGTTACTCGACATTGGGCAAAATGCAATCAATGATTTTTTTTCGAGTATTCAAATTTAATCAAGGATTCATGACAGCCCTGGTTTCTAGTTTGTTCTGGGGTATTGCTAGGTCAAAAAGCTTCCAAGCCTCCTATCATTTTGTGGTCACTAGACCAATTACGCAGTTCCTCCTTCAATAGAAATCTATGAGGTTTTGTTCGCCTCTGTTTTATAATCATAACTGATGCCTAGGGCTATGATGGATTTATGCTATGGCATATCGTGTCTTTTCCAGTGTGATCTCCCAGCTGGAGGCGCACTGTTCTGCCCTACATTTCGGCAACCAATAGCCAACATCCCTCTCTCACCATCCTCATCCTACTTCCAGTCCCATTGCTGTCTAAAGGGAGTTGACGTTTGCCTGGCTCGGTGCCCTTGGAAGACAGAAACAAGCCCGTCCTGCTGTCGGGCGGACCGCGGTCATGCTCGTATTGATCACAGCTCAGTGGTTTAATTGATCTCTTTATCATTAGCGCAGTAAATACGCCTCCGCTCAGGGCTCAAGTCAAGGTCAAGCACAGAGCCACAGGTTGTACATTGTGATTTTGGCTTTTGCGAAAAAACTTGTGATGGTACTAGAGTGAGTCCAAACTGGCTCAGTCAAGCATGATCTCAAGACTTTGTCTCAGTGCCGATCTAGATGCGAGCAGCCGGTGTGAGTTGGCTCCAGAAGTAGGGCAGATCTGCTATGGAAACATCTGTAATCGCTGTGTAGGATGAGAGCCGTGATATCACCGCATGGTAGAGAAAATAACTATGACCACCCCTGCACTGCTAGACGTGATGACTAATCTGCAGAACTTCAGACTCAAAGCTGAATTTTAATGCCTGTCATTCATAAGTTTCCATCAGTTGTTTGTAAACAGTTTGGCTGATTTGTCAACGCTTTCAATAATAATTACACAGACTTTCCAAGAAAAATAACCAAAGAAAGTGCAAATTTCTTGATAATTTACTCACCCCCATGTCATCCAGGATGTTCATGTCTTTCTTTCTTCATTTGAAAAGAAATTAAGGTTTTTGAGGAAAACATTCCAGGACTTTTCTCCATATAGTCTTCAATGGGAGCCAATGGGTTTAAGGTCCAAATTGCAGTTTCAGTGCAGCTTCAAAGGGCTCTACACGAGGAATAAGGGTCTTATGTAGTCACTTTCTAAAAAAATATATTTTTTTAACCACAAATGCTGATCTTGCACTAGCTCTGCGATGCACGTCCACAACGTAATAAGGTTGGAAAAGTCACATGCGGTTACTTCTTCAGCTGTGTACTTTGGTTCAAAAAACTCATCTCATTTTCTCCTCCAACTTCAAAATTATCCGATATCGTTGTTTTACCTTTTTTTGGTCAAGGCCTTTTGACTTTCTTTATGTTTAGATACAGTTTATAGGGAAATTTGGATATCTTTACTGGTGAAATAGGCCTGTTATTCAACATAATAGTATAATGTCAGTTATTGTTGGATACTTTTATTTTATTAATTTATCATATGATAAAAATATATATTGGTATTGGAAATTTATTTTCAGATTACATTTTTAGGTTCTACACTGCTGTTCAAATGTGTAGAATAAGTAAGATTTTTAATGTTGTTTTTTTTTTTAAAGAAGTTTCTTATGCTTATCAAGGCTGCATTTATTTGATTAAAAATACAGAAAAAATGTAATTTTGTGAAATATTATTGCAATTTAAAATAGTGTATATAAAGGTCTTATCTAGCGAATCATTTGGCCAAAAAAAAAAAAAAAAAATGTATATACTTTTTGTCACAACTTCACGTTACCATGTTGGAAAGATCACATGTGGTTCTTCATCTGTGTACTTTGGTTCAAAAGGTAGGGTAGGGCGAAAAACTCTCATTTTCTCCTCCAAAATCGCCTGACATCCATTTGACTTTCTTTGCACATTTGCTTTGTAAACACTGGGTCGGTACTTCTGCCTACGTCATGTGTGACCTTTCCAGTCAAGCTAGTGCAAGGCGAGCATTTGTGGTTAAAAAGTATATAATTTGTGTATATATATATATATATATTTTTTTTTTTAATAAAATGACCAATCGTTTCACTAGAACAGAGCCTTATTCCTCAGCTGGGGTAGTTTAGAGGCCATTAAAGTTGCATTGAAACTGCAATATGGACCTTCAACCCACTGCTTCCCATTGAACTCCACTATATGGAGAAAAACCCTATTGTCACTGCGCTGAGTTTTGTTGAGTCTGTAAACAGGGAAGGTTCTTGTTTGTGGTTTATTTTGTTCTAATAGGAACTGAGTTCCTCTTTTTGGTCACTTAACTAGTTTAATACAACCAAGCTGAAGTTTGACCGTTTCACTGCAGTGAGACCAATGTGATTTTTGCAGACAATGCACTGTCGAGCTGTGCAGGGCGAAGGAAATCTGATGAAGAAAGGCTTACAAATGATTCTCCAAAATAAGCCTCTTTGTTTTAATCTGGCCATGTTGTGCTGTGGTCAAGGATGGTTTTATGCAGGCCTGAAGTCCTTCTCTCCAAAGTCTTTCTTTCATGACAAATTCTAATGCAGACTCACTGGCTGTAATCTCCATGAAAAAAGAATACTATTCTGGGAGACTCTATAAAACCGCTATATCTAGTTTTCAGCTTACAATTGGCTTATTTAATTTTCACTCTATAAAACGCTGAAACTGTCTGGTACGTTTAGCCATGATGTACAGACAGCAGCACCCTATAATTTAATAGCTGCTGTCCCATTTTCTTTTTTCTGGGATGATTTAAAGCCTGTGTAAAGGCAATTCAGAGAATTGTTTCTAAACACATTATAAATGTTAGAAATGTATTGCTGAAAACATTGGAGTTACTGATCTAGTTTCCCTTTTTGCATGTCTATAGCCATGCTATTGCTAATTGCTAGTCAAAGGCCTTAGCTTTTTCTGTGTTTTTGTGCTGGGGTGTGCTCTCCTCATGTGGATTTCATAATTAGCAGACGGCCTCATTACGGTTCGTTAGAAAGTGCCGTATATCTGTGAGCTTGGGGACATGTCCTGCATTGAGGACATCCTGTCATATTGTCACTTTGAGCACATGTGACCTCAGATGCAGAGTCACCATGCCTTAAGCCAACTGGCTAAAAAAGGCTTATGAATTTGATGCATTTAGGTTTAGATACAGTTTATATATATATACAACGTAACACTATAATATCAATTATTGGTGGATATTATTATTGAAATTGATATTAGTGATATATATATATATTTTATATTTAATTTATGAGCTGATATGATATATTTTGGTTTTGAGAAGTTTATTTGTGCTTTCTTATTTCTGACTATTTTTGCAACTTAGGATCTACACTGCTGTTCAAAAGTTTGGGATCAGTAAGAATATTTATATTCACAATAGTAATATTGTGAAATATTATTGCAATTTAAATTTAAGTGGTTTTCTATTTTAATATACTTTAAAATAGAATTTATTCCTGTGATGAATTTTCAGCATCATTACTCCAGTCTTCAGTGTCACATTATTCTTTAGAAATCATCATCATGAATGATTTATTATCAGTTGTAAACAATTGAGTAAACAGTTGTGCTGCTTAATATATATTTTATTTTTTGAACCTATGATACTTTTTTTCAGGATTCTTTTATGAATAAAAGGTTGAAAAGAACAGCATTTATTTAAAATAGAAATCTACTACCGTTAAAAAAATTGGGGGGCAGTCAGTGTTTTCTTTCATTGTGATTCTTTAAATTGTGATAATAAAATGTTTATTATTATTGTTTAATAGAAAGAGTTATTGTTTAATGTAAATTCGTTTTAATGAAATTATTTATTTATTCATGCTTTTGATATTTTTTTATTAATAATTTAATAAAAATTAATTATTTGTATTTTTAAAGCTATTTATTCTTTTTTTAATAACAATCTTTATGTCATAAACAGTGTTTGTAACAATAATCACTACCGTTCAAAAGTCTGGGGTCAGTCAATGCTTTCTTTTTTCTTTGAAAGAAATTATTACTTTTATTCAGCAAGAATGTTTTAAATTAATAAAAAGTGATAGTAAAGACTTATATTGTTGGGAAAGATTTCTGTTTTAAACAAATGCTGTTTTTTTAAACTTTTTATTCATCAAAGAATCCTGGAATTCTCAGGTTCCCAAAAAATATTAAGCAGCACTGTTTCCAACATTAATAATAAATTAGCGTATTAGAATGATTTCTGAAGGATCATGTGACACTAAAGACTGGAGTAATGATTAAAGAAATTTCAGCTTTGCACAACAGGAATAAATAATATTTTAAAATATTTTAAAATAGAAAACCAATATTTTAAATTGCAATAACATTTCACAGTATTACAATTTTTTTCTGTATTTTTAATCAAATAAGGACTTAAAAAAACATTAAAAATGTTACAGATCCCAAACTTTGGAACAGCAGTGTATCTTCAAAAACATGAATAATTTAATTTAAATTCATTTAATTATGCTTATGTGAAACCTAGTATTTAAAACTATTAATTTTATTTTTTATTTATTTATTACAAAGAAAACCCTAAAGTTTCTTCCTTTGATATATGAAAAAGTTGTGTATGTATATGTATACACATGCATATATATGAAGTAAATGTAACCTGTTAAGTCTAAAGGTTGCTTGACGGTTATCAGATGTCATCTTGCCCTTCGACCCACTGGCGGTCTCACGACAGAGCGACTTCTCCCTATAAGACGTCTTCATTCTCAAAACCCTGTCCTACCAAAGTGTCAGGCTTTCCTGTGACACATGTTCAACCTTGAGAAAAGTGCCAGAGACGTGTCCTCTTGCAGATTAATTTACCTACTTTCGTCCACCTTGAGGATCAGAATTCCCTCTCTCCAAATGAGCTGCCGGTGGCTGACCTAGAACAAGGCACAGGAAATTCCTTTCGTTTTGAACCAGGACGCCTCATGACCTGAGTCACTAATTATACCTTTCCATTGGCAGCAGCAGCAACTTCGTAATTACCCCTGGGGGGCCGATGGCTCCTTTCAGAAACTCTTGCATGGGATTGATGTTAAGACAATGACATAGCTAGTCTTAATTCATCAAGAATCTTATTAGTTGCCCTACTTGCCTTACTTCTGATCTGTCTGAGTGTTGTTTTTGCTTGGTACTCACGGTACTTGCCTATTCATGGAGCACTTACGCAATGTAGTTTAGGACGGCATAGGTGTCGTCTTGCTGTGTGAGGATCAGCTGTGTCCGAAAGAAACCTGAGTCGCATGACTTATCAGCCAAGAATAAACACAGAGGTGCCCTAAGACTTGCTGGAAGGGATGCCTTGGATGCCACTGGAGCATCCATAAATACACGAGGAGCAAGTGACGTGCATGTCGGTGTATTTGTGCCGCTGTGCTGTTGCATTGTTTTTTAACCTTTCGATGGCACACATCAGTGCTTATTTGTAGGGAAGAGCAAAGAAGCAATTATCTGTGTATGTAATGACAAAATTACGCGTTCGTATTTAGTTTAAATCAGATGTAGGGTGGGTTTAAACTATAACCTCATTTAAGATGTAGCTCTGTTTCAGTTTCCATGTATTGTAGCAAATATTTATTATATTATATGTGTTATAAAGAGTGTAATAATAACAGAATACACAATTTTATGTCAAATAAAGCTAGAATATATTTCTTATTTTTGTTCAATGTAAAAAATAAATTTGAAGTAATTATTTAATTATTCATGCTTTTAATATTTTGGAATTTTTAATCAAAAGTATGTCAAAAATAAAAATCACAGTTTAGGTGAGCTCTGTTCTATTTACAGAAAATATGCATTATATACATTGCATACAATTATTTATTCTCTTTATAACAATTTTTGTTATAAAAAAGCTAGGGGGAAAATAATTATTGTTTAACAAACAGCTCATTTTGAAGTGAACACTCAATTATTCATGCTTTTAATATTTTTGTGTTTTAAACCAAAAGTGTGTCAAAAATAAATAAAAAGCACACTTTAGATGTAGATCTGTTCTATTTATAATTTCCTTAAAATATGCTTTACATATATTGCATAAAATTATTTATTCTTTTTTTATAGCAATCTCTGTTGTAAAAATCTAGAAAAAAATATTATTATTATTATTATTATTATTATTATTATTCAATGAACAGTTATTAATTATGAAGTGATTATTCAGTTTTCAAATTTTTGAATTTTAATAAATAAGATGTAGCTCTATTTATAATTTCCTTATTCAAAATATGCAATAAAGAAGCATATTTTTGCATTTTAAACCAAAAGTGTGTCAAAAATAAATAAAAATCACAGTTTAGGTGAAGCTCTATTCCATTTATACTTTCCTTACAGAAAATGTGCATTATATATTGCATTAAATCATTTATTTTTAATAACAATCTTTGCTATAAAAAGCTAGAAAATAATTATTATTACTATTTTTGTTCAATGAACGGTTATTCGTTTTGAAGTGATTATTCAATTACTTGTGATTTGAATAATATTTTTGAATTTTAAAACAAAAGTGTGCCAAAAATAAATAATAATACAAAAAAAAAAACAGTTTAGGTGTAGCTCTATTCTATTTTTCATTTCCTTTGAGAAAATATGCATTATATATACTGCATAAAATTGTTTATGTGTGTTTTTTTAGAACAATCTTTATGAAAAGCTAGAAAAATATTATTATTATTATTATTATTATTATTATTATTATTATTGTTCAATAAACGGTTATTTGTTTTGAAGTGATTATTTAATTATTCAAATTTGTGATCTGAATAATATTTTTGGATTTTAAACCAAAAGTCTGTCATTAAATTAAAATGAAAAGCACATTTTTAAGGTGTAGCCCTTTTTCATATACTTTAAACAAGTATTTGTTATGGTTATGCAGCTTTGAACAGATCCCCAGAAATGTAGTTACTTTATTGTTTTTGTTTGTTTGTGGTTGGATGAAGATTTGAGTGTATTATTGTAATTCACATTTACAATGATGTGGCAATTTTTGATTTTTGACAAATAAATGATCTTTAACAGTTTCCGAAACTAGTGAACAATCTTATACAAGTTGCTGCTCTGTTTAAAAAAAAAAAAAAAACTGATATCAATCTAGTGGTATTAATCAAATCTCTCTGTTCAAATCTGTGTGATCTTCACCAATTATTTTAGTCCCAAGGGAAATCCAGGTCAAAATGTTAGCCTCTATTAGATTTGTGCTGGATTAGCTCCTGGCACTGTCTTATTAGCCAGTTGGGACTAGCGTATTAGCATTTGACTGAGAGTTGGGTAATGCATTTAACATGATTAAGGGGGGTATTGTTTGCTTACGGCCTTCTGTGCCTTGTACCCCATAACCCCACCCCGAAACATATTTCATACGCCAGCTGCTCCCAACTCATCACGCTAATGACGGCTTAGACTGAATGAGGAATGAGTTTGACACAACACTCAATTAACATTCTTTTCTTAGTTTACATGAGGGCCAAAACTGTTTTGCTCAAGTAACTGCTAGATTTTTAGGTGATTGTAAAAGTAATAAAGATATGAGGTATTTCGTCAATGAATTTGTAATGAGGCATATGGTAGACTTATTAAATTTAGTAAATTGCTCATATCAGCTCATGCATATATGGAAGACGAATTTGTTAATTTGCCTTGCAGATAAGTCCTGCGAATGGGTGTGCGTTGCTTCATGGCAGTTTGCCTAATAGCATTTCCTCCCAAAAACAAGCCAAAAACAATAACTTTTTCTACCAGTAACAGAGCAGCCAAATGTACCGCTATCAAAAAAAGCCTTTCCCTAAGAGTCCTCAACCTCTTTAAGTATAACAGAAACTATTCTACTTCTCAGCTTTGACTTGCCACACTCTGAATAGCTTAGACTTTTGAATTTTTTTTCCCCAAGCTAGACCTCTAACTAGACAATTTATTTAGTCCAAAAAATCAAATAAAATCAATGAAATATATGTAAAATTAATATATATATATATATTGCTTTAAATTCTTTTTACACATATATTTTATTTTTATTAAAATAAATATAATGCATACATATGCAAATATATATATAGTTTTACTTTTTATTTTACTTTAAATATATATGATATATATTTTTTACTTTTTATTTATATTTATATTTTATTTATATATTAGATTAGAAAATCAAAAACAAATTTGTTTGATTTTTATTTAAATATGTAAATGTTTACATATATTTTATTATTTTTTTTTTTAAAGTTAAACGCATTACATGTACATAGACAAATTGAAATAAAAATTATATATATATATATATATATATATATATATATATTATAAATGCATAATGTATACTTATACAAATTAAATATATATGATTAATTGTACTTTTTATTTTACTTTTTTTCTACATATATATAAAATTATAAATATTAAAGATTAAAAACAAATGCAAACAAATGTAAACAATTTTATTAAAATCTATATTTTATTTATTTTGCATACATACATGAGCTATATATCACTTATCCATCTTATTAAAATATTGAGATATAAAAATAAATACATACATATAGAATATATACATATAGAAATTCAAATAACTGACAATGACTGAATTATTTAGTATTTCATGATGTGAAATATCTTTTAGGAAACTACAATTTCTTGATTAACGCCTAACAATCTACATATTAAAGAAAACTTGTAGACTATATGACTGATCCTTTTGGGTTTTTTTTTTTTTTCATTTTTTGTTTTTAAATTGTAATGCATGATGATGTAACTTGTGAAGCCCCTTTATTTGATTTCCTGAATGATATTTCTCTGGCATCTGCTTTGAGACATCTGGCATCTTCATTTGCTCATCTGACATATTGTGTTGTATTGAAAACTCCGTGGTGTCAACCAGTGTTAAAAATCCTGCCAGCTATGGGTCACCCACAGCTAACGCACCGTTTCACCTTTTCGTCAGGATTTTCTGTGCATGTGAACACCAGCTTAATCAATTCTGAATTAAGGGTCAAGCAGAGCGTTGATTAAATCGCACCCAAATAGGATTTTCCATCTCAACTCTGTAACTTGGAGAACCAGTCTGCGTAGTATGCGAACGGTTAATAAGATGCTGTGTTTTTATAGATGAGGGGAGCGTGAAAGGATGGAAGTCTGTCGGTGTGAAGCTTTCTAATTACATTTGGAGAGCAGCCACACTCGCACTTGGAAGCTCCTGCCCTGCCCTTTTTAATTAATAATCTCTCTGGGTTTCAACCGCACAACCAGTACAGGTTAACTTGCATTTTTGCTCCCTGTTGAAAGCAGATCTGTTTAGTATCCAGCATATCTTGATCGTATTATGGAGGAAAGGGGAAGGTAAGGACTTCCTTATGAAAACCACTTTGAAAATATACCGTAATATATCGTAAGTAATAGGACTGGTTAAGGTCAGTATTAAAAATCACATGGAGGCTGAAGGATGAGTTAACAGAAAGCTACTTATCATTAAAATCAACAAGAAACAGCATTCCCAGCCTTTTAATCTTGCAATATGTTGTATTTCCAAATGATTTGGGATATTCACTGAGGATATTTGTATTTCTGAGACAAAATCTTGCTATTTATACATATACAGCAATGCTGTTTAGTCAAGAAATGATATGGCTTTGAAGCCTCTAAGCTCCCCATGTTGGTGACCTACATTTTCTGTCATAGCTATTTGCTAGTATTGACTGTTCCATTGGTTTCAGTTCAGTGGAAAACAGGAAGCCATGTAAGATCACTGAAATATTTCCTTACCATATCACACGGACACATCATTTACTTCCTGTGAACTGATATTTGTAGTTGTGTTTATGGAAACCATGCTCTTATTTATTTATTTATTTTTTTGTATCATTTTGCTTTTCTTTGCCTCTGTTTTAATTGGTTATTATCATGAAGACTCAAAGGATTTCATAGTGCCCTAACTAGGTAACTGCAATTAACCACAAGTTTACCACTAGCTTTTTAATGTGCTTTTGTTGTTGTTCTTGTTTTTCTCTAAATTAATCTCTTACAGCACCATCATAATCAGGGTAGTACTTGGTAACAAATGTATCATCTTTAACAATACTAAGTCATAACTCATTGTCCAACCAGCTAGTTAATTAGTGAGTTTGACTACTTCCTCTTGTTTTTCTCTAAATTATTTTTTTTACAGCACCATCACAATCCAAGTAGCACTTGGTAACAAATTCATCATCTTTAACAATATGTGTTAATTAGCTGTCCAACCAGCTAGTTAGTTAGTGAGCTTGACTACTTCCTCTTGTTTTTCTCTAAATGAATCTCTTTTACAGCACCATCACAATCTAAGTAGCACTTGTTAACAAATTCATCATCCTTAACAATACTAATTGATATCTAGTTGTCCAACCAGTTAGTTAATTAGTGAGTTTGACACTTTCCTCTTCTTTTTATCTAAATTCATCTCTTTTACAGCACCGTCACAATCAAAGTAGCACTTGGCAACAAAGTCATCATCTTTAACAATATATGTTAACTAGTTGTCCAACCAGCTAATTAATTAGTAAGCTGGACTACTTATTGTTTTTCTCTAAATTCATTTCTTTTATAGCACCATCACAATCAAAGTAGCACTTGGTAACAGATTCCTCATCTTTATCAATAAATGTTGACTAGTTGTCCAACCAGCTAGTTAATTAGTGAGCTTGACTACTTCCTCCTCTTTTTCTCTACATTCATCTTTTTTATAACACCATCACAATCAAAATGGCTCTTGGTAACAAATTCATTGTCTTTAACAATATATGTTAACTAGTTGTCTAACCAGCTAGTTAATTAGTGAGCTTGACCACTTCTTCTTGTTTTTCTCTAAATTCATTTCTTTTACAGCAATATCACAGTCAAAGTAGCACTTGGTAACAAATTCATCATCTTTAACAAAAAATGTTAACTAGTTGTCCAACCAGCTAGTTAATTAGTGCGCTTGACTATTGCCATCATCTTTAACAATATATTTGAAGGCATTTATTGTAAGTTAAGTGCAGATTCATGTCTCAGGCTTTTTTGCCTTGTTCTGTTTTTTTTCTGGATTTTTAAGTGTTTATTTTTTCACCCTGTGCCATTGCGATTTTAAGAAGTCATGACAAGTAAAAAAAAAAAACAACTTTATAATTTATTCAGGGCTTCCTTATGACTAACTATTTGATTAATTGTTCAGACAGCATGCAGACTAATTGATTTTCACCATCTCTAATCATAGATGTTGAAGCAGGACTTTTGTTTACTTCTGCCGCATTGGAACATGAGTCATATCGCCACCCTCATAGAAAAACAGAATGAAATCCAGCGCTGCTTTGCAAAAAGGATAATCCTGTTGCCTTAAAGGAACCAGATAAGAGCTTTCAGCTCTTCAAACACTGCAAGATGTAGTCCTGTGGAAAAACGTCCCCACTGAGATTGGGTAATTTCTGTAATTACGTACCAAGGGCCAGGCTCAAAAAAGTAGGTTAGCACCTCTAATCGACGACTATAAAATATGTAGTTTTTGAGTTCGTGGAAAGATCACTGGTGTGTTTTAACTTTATCCGTAATTTCATAATCATATGAAATGTCACTTGTACTCCCAAGGACCACACACAAGTAACAATTCATGTTAAATTTACTAAATCTGGTAGCTTCACCACAGGAAGGAAACTATTTAGGCTTAAGTGCCTCGTTCCACATATCCGGAACAAAGCTTTGCTTGACTTTTCCATCCTCATTGGAAAAGTGAAAGATCAGATCTCAGTTATTTTATGTAATGTTGTTTTGCTGATTTTGGCTTCCCCAAGTCACATTTGAACACACTGTTTAACTCAGCATTTGTGGTTGTAACTCAAGTCGTTTTTTTTTTTTTTTTTAAGAAGTCTCTTATGCTCACCATAGCTGATTTATTTGATCAGAAATACAGTAAAATTGTGAAATATTATTGCAGTTTAATATTACTCTTTTCTACTTGTATATCTTTTAAAATATAATTTATTCCTGTAATGCAAAGCTGTATTTTCAGCATCATTACTCCAGTCTTCAGTGTCACATGATCCTTCAGAGATCATTCTAATATGCTGATTTGCAGCTCAAGTAACATTTTGAATGAAATTTAAGCTTTGTTAGTCTGTAATATGTGTAGCTCTTTAATTCATTGGCGTTTAATTGATGAAAGAGCGTGGATGTAGAAAAGGAGAGCGGGTTCTCTTGTAATAAATGAGGTCAGCGGCAAATCCTCTCTCGTCTCAGCACCAGACTGGTTTATTCTCGTCTTGTCGGGGCTGTTTCACCATTTTATCCCAAACTGTTCCATATGTTTTCTGGCACAGCTCAGCCATAAAGGGACCTTGTACATAGACCTTCCTTTATATTGACCTCCTTTCATCTGTTTGGAATCACATGTAAGCCATTACGGCTGTGACGATGGCCCTTTTGTGGTGAATGTGATCCTGTGCGTTAGGTCTCTGTTATTGTGCTCCCTGAGGGCTGGAACGTCTGTCATCAGGCTCCAGCTGCAGTGCGCTCGAGTATGAGGTCTGGAGTGATGTTTGTGTGAAAAACCGTCACAAAGAACTGTAACTAGCCAATGAAAACTGGACAATTTGAGACGCAAAAGTGAAACTGATCGTTTCAGATGAGAGGCTGATCGTTGCATATTTAGATTTATCAATTTGAACGACCTAACATTAAAGGCATATTAGAGGAGACAAATTATGCAGGTTTGCTTGCGTTTGTTTCTTAATTGCTACCTAATAATCTTGAGAAATCGTTCGTCTGTGATCTGGAGTATTTTTCATGTGAAGGTGCTGCATGATGCTTGTGTTGAGAGGTAATTTTCTTTTTATTAATTTATCAAGTTTCCTTGTTTGTCAGTAGAGGAAAAATGTAAATGTCAACCTTTTTAGTGTGATTTTTTTTTTTTTTTTTTTTTTTTTTTTTAATATATTATTCATATTTTTAATTATTTTTATTTTATTTTGTAAGTGTCACTGTAACCCTGCTGTTGGCATATTATATCCAGACATTGTAGTCATAATTTAATTTTAAATGAATGAAAAAGTAATAATAATTTATTATTACTTTTTATTAATTTAAAAAATGAATATCTTGATTTATAATAATTTACCTTTAAATTAATAAAATTAATACTATCTAAAAATAAAAGTATTATTTGTTATTCAATTATTGTTACTATTTATTCATTTTAAAGTATTCTTAAACTAAATGTCTTTTAATTTATTTAAAATTTAATTATTTTATTTATACATTAACAAATTAACAAAAGTGTAATTTTGAAATAATAATAATAATAATAATAATAATAATAATAATAATAATAATTTTGTCTTAAATTATTATTTTAAAATAAATTAATACTTTTTATTAATTAAAAAATAAAACTATAAAATAAAATATTGTTTAAAAAATCACAATTTACCTTTAAATTAATAAAATGTATAAAAATAAAAATATTATTTGTTTTTAAATAGTTAATATTTATTCATGTAAAGTAAATTATCATTTTTAAACTAAATTATTTTTTTATTAATTTATAGTTAAATAATTTTTTATACATTAACAATAATGTAATTTACTTTTAAATGATTCATTTAAACGAAATTATTATTTTTTATTAATTTAATAAATATATATTTTGATTTACAAAATTACCTTTAAATGAATACAATTAATACCATATAAAAATAAAAAGTGCTTTATATAAATGTTACTATTTAATCATTTTAATAAAATTATTATTTTCAAAATAAATTAGTTTATTCATTTAAAATTAAATTATTTTATTTATACATTAACAAATTAACAATAATGTAATTTTAAAATAATAATTTAGTTGTAAATTATTAATGTAACTAAATTATTAATAATTTAAAAACTAAATATTTTAATGTAAATAAATAAAATTAATCCTATATAAAATACTGTTTGTTATATAATTGTTACTTTTTATTTGTTTAACGTAAATTATTTTTAACTAAATTAGTTCTTGTATTCATTATTTATTTTTTTTATTTACACATTAATAAATTAACAATAATGTAATTTTATAATAATAAATAAATAAATACATTTTTATGCATTTTAATTTAAATGTTTTAATGATTTAGCTTTTTTAGATGTCACAATGTTAACCTCATTCACATCCACTGACAACCTTTGTCTTAAAGAAATTAACTTCAAAAACAACCTTTATTTTGATTGCCTCTCTTGACATTTTCCTCACCACGTCCAGTAAGGCCTGTCCCAGTCTGCATTACCTCAAACTCATGAATGAAATGAGACACGCTGTGCAAAGAGAGAGGCTACGAAAGACCATGTATGATGAATGAGAATCCGCCACTTGCTAGTACTGTATTACATACTTTATCTCAAAGGAAGAAGGTAAACGAATTACACCGGAGCAGGATGCAGCCTAGGCAGACTTATGTCTACTGGACATGGATATAGATCAATATGGATGCAGCCATAGTGCTTTAAAAAGCTGCTGATGGAAGGATGTGAAAAACCACATAGGAAGGGATTGTATCATTGATGCTTTTGAGAGGAAGACATTGATCAGTTCAGATCATAGTTTGTGAATGACTGCACAATTGTCATTTCTTTTCGTAACAAGATCAAGTGGCATGTTGGCGCTTCACGTTCCCTCGAGTGCGTACAAATACATGCACACAGACACCTCAGCATTTCTGTTCCCAAAGCTGATAATTAGCCTCACCAGTTTGAAAACACACTCTGCGTCATCTCAGTCCTCATTAAAGCTCTGCTGAGGCTTGTGTTTTTTCAGCTTAGAGTTTAACTGCTGTGTTCCTCCTGGTCAAACCATTGTGACCATGTTTACTACACTGTGGTGAATGCATTCTAATGGCTGGGGGAGATTATACACCGCCATCTGTCTGTCTGCTCACTAACACCATCAACAATGTTACCAAGCCAATACACAAGTCTCCTGTCACTTACCGTGGAAGATCGTTTTTGGATGAACTACCACTTTAATGGTGTAGTGATTCTAGATGTGGAGGGGTTTGTGTCAGTAATTGGCTGTCTGGAGCGGTTGAGCTCAGATGACATGTAGCGGTGTTGCTGCAGTGTGCCGCTCGTGTTTCTAGAGGCTCGACCGTGACCTCTTCTCTGAGTCGTTACATCAACTCTCGCGTGTCGCTGTGGAATCCTGAGCAGCTGGTGATGCAACAGCGAGCGGGAAATACTGACTGCTGACAGAACTGACAAGTCAGGAAGAGTTTTCTGCAGCCTTGGCTGAGTAAGGACATCTCCTCTATGTTTCCAAGCACAGACATTAATTATCTATCTATCTATCTATCGTTCTGTCGTTCTATCTATCACTCTATCTGTCTATATTTATCATTCTGTGTCATTCTGTCATTGTATCTATCATTCTATTGTATCATCCTATCAGTTTAAAGTTCTTTATATATATCTATCATTCTATCATTCTGTCATTCTATCATTCAGTTGTTCTAACATTCTATCGTTTAAAATTTCTATCTATCGTTCTGTCATTCTATCATTCTTTTGTAACATTCTGTCATTTTAAAGTTTATCGTTCTATTATTTTAGAGTTCTATCTATCGTTCTGTCTATCTATCAGTCTGTTCTATCTGTCATTCTATCTATCATCCTGTTAATCTGTTGTTTTGTCGTTGTCATTCTATCTATCTATCGTTCTATTGTTCTATCTGTCGTTCTATCATTCTATCTGTCGTTCTATTGTTCTGTCTGTCATTCTATCTATCATCCTGTTAATCTGTTGTTCTATCGTTCTGTCATTCTATCTGTCTATCTCTCTATCATTCTGCCGTTGCATCCTCTATCTATCTATTGTTCTGTTGTTCTATCTATCATTCTGTCATTCTACTTATCTATCTGTCATTCTATCTATTGTTCTATCGTTCTGTTATTCTATCGTTCTATTGTCGTTACAGTCGATAATTTTAAAGATCTATCTATCATCATTCTGTCGTTCTGTCTATCATTCTATCTGTTGTTCTATCTATCATTCCTTCGTTGTAGCTATGGCTCTATATATCGTCCTATTGTTCTGTCATTCTGTCTGTCTGTCTATCTATCTGTCTATCGTTCTATCCTCTACCGTTCTGTTTTTCTGTCGTTCTGTCATTCTGTCTATGTATTGTTCTGTCGTTCTATCTGTCATTCTATTGTTCTGTTTATCTATCGTTCTATCATTCCATATATCGTTCTAACGTTCTATTGTTTTAAAGACTATATAAAGTTCTGTCTATCTATCTATCTATCTATCTATCTATTGTTCTATCGTTCTATCATCGTCATTTTAAAGTTATATCTGTTGTTCTGTCTATCATTCTATCGTTTTAAAGTTCTATCTATCTATCTATCGTTCTATCTTTAGTTCTGTCATTCTATCTATTGTTCTGTCTATCACTCTGCTCTGTCTGATGGAAATCTGTAGTGTGTTCCAGCCATTCACCTGTGATTGTCATGTGACAAATTTATCAACACTGATGACATCACCTGGTTTGTACAGTGCCCTTATATGTTGTGAACAAGTATTAATCACTCTCCCTGATTTAAACTTCCCATTTTTGTCTGCATATTGCAGTTACCAGAAACCATCACTGATTCAGGAAGCTCCCATCATGTCCTTCTCTATTTTTAATATGTCTGTCTTTTATTAAACGCATCTTGGCCCGGGGCCCTTACGAGTATGGTCCTTGAGTTCCATGTTGGTCCCCAGCAACCGTCTTTTTGGCGCCAGACTAATGGTGATAGACGTGGCAGTGAAACCTAAGAGCGGTTGCTAAATATGTGCTAATGTGGTAAGAGCATCGAGTCCACACGCAGGCGGCACACATTTGACAGCAGACGTCACCGTGTGTTGTGATACTCTAGATATGGAGTACTCACATGCACACTTACTCATAGCCATGTGCAGTTGCATATTAATGTTGAGCGTATATGATCATTATGAGCAAAAACACTGTTAACGTAGTCTTCTGAAGGCTGCTTTATGTGATGTACAGGACAAGATTCAACCTGCTTTTCGAAATTTAAAACTGTGAAACCGAATAATTGAGTCATTGAGTCATCTCAAGAACCAAATCAGCCAGAATCAAATGAATCATTCATGAACAAAATCAACTGAGTCATTGGATTGAAGTTTTTATGTGAAGTTTCACTTCAAACCAGTGGTTCATTAAAGACCACAATTATAAATTCATCGCAGTATTCTCCAGTGGGGAATATGGAAAACATGTTCACTAGAGGAATCCTGTGAAAAACGCATTGATCTCATTCTCATTGATCTGTCGTGCTGGTTTTCATCTTTTTTTGCTTTGCTGCTCAAAGTTGACTTTATGCTGTTACATAATTCTTAGTACATTTGCTTGTTAGCGAGCACTAAATAAAAATAAACACGTGTGTTCCAGCTGTGAGCAGCTGTGAGGGGTTGATTGACTTGCTGAGAGGGCGGCTAAAATAAAACAACTTTCTGCTTACTCTGGCTCAGGGAGATGATTTAGCTTGAAGACTCATTTGGACACAGATTGCAGATGTTTTCTGACAGTGTCTATGTGGACGTCATGCTAAACCATGTTACTGAGGAGGGTGCTGGTGGTGGACAGCTGTTGTGATATGACATTTGTGGCACAAGGGTGTTAGAATATGTGTGTGTTGATGAGACTGAGGCATTCACATTGTCAAGTCAAGAATCTTTGACTCTGTTAGTGTGGCAACAGAGGCTAACCAGAGGCAAATGTATGTATCTGTCCGTCTATTGTTCTGTCATTTTATCTATCGTTCTGTCATTCGTTCTATTTATCATTCAGTGATTCTGTCTACTGTTCTTTTGGCCTGTTTATTGTTCTATCTCTCTTCCTGTTTAACATTCTGTCATTCCATCATCTGTTCTATCTTTTTGAGCTATCTGCCTGTTGTTCTGCTGAAGTATTTATCAATCTGTCCATCCATCTATTTTTCCTCTAAATTATCCAACTACCCTTCCATCCATTTTCCACCAAAGTTTCCATCCATCTGTGCATTTTTCATCACTAAAGTCTCCATCCATCCATCCATCGATCCATTTTTCCTCTAAAGTATCCATCCATTTTCCTTCAAAGTTTCCATCCATCTGTCCATTTTCCTCTAAAGTATCCATCCTTTCATCCAATAATTTTTCCTCTAAAGTTTCCATCCATCCATCCATCCGTCAGTCCAGACATCAGTCCATCCATTTATTCATCCAACAGTTCATCTATCCATTCATTTTTCCTCTGAAGTATCCATCCATCCTTCCGTCCATCCATAAATTTTTCCTCTAAAGTATCCATCCATTCATTCTTCCACTAAAGAATCCATCCATCCATTTATCATTCATCCATTTTTCATCTAAAATATCCATCATCCATCCATCCATTTTCCTCTAAAGTATCCATCCATCATCTATCAATTTTTCCTCTAACAGATCCATCCATCCATCCTTTCATTCATAATTTTTTCTCCTAAATTATCCATCCATCATCCATCCATCCATTTTTTTTCTAAATTATCCATCCATCCTTCAACAGATCCTTCCATACATTTTTCTCTAAATTATCCATCCATCCATCCATCCATCCATCCATTTTCCTCTAAAGTATCCATTCATCTATCCATCCTTCAACAGATCCTTCCATCCATTTTTTTTCCTCTAAAGTATCCATCCATCCAACCATTTTTTTCTAAATTATCTGTCCATCCATCCATCCATTCATCCATCAACAGATCCTTCCATCCTTCCATTTTTCCTCTAAAGTGTGCATCCATCCATCTATCCATCTTTCCTCTATAATGTCCATCCATTTTTCCTTTTAACATATCCATCCTCAATCCAAAACTTTTTGAGAGAAATTTGTCACAAATAAGTAGGTAAGAAAACATGCAGAAAATGCAGGTGGTATTGCAAGAAAAAATGTTTTTGATGATTTATAAATGGCGTGATCTCAGTAGGAGGAAGAGCTTTGTAGATTTCGGTGACCCACATTTCAGAATCCCACAGATACAAACACACTGCATTTATCACAACGCATCCGACAGAAACACAGCAAGAAACCCAGATCACATGAAAGTGCACGGAGTATGTTCAACGACCTAAACGCATCAATTCATACCTAGGGAGATGTCGACCTGTCACAGATCAGCCCACCCTGATTCCTCCTCACCTCTGCTATCAAGAGCTTCAACACTGAACTGATTTCACTTGAAATGTTTTCAATCTGACCCTGATTTGTACCATGCTAATCGATTGGCATAGACCGATCTCAAACCCGGTTGTCACATTTATTCAGCCCTGATGATAAACAGCAGACGCTCATCAGTGGGTTGTCCCGCACCCCCCTGCTGGGTAATCTGGGACTGGAGCACCCGTAGCCCAAGGCTTCAGCAGTCCTGGTTTGCTCTGCCTCACTCTCCTCCACCCCAGTGTAAATTAGAACCAGATGAGGTTATTCTGGGCAGCTTAATCCAACCTCTCTGGAATGGCCCGTCCGGCCCGTTTTACGACACGGCACTCCAAATTTAAGGAGGTTTGGAGACCACTTGACTATATAAGGATAGAAAGTGAACATGTTGTACAGTAAAATTCTTTTGTCATGTTGAAAACGGCAGGTTTTCAGTATGAAATCATAGCGTGTGCATAGAATAGTTCATTATGTCTGGTTTATGTTGTTCCCTTCCATTTTAAAGAGCTGTATGTGTGTTTTCCACATAAACCCCTTAAATTGTAAACAGTCTGTCACATTTTACGCCTCCTCATTTGCTCCTTCAGAAAGAAGCAAGCTGCATTTGTTTATTTGCATTTCCATCTGAAAGCATTTCTTAGCTGTGCTTTTGTAATTTGTCAGAATTTCATATTGACGTAAATAAGTAATACTGCAAGAGTATTTTCACTTCTTGATTTTTGTTTCACTTTACCTTTCCTAAGAGATGAAGTAGTTCATCTCAAAATGACCATTTTCATGGACTTTGCCTGTTCGTTTACATTGAAAATAGCATTTTGAAGGCTCAAAGAAAACTAGGGATGAGAGAACTCATCTTATTTGAAAAAATCCTTGATTGCATTTTGCCCGTGTCGAGTAACCGGCAAAATACTGGAAGTGGCGCATTCCACGGATGAGAATCCATGAAACGCATTATTAGACCATTTTCCAAGACTGCATGATATATTAAACCTGTTTAAAAATCATAAAGCATTTTTTTTTGTAATTTCTATTTTAATTTCACAAACACTACAATTAAATTAATATATATGCGATGCAGGACTGTTACCATTTACATGTGTGGAGCGTCTCAAACTCCATCTCTGACTTGTTTGGGTTTATTACAGCGTTCATCTGGGAACAGAATGTGCACCATTTTATCAGCTTTGTAAGGTAAATTTTTGTCAATGTGCTAACTGTTCATCACGAATTCAAAATAAAATCTCAAAGCCTCAAGACAAACTTTGAAGCTGGTTTGAGAAAGCCTGACCAGAAAGTTTGAAAGTTTTAAATGTTTGACGGTTCAGTCTGAAAGAGACTGAAGTTTAAAGTAGTTTTAAAGCTTAAAGCTTGATGTTTGAAGTTAATGGTCTGTCAGTTAGATAAATAGACAGATAAGACATAGATGGATAGATAGATGGACGGACGGACGGACAGATAGATAGATAGACAGATAGATAGATAGACGGATGGATGGACAGATAGATAGCTAGATAGATAGATTAGCATGTTGCTAACATGTAGTTAGCATGTTTCGCATGTTGTTAGCATGTTTCTAGCATGATTAACATGTTTCTAGAATGTTTCTAACATGCATGTTGTTAACAGTTAGCAAGTTACTACCATGTTCTAGCATGAATAGCATGTTGCTAGGATGTTTCTAACATGATTAGCATATTAATGTGTTGTTATCATGATTAGCATGTTGTTATCATGATTAGCATGTTGTTAACATGAATAGTATGTTGTTAGAATGTTTCTAACATGATTAGCATTTTACTAATGTTGCTAGCATGTTTATCATGTTCATGATGTTTCTAACATGATTAGCATATTACTAATGTGTTGTTAGCATGTTATGTAGTTACCATGATTAGCATGTTGCTAGAATGTTATGTGATCCATGATTAGCATATTGTTAGCATGTTTCTAACATGTTGCTAGCCTGTTTTAGCATGATTAACATATTGTTAACATATTTCTAGCATGATTAGCAAGTTACTAGCATGTTGTTAGCATGTGTCTAGCATGATTAGCAAGTTGTTAGGCTTGGCTAGATAGATCGATCAGTCTGAAGATGTATGGCTGTAGCATTTGTCATAAAGAAATGGCCAGATATTAAGCTGAATTAAATGTTGTTTAGTCAGTAGTCGTTGTCGCCGTCTGCAGTCATTTGTTATGATACATAATGTACATTAGCTCCACTATTTATAATACATTATGTATTTGAACAGTTTTGTTTAATAAAACCAATATGGTTGTTTGCTTTTAAAACTTTATTTGAACTAATTACTATGGCTTCATTGCTATTATTTTGAGGTCTGTATTACCTCAAACAAATGTATTATAATTATCCAGTTACTCAATTGTCAGAAATCCATATTTACACCTGATTTGGTGAGCTTTGTGATGCAGTAGTCACAAACACAAGTGAGTGCATTGCATTATGCTGCACTTGAAGCAAAAGTGAGAGTAGTCTTGTCAGTCTGGAAAACCAGGTAATTCCCAGGGATTTGTTTGGCGGCTTGTTGAGTATTGTATGTGCGTACATTACATGCACATTTGCAAGAGCGCCGTCTCTTCTGTGGAATGTGCTGTCTCAGTTCTCCTCTGTGTCCAGCTGGTCTTCTGTTGGCAGACTCTCTCGTGCCAACAAAGACGTGCATTGTTCAGATCTCCGTATAGATAAGCATAAGTTTACTTTAGCATAAGAAGTTAGTCAAGAATGTTGCTTATGACTTAAAATTGACATCTAGAGTTCAGAATTACTTGATATGATCTCTAAAAGTCAGTCAGGTGCCTCTAATAGGACTGTGATTTACTAGATAGTTTCACAAGGAGCTTTCGTAACGAACAGGGAAAGTGAGAGAGTAGGTGGCATGTGAATGGAAAGGAAAGAGGAAAGCAGAAAGACACAAAAAGACAAAAATAAGTGGTAAAATCGCAACTTTAAAGTTAGGTTTGAAGTCTGATGATCTTCTATAAGGCTGGTGTATTAGATGAGTGTGTTTTTCTCCTGCAGTGACTCACAGTCAGATGAGTTCTGTCACGGTTTATCATGACTTGTTTTCTCGCAGTGTTTGTGGTGTTTCTGAAGCTTGAAAGAGAGGCTGTGATTAGGGAAATCCCTGGTGCATGATGGGATATTAGAGGACTCTGGGTGGGGTCAGTATTAGGTCATCTCCATCCAGTTAGTTTCAAACACTGCTGTCTCTCAGGAAGAATAAGAATGGAATGTGAAATGCTCCGTTTGTGTTCCAGTATGTCTCATTTCCTGTGATCATCAACAGAGGCTTGTGTCACTCCAAACTTTTCGGTGTAATACCTTTGGGACAAGGGCGTTAAAACAGTTCTGAGGGGGAAAACGGTTTTATTTTATTTTATTTTATTTTATTTTATTTTTTATTTTTAATATTATTACTCATTTCAGTCTACATAATAATAATAATAATAATTATAATAATGATATCCAATTACTTTTAATAGATTATTCATGTATTTATTTATTTTCACTCATTCCAGCCCTCATAAGAATAATAGCTGAATATAATTTTATGTCAGCCCTTATAAGAATAATATCCAATTATTTTAAACCCTCATTTATTTATTTATTTTTAATCATTCCAGGCCTCTTAAGAATAATAGCTGATTATAATTAGCACTTGTTTAAAATACTTTAGTCTGTTTTATTTTATTTCAGCCAATATCCAATTATTTTAACACTTTTTAATATTTATTTTTTTATTTATTTATTTATTTTACTCATTACAGCATACAAGAATAATATCCCATCATTATTAACACTTATTTATAACACTATTTTATTTTATTTTATTTCAGCCCTTGTAAAAATAATATCTAATCATTTTAATACGTATTTATAACATTTTTATTTATTAGTATGATGTTTTGTTTTGTTTTTTGGACTCGGCCCACATAAGAATAATATCCAAAGATTTATACTTTTTCTTAACACTATTTTATTTTATTATTTTATTTTATTTTATTTTGTCACTCATTTCAATTTATATAATAATAATAATAATAATATGCAATTATTTTTAAAAAGATTATTAATGTATTTATTTTCACTCATTCCAGCCTTCATATAATAGCTGATCATAATTAGCACTTATTTATAATTGCTATTTTATTCTATTATATTTTATTTCAGCCCTTATAAGACGAATATCCAATTATTTTTAACGCCTATTTATTTATTTTCACTCATTCCAGGCCTCATAAGAATAATAGCTGACTATAATTAACACCTACTTTATTTTATTTTATTTTTTTTTTTTATTTGCCCTTGTAAAAATAATATCCAGTTATTTTAATACTTATCTATAACCCTTTCATTTATTTTCATGATGGTTTATTTTTATTTTTTTCACTCAGCCCACATAAGAATAATACAAAAAGATTTTATGCTTATTCTAAACATTTTATTTTATTCTGTTGTTCATGGAAACATGTAGTTCATTTCCACTGGATATTTTGTAAAGCTTGTCTGAATTAGTAACAGAAACCAAAGGAGGTGGATTTCGTTAAATGGTCAGTAAATAAAGTCCTTATAATTAATGACCTTTTAAGACACACTCAGTAGAGGGCGCTCTTTGTTCATCCATAACAAATGTTTTCCTGCTAAGAGTAAAGCAGTGAAACCCAGAATGTGTTTACATTCAAATTAAAGTTCTGTTTTCTGCTAATACCTAAAATTAGCAGAAAAATTTACATTGTTAAGCCTGAAATGTCTAAATCTAATCTCTCTTTCTGTCTGTCTCCAGACCACTCCAGTTCCAGCGGCACATTGTCCTTCCAGCCTCTGCGCTCGCAAGGTCCCATCCCCACGGCCCACGTCATGCCATCTCCGTCCAGCTCCAAAGTCAGCGCGCCCTCTGCCCCCACCAGCCCCTGGAGCAGCTGCCAGCTCCCTTCTCCCCTCGACAGCCCCCTGGACATGAAAGACCCCCGGCCGGTGCGCCGCTGGTCCTCCCTCACCCGTCTCACCGGCCAGGAAAAGTCCACCCCTTCCGGGAGACCGTCGTACCGCATGGACCCTCACGGCTCCCTGGATCGCGGTGTGCTCTACGGCTACCGACAGGACCCACTTTATTCAGACGGTTTTCTCTCTGAGAGCCTGCACAAACTTTCCACCAACTCTGACTTTACTAAATACGACCTGGGCAGCAGTAACACCCTGGGTAAAACGGACTCGTCTTGCTCCTCTCCGCTCAAGCCCAGCACGTTAGACCTCACCTATAGTGCCTTACCAGAGAGCAAAACGCCCACCATCGGACTGGCCGGGCCCGGGCAGAGAGGTCCCACACTCAGGCACCAGGCCGTGGGAGGGTCGCCCATCCAGCCGGCCGTACGGACTCAAATGTGGCTGAGCGAGCAGATGGAGTACCGGCCCGGACCGGAGGGATGCGGATCGTGGCAGCAGGAACAGCAGCAACGAGAGCGACTACGACAGGAAACAGAACTCCCACAGGTCAGTTTGCAATTGCTTTGACAAATACGGGAATGCAAAAATGGAAAAAAGCAGAATTGGTTCTCCTTTGCGAATGAAGAAATGCCTTGTAAAAGTGGGTTCATAGCGCCCTCTGCTGGAGAGACAGTGGTAGGGTGAATTATCCTTATGTTTACAGTACAAACCACAGAAAAAATGTCATGGCTAGCCTATGCAAATATGCTTCATTTATCAGACTTGTATATTTATTTTTTTGTATTTTGATATTTTTTTGTAATTTGTATTTTTATTTTTTTATCAACTTTGAGGGATGGTGTTTGAGGCATGTTCCAGTTTACATCCACACCAGTATTGAGTATTATTTATATATTATGAGTAATTATTTATTCATTATTATTACTCATTATTAAAATTTCAGTTTTCATTTTAATTTTTAGTTTATTGTATTCATTTTATATTATGTCATTTTTCTGTTATTTTCTTATTCAAATTTTTACAAATATTTCTAAATAATTTCTCTATTTGTTAGTTTTTTCATCTAATATTTATATTTAAGCTTTATTTAGATTTTTTTTAAAAGTTTTCATTTTAATTTTTATTATATTAACTATGTTTTTGTCATTTTTATCTTTTAATTTGTCGTTCTAATTTTTAAAAATATTTCTAAATATTTCTTCTATTACTATTATTATTATTATTATTATTCATCTCATATTTATATTTTATTTGTATATATTTATTTTTATGTTTACTTGGCCTTTACTTTAAAAAAAAATGTACATTTAAAATTATGAATTTAAATTTACCTTTAAATTTACAATTAAATTTTTGGATGGATGGATAGATAGATAGGTAGGTAGACAGACAGACAGATAGACAGATAGATAGATTGATAGAATATTTTAATATAATTTTTTTTTTCTTTTTTAAATATTTTAATCTAATAAATATATTTATTTCAAAATTGTAACAAATATTTCTAAGTATTTTTTTATTTAATTTTTTTTATCTAATATTTATATTTTATTTCAGCTTTACTTCAAATTCTTACTTGGCCTCCAACATATTCTTTTAAAAAATTTACATGTGAAATTATGAATTTAAATTTACAATTTAATAGATAGATAGACAGACAGACAGACTGACAGAATATTTACATTTTATTTATTTATTTAAATTTCCTTTTATTTTTAGTTTATTTTATTAACTTTGTTTTTGTTTTTTAAATATTTATAAATATTTCTTCTTCTATTATTATTATTATTATTATTATTATTATTATTATTCATTTTTTTTAATTAATAATTTGATTTAGTTCAAAATTATTTAAAAAATTCTAAATATTATTTCTTTTTTTATTTGTTTTTATCCAGTATTTATTATTTGTATATTATTATTTCAGCTTCATTTTTTTATCTAATATTATTTAATTTCATATATAATTTAAATATTTTGAAATATTTTACTTTCTTTTTTATTATTTTTTTTATTGAATATTTATATTTTATTTCAGCTTTTATTTCTTTATCTTTACCTAGCCTCCAACATATTAATTTAAAACAATTGTCAATTTAAATTTATGAATTTAATAGATGATAGATTTAATATTTCAAAAATTATACATTTAAAAATTAGTATAATGAGGTGAGTGCAGATTATTTGCTGTATTGGCCAGCATGTCTCAAATGCTGTAGAGTTTAACTTGTATTGCACTTGCATTGAAATTCATTTAAAATTAAGCTTTAAAGTCAACGTCAAACTGTATTTTCTGTAAACTGTGCATTACTTACCAAAATGGAGCCAGGTAGTTGGACAAATTAAAATTAAAAAATGTATTCTTGGCGTCAAACGGTAAGAAAAGTCATTTTAGAGACAGAACAAGGTTATGACTGTGCATTGTTGAATCATGCACAATGTGACCAAGAGCATGCATTAACAAATTTTGATTTCATGTTGATTATGGTCTCCTAAGCCAATTGTCTATTTTTAGACGTAAAGACCCAGTGTTTGTTCCAGATTGACTCTGCAGGACTTAAATATTGAGACTCAAAATGTCCTACTCAGCTCACAAAGAAACACAAAAACATTTTGTTATCAGTGGAAGTGTTTTATTTGCAGCGCTCGCTTTCATTGTCTTGTTTCTCAAGTGCCTGCACTGCACACTAATTACTTCCCATTTATGAGTACAATTATTTATAAATACATTCACACAGATATTAACAAGAACACAAGTGATTGTATAAATAATAAATGAAGATTACATTTTTTGATTATATTATAAGCAAACCAGTGTGTATTCTCATTAAAACCATGACCTGTGTCCTTCAGTTTATGAAATACATCTTATTAGGAGTGCATATCTACAGCTTTCATTGCAGGAAAAATACATATTGTTAAGAATCACGTCAGTGGTGTGTCATATGATTTGAAAGCTCACCGATGTTTTCAGTTTTAATGCATTTGACTGTACTTAAATTCATTTGTTGTTGTTTTTAAGAGCAGTAAGGGACAGAAACCACTAGAGGGCGCAAAACATGCACTATTTCTACTTTCTGTCACTGTTTTAAAGCCTCAGCTTATTTTGAGCTAAAACATAGCAGCATTTTTTATCCGTTGTCAACTTTTGATTATTTTTTTACTAATGTTTTATTTATTTATTTATGAGTGATGCGGTGGAAATAAGTTTTTAACATTTAGCACTCCTTCAGTAAAGCGTTAGTTCATCCAAAAATAAAAATTCTGTAATTAATTACTCACCCTGACGTTGTTCCAAACCCTTAAGACCTTCTTTCATCTTCGGAACACTATTTAAGATATTTTTAATGAAATCCGAGAGGTCTCTGACCCTCCCATAGACAGCAAGGGTACTACCACAATGTACCAAATGACCGACAAAGTAGTCCATGTGACAGCTGTAATTTTACGAAGCTACAAGAATACTTTTGCGCAAAGGAAACAAAAATATCGACTTTAATCCACATTTTCGTCTCCACTGCGTCACTTGTGGACGCGCGTTCACGGGAGAACCCCGACGCGTGCGTCATTCTCCGCGTGCGTGTGTTCAACGTCATAACGCCGGATCTTTTAAGTTAGCGCCGGCGCCGCCGCCTCACGCAGGCGTCCTGGTAACGTACTTTCGTGAACGCGCGTCCACAAGTGACGCAGTAGAGGCGAAAAATGTGGAATAAAGTCGTAGTTTTTGTTTTCTTTGCGCAAATAAAGTATTCTCGTTGCTTCGTAAAAATACAGTTGAACCACTGATGTCACATGGACTCTTTTGTCGATCGTCTTGTTACTTTTCTGGGCCTTAAACGTGGTAGTGCCCTTGCTGTCTATGGAGGGCTAGAGACCTCTCGGATTTCATCAAAAATATCTTAAAATGTATTCCGAAGATGAACGAAGGTCTTACGGGTTTGCAACAACATGAGGGTGAGTAATTAACGACAGAGTTTTCATTTTTGGGTGAACTAACCCTTTCGTATTGCAAGTTAAAGGAATTATTTAACTGATATTTTTTAACACTGGACTTTCAAAACATCCCTACTGATTCTGATTCAAATGTGTCATGAGAAATAATAATAATAAAAAAAAAAAACTAAAAGTCTCTGTAACAGTGAAACGTTAGACAGGGGAACAGCCCACATCAGAAAACTAGCCAATCAGAAACATTCTGTGCCTGTCAATCAATTCACACAGGTTTGTCTAGTGTGTAGTTGAAGTTAGAAGATGTATACAGGTCAGTCTAATGTCACGTAAGGCACCTTTAAAATGGATTTGGAGATAAAGGGAGGTAGAAGTCTCTGAAACAAGTGTCCCACTTATATCCATTCTTCTTGTTTCTGGCCATTTTCGGGTCACATGAGCTTGACAAGGATCAGCATGAGCAGTAGAGCCACTACGATAAGCAGAAAGTTGAGCAGCAGGTTTAGTCCTCGGTTGTTGGTCAGATCCATATTGATAGGATGGAGATTTGCAGGGATGTTCAGATTCAGCTGTCTCCTCGTGTAGCTTGAGCTTGTTCGTCCCCAAGTGTCGGTTCTTCTTGTTCGCCAGTGGGCTGGTTACATCACGCTGGTCTCTCATATGCCACGGAAAGAGCTAAACATGATTGACAGACTGACATGAGCTTTGCTGACAGGACAGAGTTATATAATAACACAATAACTTGTTCTCTTAGGTGTTAGGTCTCATAGTAAACCAGTTTAAAAGCTGGTTTTGATTGTTGACCTGAATTAGTACAGTGGGGGTATCAGTCAAAAACAGAAACGGCACACTTTTTATTCCGCACAAGTGATCTTATAATGATTTTTTTTATTGAGCAGGTGTTTTTTTCAGTTTGGCACAGTGTGTAACAGAAGACGTGGCTCAAGTCAAAATCCATCCGGTGACATGCAGTGATGGGATAGTGACAGAAACATAGAGAAATACTCGCATGCAGCATAAGTTCACAGTGAAGGCTGGTCAGTTCTTTAAATCGTCCTGTCCTGTTTTAGTTGGGCACTGCTTTAACTCTACACTATTGTTTGAAAGTTTGGGGTCAGTAAGATTTAAAGCATCTTATGCTCACCAAGGCTGCATTTATTTGATCAAAAATACGGTAAAAATTGGAATTAATTTTACAATTTATTATAACAGGTTTCTATCTGAATATATTTTAAAATGTAATTTATTTCTATGATGCAAAGCTGAATTTTAAACTTGTTTGTTTTTGATGAATAGAAAGTTTTTAAAAACAGCATTTATTTAAAATCAATTTTCCGTAACGCTTTATAGTAAGGTTTCTTTTGTTAACATTAGTTAACTACATTAGTTAACATAAAGTAACAAAGAAAAATAAAGCATTTCTTAATCTTAGTTAATGTTGATTCCAACATTTACTAATACATTATTAAATTTAAAAGTTGTACATATTAATGTTATTTAATAGACTTGAGCTAACATGGACTAACAGTATTTAGTTATTTATTTATTTATTTTATTTTTCAAATGTAATTATTTTTTATTGTTATTTTTTATTTTACTAATGTTAACAAATAAACAATAAATACTGTAACAAATGTATTGCTCATTGTTACTTAAAACATTAAATATAGTTAACAAATGGCACCTTTTTGTAAAGTGATATTTTTGAATGTCTTTACTGTCATTTTTGATCAATTTCTTGCATCTATGCTGAATGAAACTTCTAATGTATTTAAAATTAATAATAATAAAAACAACTTGCTGAGCCCCCAAACTTTTGAACAGTAATGCCTTTAGTTATTTTTTTATTTTTTTATTTTTTTTGAGTATTAAATACAATATGTGTGTAGTTATAATCTATATATACATTTGCCTTATTAATTTAGCGTCCTCTGCTGTATTGGATTTACTTTTTTTGGCACAGTGCATTATGAAATTTGGCTTTTCTCTACCTAAGGATACATGGCTGGTGCTTTATCATTTGGCCCAAATTAAATTAAACTAAATTATATAATTAAATTGTGTGAGACATTATAAAATATATTGGCATTTTAATCATCTGACTCTCAATTGATGCTGGCAACATCCACTAAAGAACCCATATTGTTTAACCACTAGTTTATATCAGTATTCCCTTTCTTGTGTTACTCTAAATGTGCTATTTACTAACAGTTTAGATGGAAATCATGCTGTGTGTTACCCAACTAGTCAAAACCCTCTATAAAATAATAAATAGCCCCGCCCATCCCTCCCCTCAATGCGATTGACCCCTATGTACAATCCTTTGCCCTCATTTGCTAGAAGGAAACCCGTGGCCCCTCCCGCTCACATTAGCAAGACAATGATGTAGATGAGCAGCAGGCAGATGAGGATGAGGCAGAAGTTGACGAAGAGATCCTGCATCTTTTGCTTGGCTTGCTGGGGAACCTCCATGGTGGACGCCCGCCGAATGGCCGCCCGTGTCATGTGCTGCACCTTCTCCATGCCGAGGCGGGGTGGGTGGAGCGGATTAGTGCAGAGAGAGGGGAGAGGTGCAGAGGAGAGAGAAAGAAGGACAGCAGAGAGCCGTGTGGGATGGAAGGAGTACAGGTTGTTGTGGTGATGGAGGAGGTGATCCGTTTGCCAGTGGACACGGACGCTGAGGGAAAGGAGCAGGAGATGAAAGAGTGAATGTGCATGCAATGTTCACACGTGACATGCAGGTTTGGTGGATGCTTCAGAAGATTTTGACAATATATAGTGTCCTTAAAGTGATAGTTCACCCAGAAATGAAAATTCTGAGATACTCACCCTCATGTTGTTCTGTAAGACCTTCGCTCATCTTTGAAAAAAAACATATTTTTGATGAAATCAGAGAACTTTCTGACCCTGGTTATGTTAAAGACAGAGAAAAGTAGTAAGGACTTTAATAAAATAGTAGCTTCATTACGCTAATGTCACATGTACTATTTTATCTATGTCCTTACTCTCTTTTTGGGCCTTAAACATGGTAGTTGCATGGCTGTCTGTGCAGGGTCAGAAAGCTCTCATATTTCATCAAAATTCTTTCATCTTATGGGTTTGAAATAAAATGAGGGTGAATTTTCATTTATGGGTGAACTATCAATTTAAAGATTTGTCTTGTTTCCAGCCAAAATATCTAAAAATTCTTAAATCAAGAAGGATTTTCCAGACAAGTAAAAAAATTTGTCTTGTTTTTAAGTGAGTTTTTGCTTGAAACAAGCTAAATAATGTGCCAATGTGGAAAGCAAAATAATCTTGTTTTTTTTCTGTTTGAATTAAAATTATTTTGCTTACCCAATTGGCAGATTATAAAGGCAAGAAATGGTCAGGTTTATACAGTGTAAACACATATACAGATTTAAACTTGGAACAGAAAAAACGTATTGATTGCGTCAATACATCACAAAAAAAATCTCAAAATATTTGTTAAAGAACAATGGTACTATGACTGCACAGAAATAGAATTATGAAGCATTAAAATCAGGATTGCTTCATAAATTGTAACTTATAAGTTAATAAAAAGTTAACAAAAGTTTATTTTTAATCATTGCTTGTTGTATTTTAATGTGACAAAATCATTGCATACACTACTGTTCAAAACGTTGGGGTCAGAAGGATTTTTTTAATGAAAGAAGTCTTTTATTCCCAATAAAGCTGAATTTGGTGAATATTAAAAATATACTAAAAACAATAATATTGTTACAATTTAAATTTTTTTTTTAAATGTTTTATTTTTATGTATTTTAAAATGTTGAGAAAACAGTTTAATATTTTTGTACAAACTGGATCCACTGATGAATAGAAAGTTCAAAAGAACAGCATTTATTTGAAATAGAAATCTTTTATAACCAGAGGTTTAAGTTTTTCGGCCTGGTTTTCATGAGCACACCTGATTTAGTTTGGTGCTTGCACTGCACATAGTGTAAAATTAAATATATAAAATATAATAAAACTATAAAAAAAAAATAATAATAATAGTAATAATAGTATTAGTGCATTTTATTTAGTTAAAAAAATTAATAAAATATTAAAGACTGATAATTCTATATTTTAAAATAAAAAATAAGTATTAAAAATACAATTATTTTATGGTGTACTTAAAAAAAAAACAAAAAAAAAAAAAACAATGCTAATATTTATATTTTCATTTGTATTTCAATTTTTCATATACATTTTTATATGAATTTGTAACATTTTAAAACCTAAAATCAGCAAGCTTTTATTTTGGCAGGTTGCCAGTAAGTATATGCACTGTCGGTTTTAGCGCATAGCCTATTTTCATGCTTTCTGACCCCATTTTTTTTTTTTTTTAAAAGAGTAGTGAATTTTCTGTGCTTTAAAATGTCATTGGTCAAAGTTGCAATACTTTGACTCTTTATAGCATTCAATGCATTTGATGCAAGATTTCAGTCCCAAACAGAGCATTTCTATACCCTGAATAGTTTCAGTTTCAGCTGTGTCACCTAAAAGGCAGATGCATGACAGGTTCCTAAAATTAAAACCCCAGGGGTCTCAGTTCCTCCTGATTCTTCTTTCATACTGGATTTTGCAGTCTTACTCGTCTTACTCTTGCTTTTTCACCCAAAGATGCACTTGTACAAAGACTTGGTCTATCGCACTTCGAGCACATCGTCATTAACCTATTATTTTTATTGAACGCTTGCGAGATGAGACTTCAGCAGCACATATTGTGCCTTTATATAACTGTCTTTGCGGTGTAGGAGTGAGCTTATTTCTTTTCATTATCCCGTCTTGGCTCTGAGTAAATAAAAAGAGGTGGCTTCAGAAAGACGTTTTATATTGGTGATTTTACATGTGTACAAAACAGCCCAAATCGGGATTTAGCACTTCGCCTCCGGAAAGATTAGATGAAGCCCTGTTTTCGCTGAAAGATAAAGTGGCCTTGATTATAAATCTCATCTTAGATGAGCTTATCTCTCTCTTTCAGACTGCTGCTCATTCCTGTCTCCTCAAATCTGTAGGAAGTTCTGTCTTACGGATGCACTCGTATGCCGAAGCACCTGTGGCCTGCGTTCTCATTGGCCACTACTTTGCATTATCTGCTTCGCCTGCAATAACGTTATTCTTAGGAGTGACCTTTGCCGGTCACAATATTCCATTGAAAGCGTGGCCAGGACTTACCCAGAACCCCTCAGGAGCCTAACTCTGTTTTACCACGTACAAGTTATCACCAAGAGAGTAATGAAGGCCTGGGATGATGTTATTGTTGGATATGTAGGCTGTCACTACTTGCCTGATGGGAAATAGTTATATGGAGGATGTCTGGTGTTTTTGGGAGATGTTGGATTGCTTGTTGTGATAGTGACCTGTCTAATCGTACTTCACAGAAACCTGTTCCTTTGCAACAGCTTGTAAAGACATAAAACAGGCCTTTAATGGCGTGCATGCTATGTTCAACAATTTATGCAATTATGCAATTTATGTTGTTTAAAATGGTTTTGAAAGCTTCAAGCAGCAGCTTCCTGTCAGGAAAATGACAAACTTTTTAAAAATTACAACTGACTATTTTGTTAGCGAGTCTGACTAGTTTTGGTCTTTTAGCCTTTCCCTGTTTCTTTAATTATTTTTAGCAGCAACTTCAGCGTGTGACTTTTTAGCTTATTTGTGCTGTTTTGAACACCTCACACCATAAGTTGGTTTTTACATTTTAAAAGTTTTAAACTTTTAAACTGTCTTATAATGAAACAATCCATCTTGTATAAATGCCCCTAACTGGAGTCACTTAAAGCCAAAACCAGCCTAATTAAACACTTGCAACTGTACCTCAAAGTCTGGAAACAGTTCATTTCCAAAGTTTAAGTATCAGGAAATTTTAGGAACCATATACAGAGCTTCTTTAAGACTGGTTGTTCAAACTGCTGTAGTTCTGTCATGACAGCTCTCTGAGAGTTTAGCATTGTAATGTACATGCCAGTTTGGTCTTGGCAGAACAGATTTGCTACCGAGACTTGCTACTGCCAGTATATCCACAGACAAGCTGATGTGAGCCTGTAAGAAATATTGCTGCTGCATGTATAACATAGGACCACAAAACCATCATAAGTAGCACGGGTATATTTGTAGCAATAGCCAAAAATACATTGTATGGGTCAAAATGATCAATTTTTCTTTGATGCCAAAAATCATTAGGATATTAAATAAAGATTATGTTCCATGAAGGTATTTTGTAAATTTCCTACTGTAAATATATCAAAACTTAATTTTTGATTAGTAATATACATTTCTAAGAACTTCATTTGGACATCTTTAAAGGTGATTTTCTCAATATGTAGATTTGTTTTGTTTTTTTTGCACCCTCAGATTCCAGTTTTTCAAATAGTTGTATCTCAGCCAAATATTGTCCTATCCTAACAAACCATACATCAATGAAAAGCCTATTTATTCATACATCACAATTGACCATTATGATGAATCACCCCATAGCAGATCTACAGTATACAGGTGGAGCTCAGGAGGTGGAGGGATTCTGAAGCGCGCTGCAACTGCTACAGCAAGCACTAGCCGAGTATTTGAATGTTGAGCAGCAAGCTCATTGGCTTCTGATATGAAAAGAAACCAATCAGCTGTGCCATGTGAACGATGATGTCATCATATCAGAATGAGTTAGAACCTATTGGCCTGCGCCATCTAGAGTTTTGTGCCTGAGCTTTGTATTGTTCAAGATCGTATTTAAAATTTTGCACATCCCTACTGGAGTTGGCCATTTGTGTTTAGTGATTGAAGACAAAAACTTAACTCCATTATCACCATTTGTGACCCTGGACCACAAAACCAGTCTTAAGTTGCATTGGTATGTTTGTAGCAATAGCCAACAATACAATGTATGGGTCAAAATGAGCAACTTTGCTTTAATGCCAAAAATCATTCGGATATTAAGTAAAGATCATGTTCCATGAAGACACTTTGTGTATTTCCTTCTGCAAGTATATCAAAACTTAATTTTTGATCTGCAATATGCATTGCTAAGAACTTTATTTGGACATCTTTAACGACAATTTTCTCAGTATTTAGAATTATTATTATTATTATTATTATTATTATTATTATTATTATTATTTTTAATAGTTGTATCTCAGCCATATATTATCATATCAAACCATACATAAATGGAAAGCTCATTTGTTAGGCTTTCAGATGATGTATAAATCTCAATTTAAAAAATTTGACCCCATCACTGTTTTTGTGATCCAGGGTCACATTTAAGGAATTTTGAGATGTTTCCCCACCATTAACGGAATTTTCCTGCTTTCCATATTTTTACTAGTATATAACCGTTTTGAAAGAGTATTGAATCTCTGGATCAAAACATGGCAAAGAAGCAGAAACAAGCGTTCACGTATAGAAGCAAATGCATATTTGAAATAATGCTATCAATTGCATTGAAACTGCAATTTGGACCTGTTGAATGATTGACACCAAGCCATGCACAATAGTGCTTTCATAGTGTTACTTGCGTCCAGCTGACTGGTGTCACCGAAAAAAGACGTTAAGTATACGAGTGACTGACAGTGAAGCCTGGAGTGGAGCTGTCCATTTAGGCGCCCGTCGCAGGCTGCACGTGACACGGAGAGATTGGAGAGATGTTTGTCAACACCACAGGGCAGCAGCATTCCAGCACCCCAGTTAGCTGGTCAGGAGTCATGCCCTCCTTCACCACTGGGAATGATAAGATCATTAACAGTCTCCTTAGGAGGCTATCGAGCAGGTCATATGTTTAAAAGACCCTTCCTCATATGGCTATTCTGAGCAGAACTTTCTCAAGCCATCCTTTGGCAAAAAACGGCAGCACATCTGCTCTGAAATGCAGAGAGGGAGCCAAGAAAGTTGTGAAAAAAATAAAAGAAGCGGAGCAAAAATAAGATGGAATCGCACCGAAGAAGGAAATCATCTGAAAGGCTGGCCCAGAGATTTCCCAAGCCTGTGCATGTTTATGTGCATAATTTTTTACCCTCTGCTGTACAAATAAGTCGACGTGAGGCAGAGCGAGTGTGCTTATTTGGCCTCGACGCTGAACTTTCCATGATGGCATTGTAGAGCAATGCAGTGGGGTTTTTTTGCGGCTTGGTGACGCCTTTGAGGGCATGACTCTTGACAGGTAGGACAGTGCCTGCTGAACTGGCTTTAGGGGAGGCATTTTTGGCCATGCACACTAGGGCTGTGCCGATACTGTTGTATATTGATATTTAATACTTCATTTAGCCACTTCATTGCTTTGAAGCTACAGATATTTCAGATATAGCATTGGTACAATTTTTTACAGTTCAGTTAGTAAAGAAGCAGGTCATCTAAAAATGTGGAAATTAGTGTTTTAGAGATGCAGTACTAGACAAAAGTGAGGGAAATCAGTTTGAAACTCATTCCGCAGATTCATTCTGTCACAGAGAATTTCACATTTATCGCAGTTTAATTCGCAGTACAGTTATGAAATCTTGATGCATCCTTTAAATTGTCACATATACTGTTGTGCAAGTTATTCTAACATAAATTACATTAAACCAACTTAAAAAACTAATCTTGTTGAATTTCAGATAAAACTAAAAGCTTATTTTAATAAATTAGAGTAATATAAAAACATAAGTTGCCATAACTTACTGATCATATAATTTTTACAGTGCAATATATATATATAAAAATAAAATAAAATATAAAAAAATAGCAGTATTATATAGTTAACAAAATTAAGAATCGTTTGTGACAAAAAAGGTCATTTTTACATATTTTATATAATTGATATGCACCTATAAAATAAAATATATATAATGTTTGGTGATATATTGAAACGTTTTTTTTTTTTTTTTTAATATTCCACATGCTTATTAAATTTATATATTTATTATTTAATAGTGTTAGTATTATAGCTGTATTATTTTTATTATATTTATTTATATATTAATTCACTTTTACTATAGTCTTATTTACATTTGAATGGGCAATTCATTTTAATGTAAATTATTTTTTACCTTTTTTTTATTTGAATTAAATTTGCATGTATAAAAATTTATAAACTGTACTTTTTCGTGAGAAAGCTTTTAACTTTTAAGTAATTTATTTTATATATATATATATATATATATATATATATATATATATATATATATAATTTTTTTTTGTCAGATTTTACATTGAAGGCAAATGAAGATAAATTTAAAGACAAATTGGACAACATGGACAAGAACTAATTTTGTGTATTGTAAAAATGTATAAAATTAACTTGATCTTTTTTAATCATTTTTTTATTAATTTTTTTCATGGTTTCATGTTTTGCTTATTGTAACATGACAAAAATCGTGCGTGTTTTATAAAAATTATACATAATGCTTGGTGATATATTTATTTATTTTTTTATTAATATGAAACTATACAATAAATGTTACAAATGATTAATTAACAAATTAATAATAATATAAAATAATAAATAATGCTACATTAATAATAATAAATTATGCAATCATATGTAATTAAGAAGTGAACGTGTTTGTAGAATAATAACCCTTTTGCCACAATTGTTGCTGTAAATACATACAAATACATATAATGTATATAATTTGTATAAGCATAATCATTTCTTTCATGCATATTTATTGCTTCAGTATTAGAATCGGTCCTATGCAAAAGCCAACGCAATTGGACGTGTGCAACCTGTGGTGTAGTTCCTGCTTTAACACTCTTCTGTATGCAGTTAACCTTTCCTCCTCTGCAGGGCTGCGGTGAATGCAGCCAGCTCATTTGTGCTAAAATGAAGGGCTGTCAGATCTCCCAGTGGAGTGCAAATATGGGACGTTGTGTATAGGTCGGAGTCAGTCTAGGTCACGTCTCCCCGATTTGTGTTCGGAGAAGAATGAGTCTGGCTCGCTGTTTATCGTGGGCACACAGAGCAGCGCTTGCAAAGAGCAGCGAACAGACCCAAACATCAAAAGTCTGATTAATCTCTGACTCCATGCAGTCGGACACGTCAAGCACTGCTGTGTAAAGTTATGAATATAAAATACAAAGGGTAACTGATGAATAACCCTCTGATTGTTTATCACCAAAATGTATTTTCTGCAATGTTACTGATGAAAATGCATATGCGTTAAATCGTAAATAACCTTGTCAACGAATTGATCTTAAAGTTCTGTGAACTTAGGCTGGTTTTGGATTCTCCTGACTCTCCTTTTTTTCTACAAAACTTGCATTTTTAAAAGTCAGACTGTTTTTAACGTCACATGTCGTCATAACAATGCCATGTTTATGAAGAGATCTTCATCAACAGCACTAGACACAATAGTCAAATCTAGATTAAACTGATCTTTGATGACTAAGCAACCATTGTGGGCCGTCCTGAAGCTTATATACAAGAAAATGTTACCTACCTAAAAGTGTAGATGGAGAGTATTGGGGTTCAATCCTGTTGCTCTGGTTTTAGAGGAAAGCAGGGTCTGTGGTAGCAATGTGAAGTTCGAAAGTTTATGGCAGAAAAGTGGAGGGGTGGAGTAGAGGAGGAGAGAGAAAAGAAAAGAGATGCGTAGGAGGGGTCTGAGCTCGCGCTTTCTTTCTCTTATTTTTTATTTGGAAGCCGATTTACAAGGTTTTATACTTGCATAAGAACAGCGTACCAAAATTAGATTCGAATGGATAGTATTTATAATAGTTTGTTTGTGTATTTATTTTTTTAACTTATTTATTTATTCGCAGGTCAAATCTTAAATTAAGCAAATTAAATGTATCCATGTCTAAAATAAAGAAATTATTTATTTATATAATTTATATATGTATTCGTTGACAGTAATATTTTTTTAAAAATAATAATACATTTTAAATTAAGAAAATTGAAGTGAATGTATCCAGGTCTAAAATAAATTATTTATTTAATTTATATATTCATTAGTTTATTCATTAGTGTATTTATTTATTTATTTATTTATTTATTTATGAATTTTAAATTAAGCAAACTGAAGTAAACGTATCCAGGTCTAAAATAAATAAATTGTTTATTTATTTAATTTATATATTCATTGGTTGAGAGAGTATTTATTTACTTAATTATTTATTTATTTATGCAGGTCAAATTTTAAATTAAGCATAATGAAGTAAATTTATCCAGGCCCCAAATTATTTATTTATTTATGCAAGTCAAATTTTTATTTAAGTTTTATTTATATATTCATTAGTTGATAGATTATTTATTTATTTATTTATTTATTTATTTATTCATTCATTCATTCATTCAGGTTATTCATTTTAAATTAAAGTAAATTTGTCCAGGGCTAAAATAAATAACTAATTTATTTATTTAATGTATATATTTATTAGTTGATATTTATTTATTTATTTATTTATTTTATTTTTGCAGGTCAAATTTTAAATTAAGCAAATTGATGTACATTTATTCAGGTCTAATATAAATAAATTTTATAGAAATAAATTAGTTGATAGAGTATTTGTTTATTTATTTATTTATTTATGCAGGTCAAATGTTAAATTACTATCTATCTGTCTATCTATCTATCTGTCTATCTAGCTATCTGGCTATCTGTCTATCATGAGTCCAATTTTACATTGCAGGCAAATTCATTTATTATAAATTAATTTATTATAATTAATTAAATGATTACTTTTGTTTACTATAAACCTATATAAATCTGAATGTACATAAAATAATTTTGCCTACAATGTATAAAATTAACTTTCTCCTGAGAAAAAGCTTTTAGCTTTACATTTTTTTTTACTCTTGTTTTTCTTTTTTCCTCATGTATATCTCTTACTTGCAGATAGCTGTATATTACAGACCTTGCCTACAGTAAATTTAGTGTCACATGACAAAAATAGTGCATTTGTATTAACGGTGGTGACACATTTTCCTTAGCTCTTCCCTGCTGCATGTGCAAAATAGGTTTACGAACATCTAACAAACTCCCAACATGAGATCATCAGTTGACAGAAATATACAAAACAGAAATATTTGCAAACAAAAACTATGCAGTGACTTGTGTTTTCTTGCATTTGCACGTTTCCCCATTACTGAACTGTTCAGGCCTGGTTGAATTTGCTCTGTAACTTTATCCGGCAGCTCTCTGCCTCACCGGTGGATTAATACAGATATTCTCTTGATGTTGCAGCCAGAACAGCATGTGCTCTAAATGACCGGTTCCATTGAGAAGACTGTCTGTGAGATCTATATTCTAACAGGCTACAGTATAACCATCTTCGACCTGTGGTTTAAGAGCATCCCCAGGGGGCTCCGTGAACTTCATACTTATTTGAGCTTTTTTCCCCATTGTTTGAGTTCTATTTTGAGATAAAAACATCTCGTAGTTCTCTTCCTTATAAGGAGCTCTGTAGCTCTGTTCGCTAGTCAGAGAAGCTCTAAGAGCTTGAAGAGGACATGAGGAATGGAAAGGGCACGATGAAGGCATCCGATTTCAGCAGACTCCAGCAAATGAGGAACTGTTTTTGGTAGAGTTTGGATGGCCAGTACTTAACCAAAACCATGTCAGTGTCTAAAAAGTCTTTAAAATGCACTGTAGATGCCTAAGTTCAAGGGTTATGTTGATTAAAAAAATGATGTATGTGTTTCCACCAGATTTTAGCTTCATCAGAACCACTTTTTAAAAAGGTTTTGACACAAATTTTATGTTTCGGTTTGATTCTGATTCTTAAGCTTGTGACTTTGTGATTCGATAATGATTATTTTGCCAAATTTTCTCAAGGAAAACAAATCACTAAACTAATGCTGTAAAATATACATTAGAGTCAGTTGGTACTACATTTCTGTAATATTGAAGATTAAAATTAACTGATTTGTATGCAAACTAGGGATGTCACAATACTCAATATAATATTGAACCGCTCAGAACGACATCCACGGTTCAATACGCGCTTGTGAATAGCGTTTTTTTTTTTGGTTTTGCATTTAAATAATTTCCTTGTTTTATTTCTCTCTAAATTTGCTCTGTGTGTGCCGAACTGAACTGAAAACCGTGGTTAAAAGCCGAGGTACGTATTGAACCGTGGATTAGCTGTATTGTTGCATCCCTAATACAAACACTTAAATTACACTCAAATAGCATTTTATAAGTCACAATATTTAATTATATTTATACTCTAATTCATTTTTTTTAAATATAAACATTGAAACGGTGCCTGTCATTAATTTAAACATTAAAGAACAGTTAAAATTATAATGAATATGTTATATGGTGCATGTATTTAGCAAAATGCTCCTCTCTAGGGCCCATTTTTCTAGCTGACTAATGAGTTTATGCTCACCGAATGTTTTTCTGAGATAAACGTGACGTTATTGTTTACAAGCTGTTATACTGACGTCTTTCCATGGTTGAAACACTGATTGATTGATTGATTTAACATGCCTTCGGATGTTTATTCATATTTATTTTGTGCTGAAACTGATATTGAAGCGAAGGATAGTCAGTTCAACCACAGTTTGTGTTGCCGCTTCTTTTCCTGAGAAAAATTTATTAACGTTTTCCTTTCTGTTTTTTTGTTTTAAAATATAAAATAAATTATATAAATTCTATATAATGTTTGGTGATTTGTTAAAACAATTATTTATATATATATATATATATGTATATGTTAAATTTTTTTTCACATTAATCTTTGTTGGTCAGATTTTACATTGAAGGCAAATGAAGGTCTAAATTAGATAAATTAAAAAAAAAAAACCTATTTATTTAATTTATATATTAATTAATTTTGTTTACTATAATCCTATTTACATTAGTATGGACAAGAACTAATTTTGTATGTATTGTAAAAATGTATAAAATTAACTATCTTTTTTATTCATTTTTTAAAGTTTTTTGTTGTCATTGTAATTTTTTTAAACTTTTTTCATGGTTTCATGTTTCACTTACTGTAACATGACAAAAATCGTGCATATTTTATATAAAATATATATAATGCCTGGTGATATAATAAAATTGATTTTTAAAATACATTTCACATTTACATACTTTATATGAAATTATAAAATAAATGTTACAAATGATTAATTAAATTAATAATAATAATAAAAAATAATAAATAATGCTACATTAATAATAATAATTTATGCATTCATATATTATTAAGAATTGAACATGAATTTGCAGAATAGCAACAATGTTGCTGCAGATACGTTGCTTTTGAACTGAGGTGTTAACGGTTACAGTGGTCTGTCACTCGACATTAAACAATGCCAAAACGGCATTTATTGTTTGAATACTGTAAAAACATTGAGAGGATTTGATATCTGAGACTTTTTTGTATCAAAGGTAATAAAGCACAAAATGTATTGTGGTTTATTGGATGTGAGGTACGCTGTAAAGTTCCGTTCGCTAGCTGAAAACAGGCTAGGCTAATCGATTCTTGAGATTTAAGAATCGACTCATAGTTTCTCAGATCTTTTTGCTTTTTGAACGTGCATTAGTTAGCATGTTAGTTGTTCTCACTATCATAATCCCAATGCAGAAGGACATCGTGTGTGCCGTTTGGCTCGGCAGACGTGCTGTTCTTTTTGGACGAGCTCATTAAAATGGAGGAGGTCAGTCCTCTCTGGTGACCTTGTCCACCGTACCTCGTTTACAGAGTGTTTATGGCGTATAAATGCCCGGTTGCCATGTGCATGCATACACATTGTCCGTTCGCCTGTGCCATGCCCTCTGGCTAGTGCTGGAAAGTTTGCTTGTTAGGTGCAATACATCCATGTGTCACCTCATCGTTCAGCTTAGCACACTCGCTCCCCGGATCCAACAGCTGTCACCAGAACACACAAACAGAGGTGCCTTTGGGTTATGACTAAGTGTGTGTGAATACAGTGACCCCCAAAAGGTATTCAGACACTCAAGTGATACTTGAAATGTCTAAATGTCATTTCATTACACACAAGTGGCATCTGTAAACAAATGCTGTGTGAGATTTTCTGAGAATTAACTTTCTAAATTGCTATTTAATTGCATGTACTTTTAACCAGTCGGGGCCACAGTTATTTTAAGTGGATGTGTGAAGTAATTTCTCCTCAAGTTCACATGTATGTTGAATTGTCCAAACAGGTTTTGTGGTTTTCTTTCAAACTAATATCACTTGTTTTTTTTTTGGTTTTTTTTTAGTAAATCAAATCTACAGTATACAGTATTATTATTATTATTATTATTATTATTATTATTATTATTTTGAACAATGAATAGAAAAAAATAGTAAATTTCAAAAAGAAAAATCAAGTAAAACTGAATTAAGTTTTTAGTATACAAAAAGTATTTTCTTGTAAAATGTACACCAATAATTGATTTACAGCTTTGAAAAATCATTTTTACATTGTTTATTTGCTGTTTTATCATTTGAAATGTTAAACAAACCTTTTTTATAAATATTTAGCTTAAAAAGTGTGCTTGTGCAATTTTTCTTTTTTAAATAATTATTTTATTATGTTATAATAACTTTGTTGCCACATTTTTTGCAGTGACATATTTCAAGTGTTTAGATTTTTTTTTTTAATTATGAACAGCTTCTTTTTGTAAAACGTTTGCTCAGAAAATACTTTCAAATAAATATTGCTTGGTTTGATATTTAGATGCCTAAAAAGCGTGCTTCTGCTTTTTTTCTTGCAAATAAATAGCACTTTGTTTTATATTTTGTAATATTTTTATTTTACCTAATGCCAAGACATTTTTAAGCATGTCTTAAGTGTTTAATTAGTGCTGTCAAATCGATTAATCGTGATTTATCGCATCCAAAATAAAAGTTTTTTTTTTAATTTCTTAAATATACACATTGTATTTGTGTGTATTATGTATGTACATATAAATATACACAGTACACACACGTATATTATGTAAACACAAACTTTTATTTTGGATGCGATTAATCGTGATTAATCGATTGGATGGCACTAATATAAACTATTTTTTGGGTCACGGTATTCAGTTTTATACATTTGCACTGTTTCACGTAGTGTTTATTAATATATACATATATACATTACACGCGCATTATGTAAACAAACTTTTATTTTGGATGCGATTACTGGTTTTATGTAGTGAGTATTCTAGATTTAGAATAGCTTTAAGCGAGCACTTTAAGATAGCACCTACCTGTGCTTAATATCAACAGGTGATTCTTATATAACACACTGCTGAGCTCCCCACTGCATTACAAATGGCCACGGCAGTTCCTTTATTGGCAATTCTGAGTACCGCCACCGCGAAAGGAGCCAGCGTGTCTCCCTTGTGTTGTCCCAGAATGCCAAGAGGTTGATGGACGGCTGTCTGGAGGGCCTTAGAGAGCGCAGTGGCAGGGTGTGATAGAGTTCAGGGAATTGGCACCAGATTAGCTGTGCAGTGTGACAGAGTGAAACTGTTCAAGTGCTGTAGCCGAAAGGCATCAGACCTTTCCTGTGCTCTTTCCCGCATTTGAGAGAGTGGATCTGACTTTTATACTCTTCACCAAGGGCGTCCGTCCTCTGTGGAAGAATCACTCTTTTTTTAATGACTACCAGCTACATTTTTAGAGCCTTTTTTAGATATTATAGCTTTTGCATCTTTCTTTCAATGTCTGTTAGTTTTAAGAAATTTATATCCTACTCCTAATCACTGTAATTATATAATTAATATATAGCTGATTTACATTTATTTTAAATTCACTAAGGATACATATTTAATACATTATGTATTTAGTGGAATCAACCAATATTACATATTTAATTGCTCATTTCTGCCTGTTTTTATATTTAGATTATCTTTGCCACCATCTTGTGCTTACTTAAAGTAATAATTTATGTTTTGTTGCCTTGCATTTTGAATTATTGATTTGGTTTTTGTATTTTATTTAATATTTATATTAATATTTGTAAATATTTTTAACAATATATAATATAGCATGTTTTTTTTTTATAATATTTTTACACAAAATTGTTGGAATAATTGTAAGAAGTATTAGAATAGCAACTATAAATATAGCTGCAAGTAGCAATTAAGGAGCCAAGCACAAGAGAGGTAAAATGAAGAGCCAAGGAGCTGTCTTTAATTACTCAGTAAGACGAGGGTTCTCAAAGTCCCCATATAATCAAAAATTAAGTGTTTTGTTTTTTAGTATGAATATGTTAGCCTTGAAAGTTATCTGTGAGCTTATGTGCTCTGAAACAATGACAAAATTTGCATTTAGAAGATATAAGCATTCGAAACGTACTGTCTCTAACTTCCACCAATATGGATCAGCGATTTTGATGACATCACCCTGCACTTCAGTTTCGCATAAAACTTTCTGTCTGATCAAATGCTCTCTAGTCTCCGAAGCAACCTGTCCTCTACACTATAAATAGACGTTGAAGCTGAATGGCACATACTGCACAATATAGGGGATAGGGAAGGATTCAGACACTGTAAATATGCTTTCTTGTAGGGCGATCGTAAACCAACTTTAGGATTTTTGGTCAAACTGTTCAGAAATTATAAACAAAAATGTCACCTTTTTATATCTTTTGACCAGTAGGTGGCGCTGTGTCATGTGCCCTCAGGTCATGCTTGGTATAAAACGTACCAAGTTTGGTCCAAATCCGCTAAAGCATTACAAAGATAAAGCCTCATGTCCATTTTTGCGCAAATTTCGTCATGTTCATTAATGTGCGTTACGAAAGCGTCATCAAATTCGTTAATGTGCTTTACGAAAACAGTTTGGAATATCAAAAAGCTTTTGATAACTTTTTGCCAGCATTGTCTGAAGATGATCCGAGGCAATTTTGGTGAAAATCAGATAAACCTCAGGTCTCGCCTGGTATAAAACATACAGAGTTTAGTCCATGTTCGCTGAAGCGCTGTGAATATATAGCCTTGTCCATTTTTGCGCAAATTTCATCAATTTTGTTAATTGTTTTTTATGAAAAAGATGATCGGAGTCGGTTTTGGTGAAAATCGAACAAACCTCAGATCATGCCTAGTATAAAACATACCAAGTTTAGTCCAAATAAACTGAAGTGTTGCAAAGAGCTTTTGATAACTTTTGCCAGCATTGCCTGAAGATGATCTAAGCCAGTTTTGGTTGAAATATGACAAACCTCAAGTCATGGTATAAAGCGTACCAAGTTTAGTCCAAATTCACTAAAGCATTGTGAAGATATAGCCTCATGTCCATTTTGTGTGAATTTCCAAATTCGTTAATGCGCTTTACAGGAAAGATGATCTGAGCCAGTTTTGGTGAAAATCGAACAAACCTCAGGTCATGTCTGGCATAAAACCTACCAGGTTTAGGTTGTGTCCAATTTTGTGTGGATTTCATCAAATTCGTTAACACGTTTTACAAAAAACAGTTTGGTATATCAAAAAGCTTTTGATAAGTTTTTGCCAGCATTGCCTGAAGATGATCTGAGCCAGTTTTGGTTGAAATATGACAAACCTCAGGTCACACCTGGTATAAAACATACCAAGTTTAGTCCAAATTCACTAAAGCGTTGCAAAGATATAGCCTCGTGTCCATTTTTGTGCAAATTTCATCAAATTCGACGATCTGAGCCAGTTTTGGTCAAAATCGGACAAACCTCAGGTCATGTCTGGCATAAAACGTACCAAGTTTAGTCCAAATCTGCTAAAGCGTTGCAAATATAGCCTCTCATCCATTTTTTTGTGAATTTCATCAAATTCGTTAATGCACTCTACGAAAACTTTTTTTTGGTAAAGGGCTTTTGGTAACTTTTTGCCAGCCGATTTTGCTGAAAATCTAACAAACCATTTAGGTCCATAAGTTTGAAAAAGTTGATTTATTTATTTATTTTTTTTTTCACCAAATTCAAAATTGTGAAAAATCTTGAAATGTACAAATTAAGATTTTTGGTTTGCGTTCGACTTGGTATGAGCCAAGTAATCAGAGGGAAAAAGTATTTTGCTTCTAGATTTTACGGTTTAAAAAGTTATGAGCAGAAACATGAGTGCAAATTTGGCCTGTTGGTGGTGCTAGAGAGCTTGAGATAGAGACCCCAAATTTGATACGGTTAATATTGAGTGTGGCCTCAATCTGTGTGCCAAATTTCACAACTTACATCTTGGGCTGCCATAGACTTCTAGAGTGGAAGAAGAAAACTAACGAATACCTGATTGTAGATTCCAGTCTCAACCATAACATCAACATAATTATCAGTTTATATATATGTATGCAACTCCTCTGGAAAACTCGTTCCCTTATCTATGTCCTGCCCAAACTTCCTGTTTCAATAGAAAATGCATCTTTGCTTGTTAACTAATTTATTGGGGTGTTTAATGCGGATTTTCTTCATGGAGTTATTGCGGTAGTAGCTAATAATAGAATATGCAGAGGAGGTTTCTCCATTCTCAAACGAAGACCTATTCAAAGCTGTTGACTCGAGGGGAGCGAGGACCAAAGGGAGTATAAAATTAAAGACGCAGCATTTTGCATTTTGTGGCCTCAGTCTACTGTAATGAATGAGGTTCCTTCCTCAAGCAGCTGTTTTTGTCTTAGGCTATTTAAATGGCCGCGTGGTAGGAGACAAACAGTGCTGTCACGAGTTTTGAGGAGCAGGTGGAAGAACAAGTTTAGACGAACTCCTGACTCATAAAGCTTTTAGTTTATATAACAGCATAAAATTTGGTAAACACAGACATTTATTCCCAGTAGGTGCCCACTTACCAAGAGAACAGGCGCTATACTGTTTTTGGGACTTATCAGCTGTGATGCAAGTTTTGTAGCTTGTTTAGTTATTGGTAAGTAGGCCTATTATTTGTCGTAAAAACAATGACACATTTTGATGTCATATAACAGCCTGCGTTTATGACAGATTTGTGAATGCCTTGGGTATCTTATGTAAGTGTAAAGGTCCTGGTCTTGATAGGAATGGCGGGGGGCTTCTGGCATGTGGTGACAACACCCTCCGAAGAGACAAGCTGGTGGGGAATGACGGCTATGTCCTGGTCTCTTTAACGTAAGACCTGCTGGTCAGATGCATGGGCTGCTGGGCTGCTGATTTTCATTTGGCTGAATGGTTGACCAACTTCCACCTGCCACAGTTGCTTCAAGGAAGCCAATTAATGTTATTAAACAAAATGAGATCATTAATGTCTAAGGAGTTCTTGTAACCCTCAGATGGTCTGTTAGACTGATCAGACTGCTTTCATGTTTGTGTTAAAGGATTATTTAATTCAAATAATGAACATTTTGTCTTTTATTCAGCAAAGTAAGATAGATTAATTATGTGCTGGTATGTTTTTTTATGAATATTTTGCTTGAAAAAATATTTCTTTTCGGTAAATATCATTGGGTTTGATACTTTATTGCCAAATCCATTCCAGTGGCATTCATACATTTTTAATTATAGCTTAAATGTCTACACAACATGAACAATTTGTCTGTTGTTTTATCATTTGAACCTTAAAAAGTTTTAAGAAATGTTGCTTTAAAAATGTGCTAGTGCTGTCTTTAAAATACATGTCATTTTTTTTAATATCATGTGGATAAAGTAAGTAAAATTGAGAAATTGTTAAGCTTAAAAAAGTATGCAAACGCATAATAAAAGAAGTCTATACAACTTGTTCTATATTACACATTTTCTGAAGCCAGCTGATAGATATGTATGATGAACATATTGAATTTAAGTCTTTTTGACTAAAATGACTCGTCATTCACCTTAGATCTCCTCTTATGAACATTTATTGGACTGTCCAGCTGTCCAATTTGTGATTGAATCGTTCTGTTGAGAATCAATTCACTTAATTCACAAGACCACTCATTTTAAATCAGCAATTCTTAACCTTAATAATAAAAATAATTATTATTATTATATATTGTTGTTGTTGTTGTTGTTGTTGTTAATTTCATTATGAGAAACCTGCAAATCCTGAAAACAGATCTGTTTATAGTATATGAATGAAGTAGCGATTAAAATATTTTTTTAATTAATTAATTTTTACATGTATTATGACAGGTGTATTATTATATCACACATATATATATTATTATTGATATTTTTTATTTTAAAATATGTATTTCAAAATATTTTCTGAAAAATATTTAAATTATTTATTTTATTATGACAGGTATATTATTATATTAAACACAAATTATTATTAGTAGTAGTAATAATTGTTTATTTTAAAATATGTATTTCAAAATACTTTTAAAAAAATATTTTTCTTAACTAATTTTTCAATTTATTATTACACGTTTATTATAAACATTAAATATTATTATTCATATTTGTTTGGTTTAAAATATATTCTAAAATATCTTCTAAAAATATTTGAATTATTTTTTCAATGTATTACGACACATCTATTATATTAAACACAAAATATTATTAATATTTGTTTATTTTAAAATATATATTTTAAATATTTTTTAAAAATATTATGACAGGTATATTGTTATATTAAACAAATTATTGTTATTAGTAAAATTTGTATTTTAAAATATTTTTTGAAAATATTTTAATTAATTAAATTTTTCAGTTTATTAATACAGGTATATTATTATGAGAAACCTGCAAATCCTGAATATAGATCTGATTATAGTATATCAATAATGTAGCAACTAAAATATATATATTTTTTTCATATATTATATTATATTATATTATATTATAAAACTATATTAAATATATTGAAAATATATTTTTATATTATCATATGTTTTGTATTGAAATGAAATAAATTGAAATGTCATTTACCCTAGATCTCCTCCTATGAGTATTTATGGGAGATGTAAATGACTGAAAAACAATTGACAATTAAACTGAGAAACAATTAATGACTGAATCATTCGTTTATCTTTTTAATGAATCAGTTGATTGATTCACAACACCACTTACTTCAAATCGGTGGTTCTTAACCATTTTGATTTCAAGACTATATTCAAGTAATAAAAATAAGAAACTCAAAATATGACATCAGTTTAGTCTTTTTAGTGTTTTTAGTGTGTGCTAGGATTTGAACCCATGACCTTGATGTTGATGGCATTATGTTTTACTGTTTGAGCTACAGGAAAGTTTATTCATCTGGAAAGTTGTCAGGGCCGTTGAACTTAAATTTCCGTCTGTTATTTACATAAATGTCCTCATACTTTTCGGACTTTTTTATGCAGAAAGAAAGACAGTCATTCTGTTTTTGATTTTTGTGTGAGCTAATCCTTTAAGAGCAAATAGAACGAACCGCCTACTCAACTTCTCCCCATCCAGTCTCTGTCATCTGCTTCCCAGCCTGTGTTTGTTGTCATTGCTGCCAACCACCCAACTGGTGATGGACTCCTTCTGCAGAGCTCCCGTGTGTAAGCGGTTGGTACTCGGAGCGCACATACTGTGGAGATTTGAGCCAGCTCGTTGTGTTTACCACACACTGACTGTTAAAAATATCCCCAACTATGTGAAGAGTTGAGGGAGGCCTGGCAATGAAAGCGGCACCTGCTTCTTATCACCACGCAGTTTGCTGCTGGGACTAAAACCTCTCCAGAGGCAAATAAAGGCATGTTTGCAGGCTCGAGTGCGCCACTTATATGCACTGCTTTTATAGGGTTGGCATTTGTGTGCTTGGCGGCTGGTCAAGTCTCCAGAGTCAGGTCAGGGAAACAATACGCACTATTTTAAAGAGTTAAGAGATGTACATAAGGTTTATATATATATATATATATATATATATATATATATATATGATAACTAGATGTGTAACTGGCATCTGCAGTCGCTCCCGCGCAACCCTGTCGGTTGAACGTATAGCGCATTGGTTGTGGAAAAAATGTACCATATCCTATTCAGTGTCCAGAGTAAAACAAACAAGACTCGTAAAATTTGGTTTGATTCCGAATAGTTACTCAGTTACTCAAGAAAAGAATCGGTAACGATGAACCTTATAATTAAAGTAAATAAGTCAATTATTTAATTTAAATAAATAATAAATTATTTAATTAATTAGAAAATATTACAAATAACATTTAAAATAAACATAATTTGAAAAAAAAAAATGAATTTGAAAGTGGATTTTTAAAAATGAATTAAAAATAATTATTCATTCTAATTTTTGTAACGATTAAAGTAAATAAGTAACTTATTTAATTTATATTAATTGTAAATTAGTTAATTAAAATTGTATTTTATAAAATAATAAATGATTTAATTAATTTTAAAATATTACATAAAATAATATTTAAAATGATTTTTTTTAAATATGTACGAGACTTTACATTTTCTAACCTCATTTAAAAGTAGGGATTTTTTTTTTTATTAATTCATTAATTAAAAAATATTAATTGTAATTTTATTAATTAACTTAAAAATATACATTGAGGCACCTTATGGTTAAAGTAAATAAGCATTAATTCATTTATATTAATTGTAAATTATTTCATTGATTTTAAAATATTCAATAAAATAATATTTAAAACAAAGATCATTTGAAAATAAATAATTAGAATAATAATTAGCTTATTTGAAGATAAATTTAAAAAATACATAAAAGACTTTACTGTTTCTAAACAAATTTGAAAATGTGGATTTTTAAAATTAATTAATTAAAAAATAATTCATTGTAATTGTTATAATTTATTTGAAATGTACATTTTTAAAATTAAATAACTAAATAATGAAATGATTAACTATAAATTCAAAGCCTGAATATAGATCTGTTTATATCATATCAATAAAGTAGTAATTATAATATTTTTTTATGAAAAGTATTTTATTTCTTAAGGTATTTTTATTTATTATTAAGTATATATATAATTATTTTAATAAATACATTTAATAATTATTATTATATGTTGTTGTTAATTTATACATCAGTTAATAGATATGTTTACAGATTAATAGATCTGTTTTAGTACATCAATAAAGTATTAATTAAAATATTTTAGAATTAATTTAAATTAGTTCTAGAACTAATTTATTTATTTTTACATTTATTATTTTGTGTATAATTTCTTATATCGAATACATTGAAGAAAATTAAAATTATATATATTTAATTTCTTTTAAGAAAGATTTAGAAAGATCTGAAAATTGAGCAGTTTCGCATTAAAGAGGTGACATATCTAACCCCAATCATATATATATATATATATATATATATATATATGTGTGTATATATATATATATATATATATATATATATGTGTGTGTGTGTGTATGTATATATATATATATATATATATATATATATATATATATATATATATATATATATGTATATATGTATCATAACAATAATGAAAGTCTCAACAGACTCCCCTGTGCTGTAGTGCGTTATAGAGTCAGGAGGTCATGTCTTGTGTATATTTAGTGTAAACCCTGGGATGTGACATCATCAGTGAGCTCTTCAGTGGTTCTTTCAGCACTCTGATAGCAGCTCAGTGGGCCATTTGCAGTGCTCCCTTAATGATCTTTATGTTAAAGAGCCATGACCCGTCACCCTTCACTCAAACATGCACTGCTGGTGATTGTGTACATACTAACTTTATTTAGGGACACTGTTATGCCCACCATTATGAGGGCAAAAAATAGTAATAATAATGGATAGCAGTGTTTCCCCTACCATTATATTTGGGGGGCGGCCCGCCCCCCCAACGGCAGCCGCCGCCCCCCTTTAAGGTCATCTAAACTTTATTTTCTATATAGCGCCAGATCACAACAGACGTCATTTAAGTTTACCTTTCCTATAGAACAGGTCTATACCTTGTTCTTTTATTTAAAAAACGAAATATCCTTATGTTATTTATCTTATTTACACAACGGCATGTCATTTCTGTCTCTAACGTTACGTGGTCACGCGTCTACAATTTCTCCTCCGCTAAAACGCGGACGGGATCGCGGAGTCCATTCATAAAAACAGAACTTACTCTATAGCGCGGGATGCCGCAGAATTCGTCAATTTTTGGTTTAATAATTCCAAAGTAGGTCTCTCACTTCGAATCGCGATATAGACTAGTGTCTGTGAATATTAAAACGCAACAAGACGGTTTAAATATGATTCCTCCATGTTCCGCTTGGCTCTGTATGAATGAATGGCGGAGACGCGGCTTTGTTTACTACACAAATAATGAAGCACACGTGACTCGCGGTTATTTTCGGCCTCTGCCTCTCATTATATGACGACATAAACGCATGAACTTAATCTCCAGAACTGCTGTGAGAGTCACTTCATGTAAATTTTACCGTTTCATTTGAGAAAATTAGCATCATACCGTAGTATATACACAAAAACTAACCGGCAAACTGTCAAAATAAAAGTACGGTTTAACATGTAACAGAAATGTTTAGTCTTGTATTACTTTTGTACAGTATAATGTAGGTGTTTAAATATTCCTATTTCTGGCAAATTTAATTAAACCGTTAAATGCAGAAATTATAATAATAACAGAAATAACAGAAAAACTCTTGTTTGGCAACAAATAAAAAGGTTTAATTTAATTAATTTAATTTCATTAAAAATAAATATTTAATGCCTGTATTTGATTATCAGAAAATTAAAACACAAGAATTTCTGAAAAAAAAAAAAGAAAAAGATTGTAGGGCCCTATTGTTCAAAATGTTGAAATTGAGATTTTTTTGCTTATTTTTTCACTGAAATAAATGTTTTTGTTATTACACAGAGAGTAATGTACCGTACCGTTTGTAAACCACGCCCAAAACCTGGAATCCTAGGGGAATCACTGGATAGATATATTTTATTACATGTATTTGTCATTCAGATCACCTACTTTCAGAGAGTCACGCATCTCCTTGGAAAAACCATGCATGTTAAGTTATAAACAAATGCATAATTAGATTCAGTAGCGCAAAGACTGGCTGTCATCCTCGAGGCGAGAAAAGACCTTTACAAACCCCCTGGAGTTCTTCACCGTAATGCTGCGTGGCTTTGGTGGCAGTTTGTTGCTGATGGTGATTATGATGACAGAGTATGCTAATTACAGTGTGCTTACCATAAGTACACGCTAGCCTGACCCCGCGTGTTCAGCAGATGAGGAGTTCTAATGCTGTAATTATTGTTTCGCGCAGATGCTGGGTGGAACGTCTCTCCCTGTCAATACCCTGGTAAAGATTAAGGAGGGACTCCTGAGGCAGAGGGAACTGGAGATTGACCGGTGAGTAAACAAAGATGCCTTGAGAGTGCTCTTGAAATTGTACGCAAAAAATGAGACCATTCACATGTTATTGGGTCAAATATATATTGAAAAGAAAGGCTAAATTGGGCCAGAATGCTCCACAACCACTCAATACAAAGATAAAAATTCGTATATGGAGATAATATAATAATATAATATAATATTAATGAATTAAAAATTGAAGGTTCTTCATGTGGTAACATCTATTCATTTAAAATGTTTATTAATTTAAAATCAACAATATATATTTATATAATTACATATCATAATATATGTTACATATCTTGTAAATATATGTTTATCTATTGATTGGGTATATTGTGTTTGATATATATGATTATAAATGGGTTGTAAATTAATAGATTTTATATTTGCCACGTAAATAACCTTCAATTCTTAATTCACTAATATATTATATAATATTGTATTATATTCTTTTTTTATTTATATTCATTAATATATCTATCTATCTATCTATATATATATGTATATGTATGTATGTTTGTATATATATATATATATATATATATATATATAAACATATAAACATATTATATTTTAATATAATTATAAATAGATTTTATATTTTATTATATTATTTTTTGTTTTAACCTCAAATTCATGTCATTAATATGTACATATTATATTTTATTATAATCTGTAAAAAAAAATAAATAAAAAAATATATATATAAAATATTATATATATTATATATATTATAATATATTATATTATATATATTTATATATATATATAAAATATTTTAAAATAATAACATTTTAATATAATTATAAATAGGTTTTAAATTAATATACATTTTACATTAATGTATTTAATATATAAATAAAATAGATCATTTACATTATTAATTACTGAAATGGTTTATTACGTTTATTACATTTATATATTTAATGTTATTATTAATTATTAATATTAATTATTAATATACATTTTAAATGAATGGATTTCATATATTATATAAATAAAATATAATTTAAATAATTAAATACAGAAATATTTTATTACATTTATTTTATTTATATATGTAATATTAATTGATTTTAAATTAATACACATTTTAAATGAATGGATTTCATATATTATCTAAATAAAATATATAATTTACATAAATACAGAAATATTCTATTACAGTTATTATATTTATATATTTAATATTATTATTAATTGATTTTAAATTAATAGATTTTACTTGCCACATGAAGAACCTTCAATTTTTAATTCATTAATATGTAGTTTTATTATATTACATTGTATTATGTTATATTCTGTCACATTATATATGATTGTGAGTAAATAATGAAGTAATTATATCATTTTATATGTACGTTATAAATGAATAGGTATTAAATAATAATAATAATAGGTAGATATATAGATATATATAGATATAAATAATATAATAGAAATGTTTTCATTGTATATATAAAATTATATACTAATATATTTTTATAAATGTATTAATATAAATTATAAAAGAAAAGATGTATGTTATACGTTCAATTTCCCATCAAATAACATGCTTCCAGGCAGTAATATGCCTCCTTAGTAAACAAAGACTTTTAGAGTGCTCAGATAATTTTTCCATTTTTCCAAAGATCATTTTGACCATTTTTCAAGTTGTGGGCTCAAATATTTATAAAGATGGGGTCAAAAGATGTATGTATACATAGTCTAACAATTAAAAAATCAAACAAAAAATGCTGTGCCACTGCTTCTACGCATCATTTCCTGCCATCTTTCAACTGTCTGTGTCCAAACAAGGCCTATCCTGACCTCCCATGTATACAAAGTAATGGATTCATCCATTTTTGTCTGTATGTTCGTCATTAGCTCCTGTTTCTGAGGATGTGACAGATGCTTCATTAATAGCGTTTCATTAATTTAACGCGACGTCGGCTGTGTTCAGGACTGTGACCCTGTAGTGATTGCTGTGACCTTGAGCGGCTGTAATTATAGTATCATGCCGTCACCCGTAGTGTTGCTTTGCTTTTAGGTGAGATCTGACAGACGGGGAAGTGCCGCAGATGCCACAGAGCAGACGGACACTGTTGAGTCTGCGGTGTCTGTGTTCAGACGCAAACGTACCGCGTTTTCCTGCCAAGAATTACACGAGGAAAAGTCTGAGAATGCGTTTAGCTAGCTATCGGTCTGGTTTTGCTCAGGGCATCTGCATCACATGACAGATTAGATGTCTGTTTAGATATCGCTTATTTACGTGTTTGTTTGCTTTATCAAAGGTGCTGTAAGCAATGTTTGGGAACTTCAGCCAGATTTAATCACACCCCCTCTTTTTCCCAAAACCCTGCCGTATAAAAAAACATCAGGAAAGAGGAGCAAAATAGCAAAAGCAATTGAAGCAAAATAGTACGACAGACTAACTGACTTCCTGTTTTACGTATATGGAGCAGCAAGACCTCCAAAACCAGAGTCTTCTGATTGGCTAAACCAGGGATTTTTAACCATAACACACAAACACAGATACATATTTTTGTGTGTAAAGATTTATACTGTGTGAGAAATATAGTTGATTGTATAAAGACAACAAAATAATTCACTTTTTATGTTGCCATTGTACTAACGACAAAATAATTTATTCATTTCTTAATTTTAATTTAAATAGTATTTAAAATTAAAAATTTTAATTTAAATATTATTTTAAATGTAAATAGTTTATTTGTTACTGCTACTTTAAAAAAAATGGGAAAAATATTATTATATGTATATATTACACTTTTCAGAAATTTCTTATACTTATTTCCTAAATTTAATTTTTTATACCATATGAAAAATATAGCTGATATTATAAATTGTGATATTATATTAATACATTATTAGTTTTAATTAAAATATTTATTTTTATTTTTATTTAAATGTGAATAGTGTATTTATTATTGTTACTTAACAAAATTGTAACAATTTTATTATATATATATATATAATGTATATGTGTTACAGTTTTCAAATTTTCTCTGAAACAATATCACATTCATGAATTATTGTTTTTTATGTATTAATTATTATATTTTTATACTTATATTTCTTATACTTGTGTTATACTTTATACCATATGAGAAGTATAGTTGATATTATAAATTGTGATATATTAATAAGTTAATTCATTTTAATGTAAATTGTAGAGGTGCTCCGATCAGGATTTTTGAGGCCGATCACAGGAAGCAGTATCTGCCGATCACCGATAGAGATACTCCAGTCAGGATTTTATTGACTTATTCAGGGCCTGGTGTTTGTTTTTGTTTTTTTGAGAGAGGGGAGTTTTTTTAATTTGAGGGGTGGAGGGCAGCATTTTTAAGACTTTTTTTTAAAAAATATATATATTTATTTATCTTACATAAATGTTTGATCATGCAGTGCATTTTTGTTTTTAGAATTGTGCAATTATTCCACAATTGCTTACACACAGCACAAGTCTGATTTCCACAAACACATTTATCCATTATTTTGATTTCGAATCCAAACATTGTTATTGGAAATACTTTTTCAGTATATTTACCACAAAAAATGCGGTAATTCTCCGTGTGCAGCACAGACTCCGTGCGGAAACGATCTGCAGACTACTGCAGACGCACCGCTCCTGGAACGCACTACTAGACCGCAACCGTGTGCAGCTTGAACGCTTTAATCCGTTAGCATGAGCATGGAAAAAAAATAGGCACTGCAAATGGAGGTGTGTGAACGTGGCGTTATGTGTTTACGCTTCGAGTGTGCATGAGCGCCCGGTCTCCAGGAGAGCGTGCGAACGCTGAATGGTTAAACACTGGAAAGAATTAAAAAGAAATGCAGTTTACAAAGCGACGATGCCACACTGATTCTATTGTGCAAGTAACAATTCCTGTGTCAACTATGCAGCTCGCTTACAGTCAGACACGATGTGGTGGTGATTGGAAAACATTTGCGCACTTTTAAGAGAGAAAGAGAGAGAGTGCGCGGTCATTCACTCGTGCTGTTTGTGAAATTACGTCTCACATAAGGTTTTCAAATGACTGTATAAGTTATTAAATGAAGAAATATGAAATGTCCCTCAACTTCAGCATTGTAATTGGTTTACCCACGCCGAAAAGCGCCTGAGACGGTGCCGCTGCATGTCGTACCAAACCTCTCACGGCAGGCGCGTCATCAGCTTTAGATCGGTTTATGAGATCGGCCTTTTTAGAGACCGCCGATCAAACATCCCCAAGTGATTATCGGCCGATAATGATCGGTAGCCGATCAATCGGAGCACCCCTAGTAAATTGTATTTTTTATTTAAATTTAAATGTTAATTTAAATATAAGTTTAAATAGTTTATTTGTTTGTAAAATTGTAAAAATTCTATTATTATTATTATTATTATTATTATTATTATTTATTTAAAAAAAATTCAAATTGCATTATTCTTATATTATTATTATTTTATTATTATTATGTATTAATCATGTTGTATTTTATTTTATAATAGTTTTATATTTAATATTAAAAAATTGTATATTTATAATGTTTTATTTATTGTTGCTGTAAAAAAAATATTCTTTTAATATAATATAATCTAATATAATAATCTCTGTGTCATATTTATCATTTTTGCAACCCCTCATCCAAAAAAATCAGGTACCACAAGATAGCTTTGCGATGAGTTCTCTGATCTTGCTTGTTTGTTCTAGTAATGTTTAACCACACAGCCTCTCTTATTTTGCTCAAAGGCAGAAAATCTCCAAACCAAGTGCAACAAGCAGACTTTAATGTGTCATTACAAGTGTAAAAACATTTCTTACCAAAGTAGTTGTGCCTGCCACATCACAGCGACTGCCTCCAGCTAACATGTCCTTCTTTCTTAAAAGGAATTTTTCAGCATACTTGTTTTTAAAACAGCTTTTCCACAAGGAACCCCGAAGAAGTGCAACAGACTGTGAATGCCAATAAAATCAAAGTGAATATTGAATGTCTTACTGATTTGTGATTTCTAGGCAAAAGCAGCAAATCCTCCAGCTTCACGCAAGGATCAGGGAAAACGAGTTAAGGGCGCAGCAAGTCCTCCAAAACCAGAGGGGGCGCTACGATGATTCGTATCTGCTCAAAGCTAAGGTGTGTCTCCTTATAATGAATCAAATATCATAGAATGCTTCAATAATGGCAGTAAAATGATTGCTTACCTACCGCTGATGCTTGTTTCCACTATTTTAGGACTCTCCGTATGACAGTCCGGTATCCAGCCAGAGTCCGAAATCCCAGCTGCCGGAGCGCGTGAGCCCACTGTGCTGTGAGAACGGAGAGCTGGGCCGAAAATTAGCCGCGGCAGAGCTGGAGGTCATCCACCTCAGTGAATTTCTCAAACAAAACACACAGAAATACACTGAGGATATCAAGAAACTGGAGGAAAAGGTGAGAATTTTTAATTCAAGACATATGCATGACTATCGTAGGTCCGAGGTTATCCGGTTTTGAATAAATGCATGGATTATTTTGGATTTATATGCACAGAACAACTTCTTACGAAAACGTACAGCTAATTCACAACACGTGCGCACGCACATGAATGTGTTCTTAACCTCTTTCTGACGTTAATGAGTTTGGACTTTTGTAAATGAGCGACCGCATGCCTGAAGATAGTTATTTGCATAAAACACACCCAAACCATCAAAACAGATGATAGACCTATTATTAGCCAGCTGTACATTATACTATGTGAGAAATATAGTATGATTATTATAAAGACAGCCATTGTGCTAAAACCAAATGAAGTGTCTGTTTGTTTAGTAGTTGTTGATTTATTTTATTTTTTTTTTTTTTATTTTTAAATATACTTAGTTGTTTCTTAAAGTTATAAACTACAAATAAAACAATTACGATTAATCTCAAAATTTCAGATTGAAAGTAATAATGTCACATTCATTCAAAATGATTCATTTTTGACAATGTAAATAAGTATTTATTTGCACTTTTCAGAAATGTTCCCAGAAATAAATTTTCATTCATTCATTCATATAATATTATTATTATTATTAATAATAATAATAATTATTTTTATTATTATATTTTGACAATTTTTCTCAGACATTTTTTCAAAAATAACATATTATCATTTTCAGAATAAATAAATAAAATTAAAATATATATGTATATAATATTATGAGATATAGTTGATTAAATATCTATGTATATCTTTGTATAAAATGTTTCATTTTCATTACAGCATTTAATTTTATTATACATTTTAATTTTAGATTTTATGTAATGAATATTTACCAGAAAAATTATTTACCAGAATTCATTTACCATAAAGATTCAATTTACCAGAAATATTCAACACAGTATTTCTAAATTATTTTAATTTATTAAAATGATAATAAATTCATTTTTCATAAAATTATTTAGATTTTGATTATTAAAATTTAATAAAACCATTAAAGTGGAATCCAGAAAATAAATAGAAAACAAAAATAAAACTGAATTTGACAAAAAAAAAAAAAGTATTTCATAGGACATTAAAAATTAAATTTTTGTCAAGCATCTAATAAATTACTGTTAAATTGTGTAAATTTCCTGATTTCAATTAATTAGACATGCTTTTTGATTGATATTTTTTAATTTAACCATTAAAAAAATAGTCTAGAAAAATTAAAACGAAATAAATGGAATCCAGGAAAACTGAAAAACAGAATTTAGGAAAAAAGTGATTACAAACTGATTTCATAGGGGCCTAATAATGTGATTATGTGATTTGGGCGTATATGTGGTTTCAGTTGTTTAAACATCTACTGTGGAATAAATTTTAGTAGGAAAGTTGAATCGTGATTTGTTTGTGAAAACTTTCATGCAGATTTCACACAATTCATTCGTACGTAATGCAATTGGTAAATGAGTAACCAGATACTTTGTGCTTCCGTTCAGATGAAAACACGTGACCGCTACATCAGCAGTCTGAAGAAGAAATGCCAGCGGGAACAGGAGCAGAATCAAGAGAAGCAGCAGCGCATTGAGACGCTGGAGAAGTACCTGGCAGACCTGCCCTCGCTGGACGAGGTCCAGACTCAGGCTCAGCAGGTACGGAGCATCCTCCAGCTTTATTTTGAAGTCCTAAACTGCAAAACTAGCCATGTGTTAGCCTGATTATCATTCCAGCGCCCTTAAATGCCACTTTTTCCTAGTTTATTAACATCCTTTTCAACCTTAAATCTGATTGTCAGCCCCCAAAATCAAAAGTGATGGTTGAGTTAATCGGGGCATAATTAACGTCTCCTTTCAATGCTAAACCAGCACAGCACAGTCCCCACGGCGTTCTGCTAACAGATCAGCGCAAACAGCTGCTGATGTGTCAGACGCTCTTCATTATGGTTGGGAATAATCTTACTTGTGGGTAATTAAATCATTGTTTTGTACAGTTTACTAGTATGTTCACCCGTAGGAGGATTAATATTATCCAATAGTCAACAACAAATGTTTGGGGTCACGTTTTTCTTAGCTTCGTAATACTTTGGTGCAGTTTGAGGAATTTGTCATTGTCATTATTTTCCTGTATTTGCTGTACTGAAATTGGAGTAAATGCAATACAGTTTACTGATAAAATCATTTTACTCATTTATATTTTAGTCTTCCTTTCAATACAAATATCACAATATCCTTAAAACAATTTGTGTAGGAGTTGTTTTCAAAGAACTGAATTTACTCTACATTTATGAATTTAATTATTAATTTTTATTACATTTTTACTTTATTTTCTTGTAGCTCATTGTCATTAAATTTAATTTAATTTTTAATTATATATTTTTTTTTTTTTACAAAATTTATTATGGTTTATGCTAAAAACAAGAAGTGGCTGAGCAAAATAAACACACACATAAAATAACTTATTTCCAAAATACTAATATTTTATCTTAAAACTACCCACCAAATGTAAAACATTTGTAAAAACATTTTAATGTTGTATCAGTATTATCTTGTACCGTTTAGAGAAATAGTGAAGTTATGAAAACTTAATAATTTTAATTTAATTTAATTGTTTTTATTTTATATTTTATTTTACTTTACTTTATATTTTATAATTGATTTGATATTTTTATTTTGTTTTATTTAATTTCATTTTATTTTAGTTTTTTATATATTTTTTTTTCCTAGTTCATTGTCATGTAGTTTTGTCTTGCTGTAAACATAAATCTAATAAAACCTAAAAAAAAAAAGAAAAGGAAAAAAAAAGGACACATGGAAGGATGGAAATTATGTAGTGACCAAAAATAGTTGAACAAATCAAAACTAACATTTATTTTATTTTAAGTAATTATTTTTAAAAAATGTTTCCTAGCTCATTGTTATATAGTTTTGTCTGACAAAATCTAACAAAAATTAGTAAGGTTTATGCTGAAACATAAAAGAACTACTTGTCAGTTGAATAAGTAAAATAAAATATGCCAAATACTAATTTACTAATATTTTAATAATTCGCTTGTTTCTAAAAAACATCATCTCAATTAGAATTCTAGAAAGCCAGAATAAAAATCAACATTACAAAATGGTGTTTATAAACTAAAATGCCTAAAATGTTTGTGGTGTGTTGTAGCATTACTGTACTCATCTCTATGTCGTGGCGTATCAGTTGCAGGAAGTGCAGGGCAAGAACCAGGCGTTGGAGGACACCGTCGCCCAGCTGGAGAAAACCCTGGAAGAAAACCAAGCTCTGCTGCAGGAGAAAGACGCCCTCATCGAGACCCAGTCCAAGCGGGAGAAAGAGCTCGTGGCTGCTGTTCAAAGGTACAGCACTTACACACTCACTCTACCGAGACCAGCTCACAGCCAGAAGCATTGCTTTTGATTTGCTTCCTTTCTGAAAGCCACTTTTTATATATAAAGTGCTCGGTCCTTGTTAAGTGAGCTGAAGATCAAAGTGCCGTGCGCTCTTATTAAAAACATAGAAAACCTGCCGTAAACACGGGAATGAAATCAGGCCAATCATCCGCTCGGACTGAAAAAATAATGGAAGGCCACAGCGGCTTTGATATAAATAATGAGGATCTGAATGATGAAACTTCTTTTTGCAGCCTACAAGAGAAAGTGGAGAAGTGCTTGGAGGATGGAGTACGGCTGCCCATGCTGGACCTGAAGCAGCTGGAAAGGGAAAACACTCGCCTGCTCGAACAACAGAGCCAGAACAGCCTGGTACTCCTCTCCCATGATGCACCTAATGACGCTTAAAAATACATTACTGTAATCATGTGCTGCTTTTATTTCCAGATGTCTCTGCCTCGGGTGTCTTATAGTACATTATAATCAATGGTAGAAATTTTTTTCACAAAAGACAGAACATATATACTACACTAAAAGTTTGGATTTTAATAATTAGGGTTTTTTAATATTTTAATATTTAAAACAGTGATATTGTGAAATATTGCAGTTTAAAATTGTGTTGGAATAAAAAGACACACGGACAGATGTTTGGACACCTAGTCATTCTGTATTATTAAATATATCCTATATATCCAAAGCTATGAAATAACACAAATTTAAGTAATTGAAGATTGTTAAATAAAAAAAAATAAAAAAAACATTATTTAATTTTATTTTATTGGAACTTGTAGTCCAAACCAGGGTCCAAGTTCTTCCCACACTGCTGAAATAACACTTCAGACACATTAGGTTTTTATTATTTATTTTAAAAAGATATATTTTATTGTATTTTATTTTTTAGTATGAAATGCACAATGCAAGTAACCAAAAATGTAAGTTAATAAATGGAAATGACCCAAATATTGTTGAATAAATCAAAACATTTTATTTTATTTTACAAAATAACACAATAGAAGTGATCTGAATTTTATTTTATTTTATTATTTTATTTTATAGTATGAAATCACACAAATGGAAGTAACCAGAAATTGACATAAGTGACCAATGTTTATTTTATAAATTATTTTATTTTATTTTATTTTATTTTATTTTGTTTTGTTTTGTTTTATTTTATTTTGTTTTATTGTTTTATTTTATTTTGTAGTATGAAATAACACAAATGGCAGTAACCAGAAATTGAAATGAATCAGTGGAAGTGACCAAAACTTAATTTTATTTTAATTTGTTGTACAAAATAACTTAATGGAAGTAACCAAAAATTAAAATTAACTTAATAGAAATGACCATAATTTTAATTTATTTTATTTTATTTTATGAAATCACCAAACATTGAAATAATATATCAAAACTAAAATCAGAACATTTAATAATTTTATTTTATTTTGTAGTATGAAATAACCCAAATGGAAGTAACCAAAAATGTAAATGAATCAGTGGAAGCGACCAAAATTTTATTTTATTGTATTTTGTTTTATTTTATGAAATAACCCAAATTGAAGTAACCATAGTTGAAACGAATCAATGGAAGTGACCAAAATTTTATTTTATTTTATTTTATTTTATGAAATAACACAAATGGAAGTAACCAAAAACTGAAATAGTAAATCAAAAATAAAATCAGAATATTTTATTTTATTATATTATTTCATTTTATAGTATGAAATAACACAAATTGAAGTAACCATAATTGAAACTAATTAATTGAAATGACCAAAAATTGCTGAATAAATCAAAACTAATCAAAACTAAAATCAAAACATTTGTATTTTATTTTGGATACTAGTTGGCTGCTTTTCCTTCTTTGCGCATTTAAATTACACAATTAAAATTTTTGTATTAAAACGTACATTTTGTACACACACACACACACACACACACACACACACATATATATATATATATATATGTATATGTGTGTGTATGTGTATGTACAGTTTATGTTTACCTACAAGTCTAATTTCAAACATTTTAAGCAGAAGCCTTTAAATGAGAACATTTTTGAGATCAACTGAAATTGTTTCCAGACTTTTGGCTAATAATGTATATACATCCAAAATGCTGTGTAGGTAGAAAGTTTTAAGACAAAAGACACTTAAACCAAAGCGAAATTGTGAAAAGCGTGAAATTGATTAACTTGTGATTCCTTTTGTTTCAGCTGATTGACAATCAGAAGCAGCAGATTGACAAACTCACTCCAGAGATGTCGGTAAGATGTCATTTTCTGCCTTTTGTTATGGAAGCTTTAGGATAAACATTGTGATTCGCTCATTGGCTCTTATTTTTGGATGCGTGCTGATGATTATGTTGAATTGTGTAATCAGGCTTGCTTAAGACGCACATGCACTTACCACCGTCTTCCCTCCTCCTTGCAGGCCCTGGAAAAGAAGTTGCAGAGGGAGAGGGGAATCACGCAGGAGCTCCGCAAACAGCTCTTGGAACGCGAGGAAGAACTTGAAACCCTCTCCAAAACTCTTCAGCAGGTACGGCTCTCCAAACCGCCCCCAAAAGGACTCTAAAGCTAAGTCTTTTTCCTCCTAAACGATACAGATGAGCCTGCTAGCGGAAGTTAGAAGCTTGATTGAAGGCTCATTTTTGTGCCCTGCTTTTTCATGGCAGTCGAGTCATGAATAACCCAACCGGCCCTCGGTGCGTTATTAGAATTCAGGACGTCATTTTTCACCGCGCCGTCTCAAGGTGAGCGAAAGCAGAGAGTCTGACAGAGCCGCAGTCATGCGTGATACAGCCGCCCTGATCCACACAGAGACAATGCAGGAGCCCAGCACTGAGGCCGTACATCATAGCGCTGCCACAGGGACACCGCATTATTAGCAAGCATGCTCTTACTCGACTTCTCATGCGAGACCCATGGAGCATTGTAAGGTTTGATTACCAAGTATAAAAAGATCCTGTGTAAAGTATGACTGCGGTGGACAGCAGTTTGGTTCCCTCATAATTCAGTCACAACTGCTTTTAAAACACAGATTCTGGAACCTTAAACGAGAAGTGTTTTATTTCCAAGCAGCCGTTACACAAGAGTGTATAAAAAGCAAGCAAATCAATGTTAACAGATGGGCTTTTTTTCCCCCTTTTTTTATTTTTACTATTTTAAGTATTTTTGAAGTCTTATGCTCACCAAGCCTGCATTTATTTAAAAAATGCAAAAAAAAAAAAAAAAGAAGTAAAAAACAGTAATTTTGTGAAATATTAAAAAAATTTAAAATAGCTGTTTTCTATTTTAATGCACTGTTTCTATTATTTTATCTATTAAAATTCTGCTCTATTCTATTATCTATTAATTTCTATTTTAATTACATTTTAACATTCAAAAAAAATTCTTAATATCATCAAGATTTAAAACAGCTGTGTTGCTTAATATCTTTGACTAAATGTGATTTTTGTTTTTTTTCAAAATTAAAATCAAAACTTTATTTTACTGTATTTTATTTTATTTTATTTTATGTTAGCAAGGTTACAGTCCAAACAGTCTAAATTCGTCCCACACTGCAGTATAAAATGCTGAGATAACACTTCAAGATTTTAATTTTATTTTTATTTATTTATTTATTATTATTATTATTATTGTTATCAGCGTTACAGTCATAATACTTCAAGATTTTATTTTATTTTATTTTATTTTATCAACATTACAGTCCAAACAGTCTTAAGTTCTTTCCACACTGCAATGTAAAATGCTGGAATAACACCTTTCTTTTCTTTTTTCTTTTCTTTTCTTTTCTTTTACACAAATGTAAGTAACCAAAAATTGAAATGAATTAATTTAATTGAACAAAAATTGATAAATAAATCAAAACTAAAATCAAAAGATTATTTTTTTATTTTTTTTATTTTATTTTGTCAAGGTTACAGTCCAGACAGTCTAAATTCTTCCCACACTGCAGCATAAAATGCTGAAATAATACTTCAAGATTTATTTTATTTTATTTTATTTTATCAGTGTTACAGTCCAAACAGTCTAAGTTCTTTCCACACTGCAGCGTAAAATGCTAGAATAACACTTTTATTTTATTTAAATAACACAACTATAAGTAACCAAAACTGAAATTAATTAATGGAATTGAACAAAAATTGATGAATAAATCAAAACTAAAATCAAAAGATTATTTTATTATTATTATTTTTTTTATTATATTTTTTATTTATTTAATTGGCTTTTATGCCTTTATTGGATAGGACAGTAGAGCAGATAGGAAAATATTAACCTGTGACCTTTTTTTCAGGATTCTGTAATAATAAGCAAGTTAAATAAGCAGCTTTATTTATTTATTTATTTATTGAAAGAAATATTTTGTAAAATTACAAATGTCTTTTTGTCAATTTAATGCATCTTTGCTAAATGAAAATATTATTTAGAAGTAATCTTACTGAGTTTTAGCAGCACATTCTCATTTATATATATATTTTTAATGCATTTGCATACTATTTTATTTTATTTTATTTGCATTAGAAATAATCCAGCATGAACCTGTTTTACTGTAAATGATATATTAAGATATTAAAATTCTGTGCATCCCTAGTCATTTCGTGTTTAAAATCATCATGTTTTATATTATTATTATTAAAATTTAATTTTATATTTCACCTCTCACTTCTATTCTCACCCCAAACTTTTGTACAGGAGTTAAATACTAAATGTGATTTCAGATGTAGCTTGTTATTTATTAATTTATTTAATACATTATTTGTTTTATGTGTTTATTTTTATTAGATTTTTGTATGCAGTTAGTATCACTTTATTGTGAATTTATAAATTTATAATTACCCATATGCACAAGTTTTATGAGCCCTAGCAATATAATTAGTTTCAAGCATCTACTAAATGTCACGTAACTACATTCTAGCTGTGTAAAATGACTTTCAAAGCTGATTGATGCTGTCCACTATTATTTCACAATGTAAAATAACATCTGCATCTTCTCTAAAGTCCATGTTTTATTATTTCTAATGTACAACGCACAAAACGATTCTCTTTTGGCTAGATGTGAATGAATTAGCAAGCGTTCTCCCCTGGTGTGCAGATTTTATCCCGCCGTCCCTAATAGATGACGGCACACTTTGTCTTCAGCTCTTGCTTTAGTCCCGCTGTGTAAGTGCTAGTAATTCCACCTCTCACTGTTTAATGTGTTGGACCACTTTCACAAACAGCTGCTTATGAATTTGTAGGGCTTGTTTGAATACGCTCTAATAAGTGGCAATGACTTGCGCTGAGAATCTGTATCAGGACGCACACAATCGGTAAGCTTAGTCATCATCGTTACAGTCCAAACTCTGAAAGTTCTTCCCACACGGCAGCGTAAAATGCTGAAATTACACTTCGGGCACATTCTTTGTTTCCGTAATAGCATTTGAAGGTGAAAATAACCATTCTCTCAAATCTCCAGTGGCAAACGCGACAAGCCGGGTCTTCATTGTACCTCTATAATTTAAAATTAAACTCTGAATGTTCCCTTGAAAGCCTCTGTCCTGATTCACCCTGCTGTGTGTGTGTAACGTGTTTTTCTTTCTGTACTTTTATCTCCACAGAACCAAAGACGGCCAGACGAGGAGACGCTGAATGTGACCTCCGGGTCCTGTCTGAAGGAGGCCGGGCCCCTGTTGAAGGAGATGTCCCTGTGTCTGCTGGATCTGAAGGGCCTGTGCAGTGTGCTCACACAGAGAGCTCAAGGCAAAGAGCCCAACCTGGCCCTGCTGCTTGGCATCAAATGTAAGTACTTACTCAGAACATACTAAACTCTTGCCTTAGCAGCATACTATCTTTTTACTGGGGATGAACTGAAAATGGCATTGTTGGTTTTTGGCTAAAAAAGAAAAACAGACAAAAATATGAGCAGAAATGATATAATAAATGGATAAAAGCTTTGTAGGACTATACATTATTTGGATGATTAAACAAAAAAAATCAATCAGTTAAATCTGATTCTGTTGCATAGAACTGAAAAGAAAAATAATATATTGATATTTATTATGAATATATTTTATTTATAATTTTTAAAATTCAGTGTAATTAAAATTATTGAGTTGAATTAAAAAGTCTTGCAAAATTATTTAATATTATTTAATAGAACAATAAATAATTAAAAAGTATTTTCAATCTCAATTTTCAGCCAAGTGATTCCCAAATTGTTTGATTTTATCCTTGTTCCTTACTTTTTACAGTAGTCTTTAATATTTTGTTTATTTGCATTATTAGTGATCTAGAATAAGCTTGTTTCTTTAAATTTGATATTAGGATATTAAAATTTTGTGCATCTGCAGTCACTCAAAATGTACAGGGGTTGGACAATGAAACTGAAACACTGGCCAATATAGTGTTGGGGGTTTCATGGCTATATTTATGCAGCCTGGTGGCCAGTCTTTACTGATCGCACATTCCACCAATAAGAGCAGAGTGTGAAGGTTGACTTTGTGCACCCAATAGCTCAAACATTGTACCCTGAAGGTGGTGCCGTGTATTAGGATGATAATGCACCAATACACACAGCAAGACTGGTGACAAGAGTGATTTGATGAACATGAAAGTAAAGTTAAACATCTCCCATGGCCTGCACAGTCACCAGATCTGAATATTATTGAGCCACTTTGGGGTGTTTTGGAGGAGCGAGTCAGGAAATGTTTTCATACACCAACATCACATAGTGACCTGGCCACTGTTCTGCGAAAGGAATGGCTCAAAATCCTTCTGGCTACTGTGCAGGACTTGTATTTGTCATTCCCAAGATGAAATAATGCTGTATTGGCTGCAAAAGGAGGCCAAACGGCATACTAATTGTGGTCTAAACCCAGGTGTTTCAGTTTCACTGTCCAACCCCTGTATATAGTACATAATAATAATAAAGTGTAATTTCATATTTTAGTTCTCATTCATAGTTCTCATGTATTTTTAATTAAAAATCAGTCGTTTTAAAATTATACATAATACTGTATTTTATACAGTATGAAAAAAATTGATTTTTTTAGATTTGTGAAAGATTACATCTAACAGTGTTTTTGAATTGTTTTTTGTAAGTTTGGGGTCAGTTTTTTTTTAGTTATTTATTTATTCTAAATTGATACTTTTTAGCAAGTATGCATTAAATTAAAACAGTGAAGACATTTTATAATGTTACAAAATATTTATATTTTAAATGAATGTTATTCTTCTAAACTTTCTATTCATCAAAAAAAATTCTGAAAAAAAAAAAAAGTTTCGGTTTTCAGCCAAGGGCATCTAGAATTTTTGGTTTTAGCCCAGAATTTTATTATTCCCTGTAGTTTTTACAGTAGTCTTTAATATTTAGTTTATTTGCATTATTAGTAATCCAGAATAAACTTGACTTCAAATTAGATATTAAGACATTAACAGTCACTTGAAACTAGTCACTTGAAATTTGTATTGCAATTTACTTTTAGTAAATGCATTAATCTATTTATAATTTAAATGTAATATTTTATTTCTCACTTCATATGTAAATGTATTTCAATTAAAATTAATATACTAAAAAGCAATCGTTTTAAATGCTTCAAGTCAAATTATGCATCACAATACTGTAAAGTATGAAAAATGGATATTCCCTTTTTAATTTGCTAAAGATTACATTTAACTGTTTTTTTTTTTTTTTGTTTGTTTGTTTTTTTTGGAGTCAGTAATTTGATTGATTGATTTTTAATTAATACTTTTCAGTGCATGAAATTAAAACTGCAAAGATAATGTTACAAAGTGTGTTTTGTTTCCACAAAAATATTAATCATTGATAATTCATTTGAGCAGCAAATCAGCACCTAAGAATGATTTCTGAAGGATCATGTGACACTGAAGAAATGATGATGACAATTCAGCTTTGCATCAGTTATTTTAAATTGTAATATTACACAATATTATGTTTTACTATATTTATTATTATGCATAAGGTCTTTCAAAAACAATTTATAAGGTGTCATTTTTAAAGGATAGTTAATGTATTATCTAACATGAAAAAACAGTGAACAGTACATTAATTACTTTTTTCAGCTTTGTTAATGAAAAAGTCATTCATTGTCAGTTCACAGTGCATTAACTAGTGTTAACCAACATGTGATTTAAAAATGCATTAGTAAATGCTAAAATTAAAATTAATAAATGCTGTAGAAGTATTGTTCATTCTTAGCTCGTTAACTAAAATCAATCATTGTAAATGCTAATGTTACCTAATGAACCGTTTTGTAAAGTGTTATTAAACTAAATAGCTAATCAAGTCCTTTTCTTATGCTAAGCTCGTAGGCTAAGTTGCTAGCTTGTTAACTGCAAAGAAAGAAAGAAAAATGTTTAATTTCAGCCGTTTAGCTTTGCTAATGTAATGTGAAAAAGTGAATCACGTAAATACATTAACATTTGTGACGCTCAACCCATTTCCTTTTGTTCCAGCTATGAGCTCCGCGGCGGAGGAAAACGAGAAGCCGCTGATGGAGGACGGCTTGCGGGCCAAGCTGGTGGAGGTGTGCCAGCTGAGGAAAGACATAGACGAGCTGCGGACGGTCATCTCGGACCGATACGCGCAGGACATGGGTGAAAACTGCGTGACGCAGTGAGGCTCCCCTTTCCACCTTCCCAGAGCTCATAAAGGGAAAATAAAGTCAACCTGATGGAAACAAACAAGGTCTTTCTGACTACTAACGGTTGGACCAAGCTGTGAATCCAGTTTACAAGGACGTCTTCGCAACAAGCGTGTTGTTTTTTTTTTTCATTTTAAAGGAGTTTGAATGTTTTAATGTATTTATTGAGACTGCTTGAGGTCGAGTTCCTCCTCACACTGTTCCTGTTAGTCATCTTTAAGGGGAAAGTAGAGCAACTGGTGTCCTAAAGTGCCTTGTGTTCCTGTTTGTGTACCTCCAAACTTCATGAAGCCAGTGAGTTTTACCCAAAGAAGCTGGTCCATCATCTACCCGAAAGCTACAGGTCGCAGGTCGACGTTCAGGACGCGCTACGTCGAAACACCGAACAGGAACAGCTTTGAAAGCTTCGAGTTTTGCGTCTGAAGTGTCATTTGTGTGGTTTAGTATATCTGAGCTTCCATGAAAACTAGCAATGGTTCAATTCAAGATAAACAGCAGAGGAATCCAGGTTAATCTATTCAGGACACCTTTTTAATTAGAATAAAATATGAGCTGCTTTTTTAACGCTGCGGCACACTTCGCTTCAGAACAGAAGTTGCACATGTTAAGTTCCAAAGGCAGACAGGAAATGGAATGTTCTGCACTTCCTGTGACCTCCTAACACGCTTATGACATTTTATATACTCTGGATAACGTACACGCTACCAGTCAAAAGTTTTTTAATGTTTTTAAACAAGTCTCTTCTGCTCACTGAGGCTGCATTTATTTGAGCCAAAGTACAGCAAAAAAAAAAAACAGTAAAATTTTACAATATTTTTACTATTTAAAATAGCTGCTTTCTATTTGAATATATTTTAAAAATGTAATTAATTCCTGTGGATCAATGCTGAATTTTCAGCATCATTACTCCAGTCACATGATCCTTCAGAAATCATTCTAATGTGCTGATTTTATTATTAAAAGCATTCTTTGATGAATAGAAAGATGCAAAGATCAGCATTTATCTGCCATAAAAAAAAAAAACTGGGTAGTAACCAAAAATGCTTGCGTTTAAAAAAAAAAAAAAAAAAAAAGGCATTGAGATCTCATGGATTTTAAAATAAACACAATTTTTTTTTAGAAGTTACATGTTTGTGAATTAGATTAAATTAAAGTCTACATTTATCCCAATGTTGTCTTCACAAAACAAAAATATTACATAAAATTGAAATTGGGCAGTTTACTTTAAAATAGATTAAAAATTTAATTAAAATAAAAAAAAAGTCAGAATCAAGTTCCTGCAGATTTTAAAATAATCTTATTCACATTTTAAACATTAAAAAAAAATTGAATTAAAAGACTCTTTCATTTAAAATTTTATATACACACTTACACTAAAGAGACATTTTGAAAATTTATTATGCAAAGATCAGCATTTATCTGAAATAAAAAGCTTTTGCAATATACCATCTAAAAGCTTGGAGTCAGTTTTTTTTTTTTTGGAAAAGAAATTTTAGAAATTAATACTTTAGCAAGAATGCTTTAAATTGATCAAAAGTGATGACTATTACAAAAGACTTCTATTTCAGATAAATGCTGTTCTTCTGAACTTCTTATTCAAAGAAACCTAAATATTAGAATGATTTCTGAAGGATCATGTGACTGGAGTAATGATGCTAAAAATTCAGCACTGAAATCACAGGAATAAATTACATTTTAAAATATATTCAAATAGAAAACGGTTATTTTAAATAGTACAAATATTTCAAAATTTTACTGTTTTTGCTGTACTTTGAATCAAATAAATGCTGACTTTGTGAGCAGAAGAGACGTCTTCTAAAAAAAATATATATAATATATATAAAATATATATATATATATATTTCTTGTTACAGTTAGGAATATGGACGAAATCAATGCAAAACGTGTTCACTCAGGTATTTTAAGCATTTCTTTTATTCGTTGTGCTTGATCTGAAGGGATTTAAGTGTCAGTAAGTTCATTTTGACCCCAAGCTCAATTTTTTATACAGTAGTTGATAAAGTCCAGCGTTGCGGTCATGTCAAGCTGTGCACACGTTATTTGCACCAAGGTGACGAATGTTTAAGATATTTACAGTACAAGCGTTTATATACTGCTTATGTATGGTAACTGTATTCTCATTGTATTTAAAGTATATTAAGCATGTTTTCAAATGTCATAATGTGCTCATAATATCTCGTGCATGTGCGTAGGTTTAGAATTGTGTCTTTTTATTTGAAGAAGGGAGTAGATAATTAGACGTACGCTGCGCTATGCAACCTCACGTTAACCAGCATTTATGACGCATTTCTGCAGATATGTAATGTTATTCTGTGCCTTTACGAATCTATGCAGCATCGAAGGGTGTTTTCCCATAACTGGCAGAGATGAGACGTTTCTTTCATAAAGGTGCAGACGAGCTAAGCCATATTTCACAAGCAATGCATATTTATTCTCAGGCAGAGAGCTGCTCATGACCTGATGGAGAATGTACAGGACAGTGATTACTGACAGCTGATAGCATGCTGATTTGTGTATATATGAATACAAAAGCAATGTGCACTGATTGACATGACCCCACTCACTGTGCACTGGAAGCCACTGGTTGGCTTAACAGTACGTTTCTCATTAGTCTATGAATTCTTAAGCTTTTAATTTTCCAGCTAGATTTTACAAATGCCAAAGGTCTATTTATGTACCATTTTTTTCTCAAAAAGTACCAACTATTTTTCCATTTTGTAAAACGCTTTTCATTTGTACAAATGTCAAATAAAGTATTTTTCTATATTGGTTTGTTTAATGGTTTTGGTTACAATAACAGTTATGTTAAACAAAAAGGAGTAGATTAAGAAGTTTTATTTTAAGGGAACCAATGTGCATCTCAAATCTTGGTGTAAATCTATATAGTAAGTGCATTTTTTTTATTTTTTTTTTAAATGTAATTTTAGAAAAGAAGCATATTTCAGGGACTTCGACCATTAGAAAAAAAAATACTGGGTATTAATAAAAATGCTTCAAAAAAAGGCATTAAGTTCTTGCAGATTTTAAAATAAACGTAATGTAAGTCATACTGTAAAATTTTTTTAATAAATTGAAATTCTACATTTAAATAAAAATATATTTATTATGCAAAGATCAGCATTTATCTGAAATAAAAAGCTTTTGCAATATACCATCATAAGTATATACATTTAACGTTTTTCACAAAACAAAAATACATTACCATTTGAATATTGAAATTCTGCAGTTTACTTAAAATAAAAAATTTGATTAAAAATTATATTTTAAAAATAGTTACAGAATCAAGTTCATGCAGATTTTAAAAAACATTTAAATGTAAGTCATACTGTACACATTTAAAAAAAAAAAAATTAAAAAAAAAAACACTAATTGGCTTTTTTTAAACATTTTAAAATTTCTAAAAAGAATTAAGTCTATTTTTAAAATAAGTTAATTTTATACCAAAAAAAAAAAAAATTATATTTGAATAAGTTCCTGTAGTTTACTTGAACAGATTCCAAATTTAAGGGAAAAACAATGAGACTTGCGTGGAGTGTAAAGGTGCTTTTAATAAGTCAGCAACCCTGCAGTTTACCATGGTAAGACTAATTCAAGTAAAAAGTCACATGATAGTTAGAATAAAAGCATCTCAAAAAAAAAACTAGTGTTCATTTGGCATGATAAAACTAATACAACATTAAAAACAATTATTGTCACATGTGCACTGCATTTACTCAGACATAAATTGAGAATGAACGCTTTAGTGCACTAAAGCCTTAAGACTAACAACTTCAACAGTGAAAGTTGTTGGGAAAAAAAAAAAAAAAAAAAAAAAAAAATCTTCGGTATGTTTTAAAATAAAATATTAAAATCAGTTAAAACACTTCAAATGTTGGAGTGAGTGTATGTGGTCTAAGCCACAGGTACTTGACAGGCCTGAAGCGCGTTGAGATGGCTGAGACAGGCGTGAGCGCACTGCAGCACCATTCCCTTCAGCGCCTGCAGATAGAGCTCCTGGCCAGAGTTCAGGTACAGCCACATCAGCCGACTGAGCTGCGCCGTCACACAATCCCCGTGCAAACTCTCTGTTCAAACAACACACACCACAGGCTTAAGAAAACAAACTTTACCTTACTCATTTATTCTCTAAATGGCCAATTCAGAAATGTATAGACAGCAAGGTGACTGATATACACAATACAATTTTCATACTAAACAGGAACAACTGCTGATTTTACAAATAAACAGTTAAGCAAATTCATATCTTAAATACTTAGTGTAAAATAGACAAAGCACCTCAAATAAAATAAAATTTTATATACTTTTCCTTCTCAATATTTCTTGTACATTCCAATATTTTTCAGATATTAAAAATTTTATTGTAGTTGCAATTTAAAGATGAAATAATTTTGAACCATGTACAAGACTTCAAAATTTCTTTATCTTAAAATTGTTTGTTTAATAATAAAATGTACACAAAAATATTTTATTACATTTTACACATTAATAACAGAACATTTTTAGTAGTAGTAGAAAAGGTTGTTTATTTATTAAAAAAAAAAAAAAAAGAAGAAAGAAGTCTTATTTACTTTCATTACACATTCTATGGTACTTTATTTTAAATAATTTTACCATAAATTTAACATTGTCTTAAAATTGTTTAATAATAAAATGTATATACAATTATTTCAGTACATTTTATACATTAATAGAAATGGACTTCAAATGGTTTAGTTTTTTTAATGAAAAATATGTTACATTTTCTACAACCATAGATGAAATAATAATAATAATAATAATAATAATAATAATAATAATAATACACATAAATATATATAAAAATAAATAAAAATATATACATTAAAATAAACAAACAAAAATATATATAAATAAACAAAAAGAAAAAAAAAATTATATATTATATTTTATATATATATATATATATATATATATATATATATATATATATATATATATATATATATATATATATATATATATATATATATATATATATATATATATATATATAATAATTTCTTTTTAATTTTTTTTTTTTTCCCCCCAGTCTTAAAGTCTTATTTACTTTCATTACACTCATTTCATTAATAAGAGTACAATTATTTGTAATTTTATGAATGTTTAACTAATGGACCTTCAAAAATATTTTGTCTTAAAATAGTTTTTTAAATAATAAAATGCATATAAATAAATATTATACAATTACTACATTTTACACATTACCAATATAAATTACTATTACTACTACTACTTTATCATCATTTATTTTTTATTATTATTAGTTTTTATTATTTGTTATTATTATTATTATTATTATTATTATTATTATTATTATTATTATTTTTATTATTATTATTATTATTATTATAATAAGACACCGTTGTTTAATATTTCCTTTCATTACATTAGTCAATCAAATCAAAAAAAAAAAAAAAAAACCACCACACAAAACAACAAACAACTTGTAAGACTCTTTGATACGAATGATCCTGCTAATGTAAATGTCATGAACCGTGTGTGGTCCTGACCGCTCAGAGGACTGCATTAACACCAGCACACTTACAAAAGTCTGCTGAACCCAGATGAACTTGGTGAGCAGCGTTTAATAAAACAGCATCAGCTAAAAAAAGATGTTAATGAGACGATCTAATAAGAGCAGAAATACACTAAGGGCAGCAAAGACGAGACCCGAGGCTCTCAGAAGACTACAAAAGCATCTGCAAAGTTTAGGAATTTAATATGAGGGATGAATACGGGGTCTTTTATGCGTGTTGTTCACATCCTGTTAGCTGAACCCACCTTGAGAGATCTTGGTGTCAAACTCCAGCAGCGTGTAGAGCGATTCGGGCAGCAACTGTCTCGCCCAGCTGTTCTCCTCCATGTAAATCCAATCTCGGATCAGCCTCTTTCTACGCAAGAAACCTTGTACGTGATCCAGGTACACCGAGTTACCAGACACCAGATACAGTCTTAAAAAGAAAAAAACATTATATGCATGAGCTGGAAAACCATTACGAAAGTGGCTACACAAGGCAAGGCAAGTCTAATTATTTGTTTTTTCATTAGCTTGGGAAATAAGACAACCTTTATTAATAAGCCACAATGAGAATTAAAAACCAAAAACAATGTAATAGCTTTTACAGGGAAAGTAATTTTTCCAAGCACTTCTGAACAACGAGGCATTCATCTTTACGGTCTCTGGAGATTTGTTCCTGTAAAACGACCGTTACAGCTTCAAAACAAAACACCCTGGAAGAAAAAAAAACACTTAAGGAAACTCAATTTGTTTGCAGCAAACATGCAAACGCACGCTCAGACATATAGCTCCTCGAATGTGGATTATTAGCTAAATTTAAAACCAGCCAAGCAGGACTGAGGCTTTGAATACTAATGACCAATTAGACAGAGAGATCAGATAGTACAGAAGCACTAAACTACATAATTTAAATAAATAAGTTTATTATTCTTATTAATATTTTGGGGGGGGTTATTTTTATTATTATTATTATTATTATTATTATTAATAATAATAATAATAATAATAATAATCATCATCATCATCATCAAAACAGTTCTTAAAACAAAACAAGACAACCCTAACATTAAAAAAAGGACGTTTTTTTATTTTATTCATGCCATAGCACTTTAAAATTTGTTATTTAATTTAGGTGACAGCATGAAAATGAAAAAAGCAGACATCAATAAAATAAAATGGGGAAAAATAAGTGCAAATAAAACAATGCTTTTTAAAAAAATGGTCAAAGTAAAATATAAAGTAAAAAAAAAAAGCATATTTTACTGCAAGTTTATTTATATATTTAATTTATGCCAAGTATGAAAATAAAATTCATATTCAAAATAATAAAATCTAATTAATAAATATACAAATTTCTAAAAGAACAAAATGTATTAAAAAAAAAATACATTTAAAAAAGTGTATATATAAATATTATATTATATTATATTATATTATATTATATTATATTATATTATATATATTTTAATGCTTTGGCTCTTTAAAACAAAAGAAAAGGGCACAGAATGAAAATGCAAACTTTAAAATAAAACAAAAACACAATAAATAAATAAATAAATAAATAAATAAATAAATAAATAAATAAATAAATAGCCACAGCAAGAAAATACAAACTTTGAAATAAGTAATAAAACAACGTTTAAAAAAAAAAAAAAAAAAAAAAAAGAAAAAGTATGAAAGTATGAAAACACATTCAAGCTGGAAAAAAATTAAAATAAATATGATTAATAATAATAATAATAATAATAATAATAATAATAATAATAATAATAATAATAATAATAATAATAAAAGCATATTCAAAAAATAAATAAAAATTGTATGGCCACAACATGAAAACACAAACTGTGAAATAACTTTAACGTGCCATAGCATTGGGAAAAAAAATAAAATAAAAATAAATAAATAAATAAAAATAATAACTAAAGATTTTAAAAGTGCCATAGCACAAAATTATTTAATCATCCAGTATTAGTATCTCTGCATGCCTAAAAAGCACTATAATATTGGGCTCTTGTTTGTTCAAGTGAGCACTTTACCACTTCAATCACTCAACATCCCACTTAACTTCTCACACTACTGTTCTCTGATCCTGTGGGATCAGGCTGACTTTAGAGCGGAGTTCAGTCCACGCTCTTTGAGATCAGTCACCATACACTTCAAAGATGTCATCGACTGGCTGCGGATCTCAGGCCGTAAGTTACTGCAGGCTATTTGTTTGAAGCTGCCAGCGGTGCTCGTATCTCCACCCAGCGCACTCTCCAGGCTTCAAAGCCCGGTCTGAAAGCCAACCACTGCTAGAGCTCAACGCTTTCACCACTAGTTTTTAATGGAAACGACAGCAATTCGAGTAATAGAGCAACATTTTACAGTCTGAAAATAGTGGTCGATGGGAAACGATAAAAGCAAAGCTGCTTTGAGTACCAGCAAATAAGTCTCTCTCTAATCTAACATAATTGTGATCAGTTCAGATTTATCACCATGTTATAAAAATAAGCTTTGCAAAGCAGTTGCTTTATATTGCTATCAATATTACTATAGCACTGCATAAAATTAGGCTGATTAACTAATGTTAAATTAGTTTAGCAAAATAGATTTAAATATACAGTAGTCAACATTTGTGGATCAAAACTTAAAGTTGTCCTAAAACCAAAACAACACCCGTTCTTGTTTTAGGACAACTTTGATGAACTTTTTTTGATCCAATTAAAATTGACTACTGTAAATAATTATTTAAAGTTCACTTCATTTATAGCTTTGCATTTAACTTTATTTGTATATGAAAATTTGTATTTAAATTAATTTCTATTAAATACGCAAGTTAAAAGAATATCTAGCTTTATTTAAATAACGTTAAGCTAAATATATTTTTAAAGATTTAAAAAAAAAAAAAAACACACAACACACACACACACAACAAAAAAATTCATTTAAAGAAAATAACATCTGTGTATTTGCTTTAGCTCAAATTAGGATTATTTGTATGTATTTAATACAAATAAAATATACGTAAATTTAAAAAGTTAGATTTTTTATTCAAAATAAAGGAAATCTAACATTTATGTATTTAAATAAAAATATATTTTATTTATGAATAGATTTTATTTTATTAATCTAAAATAATGTTGTCTTAATTAAATATTTTTAATTTATTTTAAATTAATAATAAAATCTAACAAAGTACTTATTTTTTAATATTGTTTAGTTACATAATGTTTGCTTATTTTATTCATCTAAAATAAATAATGTTGGCTTAAATTAATTTGTTTTTTGTTTTTAGTTTAGATTAATAAAAATTAACCATAAGTATTTTTATATTGTTTATTTAAATGCATTAAATGTTAGCTTAATTCTTCATTAATCAAAAACAATGTTGGTTTATTTAAAGATTTTTTTTTTTATTTTAGATTAATAAAACTGACCATAAGTATTTAATAATGTTTCCTTATATACATTAAAAAAATGTTTCATTTATTTTATCAATCTAAAATAATTGCCTTATTTGAAGATGTTTTATTTTTTTTTTTATTTTAGATTAATAAAAATCTAACCATAAGTATTTAATATTGCTCATTTAAATACATTAAAAACATTTACATTATATACATTTAAAAGTTAATCTAAAATAATGTTGGCTTAATTGAATATTTTTTATTTATTGTAGATTAATAAAATCTAACAAGTAGTATTTCATTTTTTTAAAGTATTGTTTATTGACATATGCAAGAAAAATGTATTAATCTAAAATAATAAAAAACCTTAAAATTAAGCCAACATTATTTGAGATTAATTGTATTGTCTCTAAACACAAACAATTAATTTTAAATACTTAAATGTCAGCTTAATGTAAAGTGTTTTTTTTTTAATTTTATATAAAACCTTAATATTTCACATTTAATTTGTATTTAAATACATAAAGTCAGACTAAATCTAAGATTTTTTTATTTTTATTTTAGATAAATCTTAACTTTAATATTTTGTTTGTATTCAAATATTGTCACCTTAAACTTAACATTTAACATCATTGTAAACGTTTAAAAAGTTAGATTTTTATTTTACACAATCTGAAATAAATGTTAATTTCTCATTGAGTCCTTCTCATTACATTATACTGTGAAAGTGAGACTGACAGAGTAAGCAAGCAGACTCTAACGGGACTGACTTGTAGTAGGGGAGCGTCTCAATCATTTTCCAGTTGACGTAATTTGCAGCAGTCTCCTCCAGTGTACAAACACGGGTCATCTGGATTTTGGCCACCTGCCAGAAGCGCTCGTGCTCGACGAGCGTCTCTTGCATCTCCCGTCTCAGCAGAAGATACACACCCTCCAGTGTGTCTTCATAAACCTGCCAATGACACATCACTCCATCAAACAATATTCCACCTAACCTTGCTCCTGAAAAAGTGGATGCATAAGAGAACAGGATCACATTTGCATAATAAAAGCACAGGGAAAAAGAAGTGAAATAAAATTTAAATTGCACACAAAGTATGGTCTAATTTTTTCTAAGAAAAAACAAAAATGCTGATATCAAGCATGCAGGTTAGACAATGCACATACATGAAAACCATGAAACCAAAGAGATTACATTAACCTTGGCTGGAAAACATAAAATGCACATTTAGTGTCTCTCTGGTCCTTTCTGTGTCCTTGGACGGTCACGTGTGTTGTAAACCAGTGTATAATGGCAGGAGCGTCTGTACGCTCAGACGTGCGATATAATTGACTGGGACATGCACCGATACGTCTATAATCCATTTAGGCAGCCATTAGATAGGAGCGTCTGCTCACGCCGTGACCTGTGAAATCATTTTCCCTGGCTAATGAAATGCAGAAGATGAGCACTGGCGGAATATTTAAGATCATGTCCTTTGAGGAACTTATTTGCCATTTTTTGAGATGGGGAAGAAAGATATCAGCTGGAACAGAACTGGGAACAATCATGTGGGAAGAAAAGTTAGTCCCTGGAAAGACAGCATGTCAAGTTTATTCAAACATCACAATGCACACCAGGGAGAGAGGACTCTGTCAAAGAAAAAAAATTGGACTGAAATATTGTTCAGCTTCCTGCATGCATTCCATAGACGTACCTTTCTTCGCTTGAGTCGGCCCCAGTCGCGGCCCAGGATCCAGGCCACGAGAGACTTGCACATGGAGAAGTAGTTTCCGACAGTCTGAATCCCTGACGGAGACAAACAAGTAAGAGTCAGAACATGAGATGATATTCCAGGAGACTGGAGGAGTAACATTTGATCTACAGATGGATTTCCTGCCAGAGGACTGGCACAGGCATAGTTCCTCAAGAGAGAGCGCCACACGAGACCGACAAAGAACACAAAACACGATCAAAGACAACAGGTTTTGCTCGACTCTGAAAGGGTTCTCAGATCAAGCCAATTCTCCAGCAGAGGCTGACCGATACAGCAAATGCTAATAACCAAGGTAGGTATGTGTAAATAACAGGCTAATACTTTTGTTAAAAAATAAATAAAAATAATAAATAAGTGAATAAATAATTAAATAAATGTTATTAAAACACTATAATACAAAGACAGTTAAACAAAATACATGCCATTAAAAATTAAACAGCTGAAATAGTTAATTATATAATACCATGTATTGTTTATTTAAAAACAACACACATTAAGATTTTATACATTAGAGCATTCTCTGTCTCTCATATATATATATATATTTTTTTTTTTTTAAGCACATGGTATTATATAATTACATTATTTTTAGCTTTTTAGTTTTATATTTATTTATTTTTTACACACACAGACATACACAAACAATAGTTAACTTAAATATTTAGAAACTATAAAAAAAAAATTTATGAATAAATAAGTACGCATTGTTTATAACAAATACCTAAAATACTTGCAATGGCAACAACAGCAAATGAAATACAGCTAATAAGAAAATAGTGTAACTAATAGCATACATTTTGTTTAAATAAAAAGTACATTGAAGCTACGATTAATTTTACATACATTAGAGCAATAAATTACTATTACAATGTATAAAATAAATAACAGTATGCATTGTTTAATAATAATAATAATAATAAATAATAAATATAATAATAATATCAACACCACCACCACAACAATTTTAAAAATACATTAAAATAAAACTGCTCAAATAGCAATAAACACAAAGCTATGTGCAACTACGCAACAATTTATAGCATGCATTATACCCACAATTATTTTATTTATATATATATATATATATATATATATATATAGATATAGATATAGATATAGATATAGATATATAGATATATACAGATATATATATAAATGGCAATAAAAATTAATTACACAATACAGCTACATAATAGCATGCATTTATTATAAAAACACTTATTTTATTATTTTTACAACATACATTAGAGCTATTAATAAAAAAAAATATATAAAACAACAACAACAAAATTATACAACAGTATGCACTGTGTTTATTAAAAATACATAATTTTAAAATCTACCACTACTAATACTACGACTACTAAATACAGCTATACAACTACAACAATTCTTATTATAATTATGATTAAACCAAATAACTTACCCAGGCTCTCATCTCCCCGGGCTAATTGGCCTCTCCAGTAGTCTTTGGTAACGGGGTGCAGGGATGCCAGGTACCTCACATCACACAGAGTTTCACCCCAGGTGGCCACTTTTTTCTTGCTGTGCTTTTTCCACTGCAGGAAAATGGATCGCAGCTGCTTGTTGTATGGAGCCGGTTGACGAAACAACCAATATGTGAAAAGCCACTGGAACCGGCACTGGACGTACTGATGGTACATGGACTCCAACTCGGTGTGCTCTAAAAACAGCACATAAAATAGTTGTAAACACCAACAATACTACAGATTGAAAGCTAACAGACCCAAAACATCTCATATGGAAGTAACACTGTAATAAAATACAGATAAGCATTAATACAGAAATCTGCACAACCTTACAGAAACTCCAAAACTTCCAAAGTTTGAAAGACCTTTAGACCATCACTGAATAGGATGCACTGCATCCCCTTCAAAGCTAAAAGCTATAGAACATAAGCCTTTTATATACTAGAGTATTAAAAGAAACCAGAAATACCAGGTGAGGGTGAACTATGAGTCACAGTCCTTCTCCAGACACATCACTCAAAAACTGTGTGTTATATCCCAACTCCCCGATCAAGGGTCCATCACAGCAGTTTGAAGTGAGCCACCAGAGCAAAACATTGGATTACTAACATCTTTCTTCAGAAATCCCATTACTTTTAGAGGGGGAAAGGAAACGTATACAGCTAAGACATATAAAAGGTCAACCAGACCAACGAGTGCACCCAGAGACCCGTGTCCTTTTGGTTAGGAAGACAACACAATACATCTGCTGTGAGCAAACCATGAACTTGTTTGCCATTTTTCAGAGTCTAAACGCAATGCACAAGTGCCAGAAATTTAACTGCAGTTGGCTGGATTCACTCCAGCACTCAGAGAGAATTAAAATAAGGTGTTATAATGCATAATATATATTTTTAGCAATATTAAATCACAGTATTTACAGCGTTGGTTATCACACTTCTTATTTGGCCACTAAGCTTCTTAAAGACCAAGTTTCATGAAATGGGATGCAGATCTCTCACCACTGTTTTGGTGCTGGCTGAGAACATGCTGGAAGACCAGAGAGATGCTTCCATGATGCTCCAATGCAAGATGATACAGCTCTCTCCATTCAAACTTGAGGGTGTCACAATCTTCAGTTTTCTCTAAAAAAAAACAGAATAAAGCATGTTAGGCTAAAAATAAACATGGAAAGCCCGTGTGACAGATGAGAGTATGAACACCTTGGAGTTTGTCCTGGAACAAATCTGCAGTGATTCCCCATAGTTTCTCTACGTCGCTGCAGGGAAGCCTCACTGAAGGCAAGGGAACGCTTTCTTCCAGCACGAGCCACTGGATCCAGTACTTGTGCGGCGCAAGGGGGATCTCCACAAAGAGTTTCTCCTGAAATGCACGGTTACAGTGGATGTTTCTGAAGAGGGACCGCCACATAAAAACCAAGCGGAAGGCAGTTTTGCCTGGTACGGGACACCGGACATTGGTATATGACAGACTGACTCCAAACGAATCCTGTGGAGAGCAAATGTGGAGAGAATTAGCATGTGAATGACAGTCTGTTAGGACCACTTTAAAAATAAAATAAAATATGAAATTAATATTAAATAATAAAATAAAAGAAATAAAGAAATATTAAATAAAATAAATAAATATGAAATAATAAATAAATACTATATGTAGTAAAAAGGGTAAAATAAATAAACACATAAAATAAAAATCTAATTAATAGTCTTCATTTTGTTAGCATTGACTACAAAAAAAAGTTGAAAAGTGAAAACCAAACTAAAAACGAGCCTTCATTGTTACACTTTACTAACAAAATGTATTTAAAACACTGACTATTCGAATCATATTTTAGCTTAATTCACATTTGTATTTTTCATTCACTTAAGCTTTCCATGCATTCAAAGATTGATTATAGCAGAAGCAAATATCATTTGTACAAGTTATTCAATAACTATGGAAGCCCGTTTCCACCACTGAATTAAAAAAAAATAAAAATAAATAAATAAAAATAAATAAATCACAATTCTGCCCCCCCCCATTACAATTGCGAGTTTACATCTCGCATTCACTTTTTTCCTAGAATTGTAAGATATACTCACAATTCTGACCTTTTTCTTAAAATTGTGTGATATTCAGAATTCTGACTTTTTTTTTCCCCTCAACTGCGTGATAAAGTCACAACTGCAAGTTTATCTCACAATTCTGAGAAAAAAAAAAAGTCAAAATTGCACATTTATATTTTTTGTTTCTGACTTTATAACTCACAATTTTGAGTTTATCACAATTCTGAGGAGGAAAAAAAAAAAGTCAGAATTATGAGTTTGCATCATGCAAATTGGAGTAAAAAAAAAAAAAAAGTCAGAATTGTGAGAAAGTCACAATAACTTTTTTTATATAGTGTTTTCACGACATCATTTGGCGGCACAGTTTAAACTGTACAAAACAGCATTTTATGCTGATTAGTGCTGACGATAATGATCAATTATTGTAATGTTTTGGGCTGTACTAATCAGTCGGACTGAAAAAACATTGAGTACTATATACTGCCAAAAGTTATAACAAATCAAGGAGAAGAGTGCAAAAAAAAAACTGTCTGAGGACGTTTGTGGTTGACCAAACTGAACCAGGATTTCCAGGGCAAGAATCTTGACAACATTTGTGTTTGTTCTTATTTCCAGTCAGGTAGGTGAAATATTAGGCTAATATCATAATTAATACTGTTCATATTTATCTTTTACCATATATTAACTATTTCACCCTTTCCTGCGCACTGGGCCCTTCTCTAAATTAATTAGCAGCTTCCAAACGTTTTTTTCCCGCAGTTTAGACAGCATAAACTAACAAAACAACATATTCTGTAGTATTATTAACCCTGCAATAAACGATATTGTTTACATCCGAGTATCTCCCAATATGGCCGCGCATCCGGGTAACTGGGAGCAGCGCTAAATGACTAAAATCGTTTTATGAACGAATCATGCATCTCATTCTTATATATAAATTATCTGACAGATCATTCATAAAATGACCCAAAGACGTTAAAACTTCGGATTCTGTTTCCTATTTTAACTTGGTTTGACTTTATTCTGAGTTGGGTGGTTGCAAGATTTAACTATTCACCTGTAACACGCTGTTCACCGTTCGCCACCTACTCGCTTAGGTATGTACTGAATTAACTGAAAATTGGTGTGTCTAACCATATTATTGGGTATGAGACTTAATTAACTCATTTAAAAGCTTCGAGTCACTGTGATGAATCAAAAATCTAATTTCAAAGCAAATTATAGGCCTACCTGGAAGTGTGTGGTCCAGAGAGAGTTGCAGGAACAAACTCGGAACAATAAGCTACACGTGCTGCCGAGCCTCAGCAGCGACACTGGGTCCAAGTTCCTCAGTATAGCCAAGAGAACTTCATCACTTAAATGCAGTAAGCCCGTCGTGTCGTCGCTTCTTTCTGAAGTAATATCTGCTGTATTCAGATAGGAGTCATCGTCTGTGGCGGCAGTCAGACAGGAGAATTGCTCCAACAACTCACGCTCCCAGGTCGCGCTGAGGTCTGCCATACCTGTGCCGGTGTCACCGCCCTGCTCGGAGCCACCTCTCAGGTGTTAAAGGTTAGGAAGAAACCACCTGAGAGAGGTCACAGGGTGGTGAATCTCAAAGGAGTTGCTCATGAATATTAGTAGATCATGAATATAAATGAAGTCACGCCGACGTTGCTTGGCAACATACCTGCTTAAATTAATTAACATTCATAAGGCAAGCGTTTAATTCGCCAAGCCAATCGGATAGGCATTCTTGGAACGTTACGTAATAAATATTCATAAGATAAACACTTCATTTCCCAACAGCAATGACAAAAATGCATTTCTTATTTGCAGTGTTTGTAATGCTAATTTATTCTACGCTCTGTCTTGAATATCTTGAATTCACCGTTTGAGAGGTGAATTTTACTTTTGATGTTGCTGTTGTCCCGCACCTGAAGTTCCCACTGGGGTCAAAATAGTACTTTTGTCTGTTGTAGGGATTATTTGAACGTTTATTAGCATAATTTACTTACCCTCAAGTTGTTCCAAACAGGCATGAATTTCTTTCATCTCTTTAGCACAACAGACGATATGTGAGTAACCACGCATTATAGAAAAAATACTATAAAAGTCTGACTGATTCGATACCAACATTTTCAATATGTTTTGTGTTCACATCAACCTTATTTTTCCTGTAAGAGTGGGCGTGGTCATCTATAAATTTTATGAATCTGGCTTCCGGTCTTATGGCTTCAAGCTATTTTAGCTGTATAAAACAGCTCGTTTAGCTGCTTGATATTGCAAATTGGTGTGTCTAACCATATTATTTTAATTTATTATCTTAATTATGAACACAGTGGTTTGTAGTGCAAACAGTTTTACCATTTACTGCAGGTTGTTATTCTTCTCAGCACTTACATGTACGTCGCGATTTGGTCAGTTACCCGGATGCGTGGCGATATTGGCAATACTCAGATGTAAACAACAGCATGGATTGCATGGTTAATGTACTACTGAATACGTTGTTCTGCTAATATATGCTGTCTAAACCACGGAAAAATGTGTGGAAGCTGCTAAATCATATAGAAAAGGACTTAGTAAGCAGGAAAGGGCACAATATTTTGACAAACTAAAGTTAATAGGTGGTAAAGACACGTACAAGTAGTATTAATTAAGATATTAGCTTAATATTTCATATTTTCAATTCATATTTTTTTTCAATTTTCAGCTTAATATTCTACCTGACCAGAAATGATAAGAACAAACATAAATGTTGTCAAGATTTTTGCCCTGGAAATCCTAGTTCAGTTTTTGGCAGTCTATAGTACTCCAAATGTAAGTACATCCCAAAACATGACAATAATTGACCATTTTCAGCAGCAATAATCAGCAAAATGTGCGAGTTTCGTTCAGTTCAGTGGCACTGTTTATGTTCAGTGCCACCAATATGGCCGATTGATGACATTGTGAAAACACTCTTTAGCAGCTAATGAACTGGAAGACTCACCTATGGGCTTACGTCTACATTGAAGAAAAAGGTTTGGAATGATGTAAGCATGAGTATGATGACAGAATTGACCTTTTTGGCTAAACTATTCCTTTAAATTGTAGTTTACACCATTACTCATCTGATATGTAAAAGTTTGAATGTGATGTAATGTTTTGCGAGGTCAAATACATTTTTTCCCAGTCTTTGCCATTCATGTTTTTGAGTTTAAGACAAATATACTTTATTTTAAGCAAGTCAGACACATTAAGAATTTCCAATATTTAAATGACAACTTAAGAATGAACAAAAAAATAAAATGAAACTCAGAAATCAGTTCAGAATAACTTTACATGTATTGTACTGGATTTCATCCAAATAAGATAATTAAGACTGAACTGCTTATAAAACAAAGACAAGTGCCGTAAAATAGTTTACAAGTTTACAATCAATTGCTATTACACAGACTTTTATATTTAATACAAATGCATGTACCCTTTTTCTTGGCAGAATTAAAACAATATGACAAACATTTAAAAAAAATGAATATGGTATAACAATTAAAGAAGGGTGTAAAATCATAATTTTTTTTTTTTACCCTTTTCATATTTCTGACTGATGAATGGAAATATTTATAATTTTGAGCAGATGATACAATATGCAATCATGACGTCCAATACTGATGATGCTGTTTTTGAGTCATGATTACTTACTGGCTAATGTAATCCACAATAATATTACATGGCAAGGCACTGGCTCAAATCAGCATTGTAAAACTCAGAATGCAGTTTTCCAGAGACGTCATCAGATAGATGTCATTAAAAATGTAAAATATTGATGAAACTATAATGAAACTTTAAAATACAATGAACCCTTTGTGCTCGTATAAGAAAATAAAACATTCACAATTGAGCATTTGGACAAAACAGTCAGCACAAATCCTTCTAAACACTTAATTTGCCGCGGGGGGGGAAAGAGGCAATGAGGTGAAATCATCTCTATACATGATGGATCTGATATCTCAGATATACAGAAGTCACTGCTACCTATTGACAGTTCGTGATCACAGTGTACTCATTTGCTACGTGGTTGATTACATCATTCGGTGATCATTATCATTTGTTTTTCTACAGACTGCTGGGCCGGGCAGTGGATGATTGGTTTCGAGAGACCACGCCCCCCTCAGGCTACTCGTATACGAGGCTCCTCCTCTATTTCCTGACCCAGGCTCGTATAGGTCACTGAAGGCTCCAGCGGCCCCACGGTGGGCGTGTCTGTGATGGCGTTTCCCGCGTTGCGGAACTGTTTATAAACGCGAGGATCCTGTGCCACGTAGGTGGAGGAGGAGGAGTAGAGGATCAGTCCCAGGATGATGATGAAGAAGGACAGCAGGTAAAGCCCTGAAAACTGAAGACAAACAACATGATGAACTTCATATAGTGTGCTTAAAAAGTGACTTAAAATTCAATAATTCAATAATCATAAATTCAAATTTATTAATTCTAAATAGAACAGTGATTTAAAACTTCAAATCATAATCTTGGAATTCTAAATAGAACACTTTAAATCACAAAGTGAAAATTTTAAATTATAATGTACTATTTTTAATTAGAACAGTGACTTTAAACTGTAAAACTGTAAATTCAAAACATAACATTGATTTATACTGTAAATTTTCAATATTTAAATGGAATACTAATTTAAAACTTTAGATCATAATTTACTATAATTTTAAATTAAACACTGATTTAAATAATGACTAGAAACAGATAATAATAATTTATTGATTTATTTATTGTAAATAGAACAATGGTTTAAAAATATAAATCATGATTTATTAATTTTAAATAAAACACAGCTTTAAACTGTTAATTATTAATTATTACTTGTAAATAGAACATTGATTTAAAACTTCAAATCATATTTTAATTTACTTTTAAATAGAACACTAACTTAAAACTATAAATCATGATTAATTCTAAATAGAACACTGATTTAAAACCTTAAATAATAATTTACTAATTCTAAATAAAACACTTTTAAAACTAAATCATAACTTACTATAACTTTGAATAGAACAGATTTAAATACTGATTAGGAACACTGATCAAAAATAATATTATATTATATTTTTATAATTGATTCATTAATTCTAAATAGAACACCGATTTAAAACTGTAAACCATAATTTATTATTCTAAATAGCACACTGATTTAATTATTTATTACTTCTAAAGAGAACATTGATTTAAAATTTCAAATCATGATCTTGTAATTCTAAATAGAACAATTTAAATCACAAAATGAAAACTTTAAATGAAAATGTAATACTTTTAGAACAGTGACTTTAAACTGTAATTCATGATTTATTAATTAAATAAAACTAATTTAAAACTTCAAAACATAATTTACTACTACACTGATTTAGAACACGTACTAAACAGAAACACTGATTTAAACTGTGAGTTATTATTTATACTTCTAAATAGAACACTAATTTAAAACTTGAAAAATGTATTAATTCTAAACAGAACACTGGGAAATCATGACTTTGAACTAGAACACTGATTTAAAATTTTAAAATTGTAATTTATTCACTCTAAATAAAAACCTAATTTAAAACGTCATACCATAATTTATTAATTCTAAATAAAACACTAATTTAAAACTTCAAATCATAATTTACTACTACAGAACGCTGATTTAAAACTGTAAATCATGATATTGTATTTCTAAATAAATTATTTAAAACAATTTAAAAATCATAATTTAGTACTCTTAAATAGAACAGTGACTTCTAAATCATGATTTATTCTAAACTGAACCCTGATTTAAAACTGCAAATCATCCCTTATTAATAATAAATCAGATCATTCAAAATCTGCATGCTATTATTTGTTCTATGGAACATGAAAGAAGAAGAAAAACTTGACAGTCACAGTCACATATGTCTGTATGGAAAAGAGTTATTAAAAACATTCCTTTCTTGTTCCATTGACAAAATAACAACATACAGATTGGAGCTAAATGGGGGTGAGTAAATAATGACAGAATATTCATTTCTGAGCAGATGTTCTTCTCCATATGGTGTAATGACAGTCACTGCAGACATTGTTTGCTCAAAAGAGGAACTATAAATATGTCACATTAGGGTCATATTTCATTAATGAACATGAGGGAATCAGACATGCAGGCCCAACAGGAGAGATTCCACCAAGAATGAACTAATGAGAAAAAGCAGCAGCTGTAATAGAGATGGAGCGAAGCACGTTCAGACGAACGATTCACTCTCAGTGTGAGTCTACTGTTCAAGGCATGAGGTCGGTGATTATAATTATGATGGGATGGCATTAATAATTGAATAATGGTTTAAAATTCATGTTGTGAGACCAAAGGGCAAAACATGTGCATTAATGTGATTTAGGGGATGCTTATATTTCCCACAATACTCTAATTTATCCCAAAGTCTTCAGCATGATGCCAAATTACATGACAGGTTTAGGATGGATAATGGAAATTTACAGTCATCAACTGAAAGGGAGCCATATCTAAAAATCTGAATTTTGCCACGTTTTTTGAATCTTAGAAAGATGCTGGAGTATTTTTACAGACTAAACCTTAAAAAACACTTTAACAGCTAAATTATACCCTGGAATGTGATGTAAAATAAAGTTGCACTACTGACAATGCCATTTTTGAGCAGTGCATTGTATTTCGCTCTGCGTTGTGGTCAAGCAGGGACTCGATGCCTTTGACAGCGCTCTGAAAATAGCACCAACAATCACGACTTTGAAAACTGAAATGCCAAAGCCTCGCTCTATTTGCCGTCACTCATTCTCCAAATCACATCAATAGTTCTTCATCCGCAGGGTCTGAGGTGTGGATGAGCATCACAACAATCAGTCGTGCTGTGAACAATGGCCTCTCAGCTCGATCGTGGCCCATTTCTGAGCCACATGCCGCCCACCTATAATGCCTGTAATTAAGGGCTTCAGCCTTCAGCTTTGGCCCATATGAGCAGGATTCATTATTAAATTCTTTATTAAAAAATAAAGAAAGAAACAAATAAATAAATACGTCAGAATAATTTAGGTTAGCAAATATATTTAATGCTGCAATGCATACTGGAAGCTCACATTGTTCAATATAAAAGTGTTTGATCAGAAAACATCATTATGCTAGTTTTGGGACATGAAACATGATTTTTACATAAATTCAGAGCAGGGCTGGGCAATAATTCGATAACGATAATCATTGCGATACGATATAAGTTCGATATCATTTTTATGTACCAAAAGCGGAACTCATTTGAATCGCACCACACAGACTGTTTATCCACTCGGGTCAAAGTTCAAACTGCCACGCTGCGCGAGCTCACTAGAGAAGATGCATTTACTCCGTCACGTAAGCACTAAATAGCGCTGTGGATTCAGTGATGAACACAAATGACTCTGTGATTCAAACTAGTTTAATGCTGTGTGCAACGAGACAGTCAGAAGGCTTTTCAATCTACACATCGCCATCATTTACCATGGATTTACTGTAGTAACACTCACTGCACCATGGTATTGTGCCAGAAATGTGGGATATTCATACTGAATTTTATTACAGGAGTAATGGTATGTAATTATAGTATGTATGTATTTGTGATTAAGCTATAGCATGTGTGCATTTATAATGAATGTCTTTAGACTACCGTTTTTAATACAAATAGGCTACCTGTAAAACCATGTAGTTATATTTTTACCATGGTACTGAGGTACCATTATGTGTAGTTTTAACAGTGTTTATCATGATTTAAAATGTATGCTTGCTACTATGGGAGACCAATGCTTAATTTAAAAAAAAAAACTGGGACAGAATAAATTTAATTTAATTTTTACAGATGTTACTGATTGATATTGAACAAAAATTTACCTGTGCATCCTCAAGCTACTATCAAATGTGCATTTCTAAGAGACAAATAAAGTGATATTATTATTATTATTATTATTATCATCATTATCATTATCAGACAACCCTTTCTTGATTTGAAACAATATAACTCATTAGAACATGCAGAAATTAATTTTTCTATTTAGATATTTCTTTTGTTAAAGGGGACATTGGATGCAAAGTTCACTTTTACATGTTGTTTAAACATTAATGTGTGTTGGCAGTGTATGTACAAATTTATCCTATAATGGTAAAAATCCATGTAGTGGTTTTTAATTAATCTGTAAAAATAATATTCCCTTTATCAAATCGAGCCGTTCTCAGATGTCTGTCATTGTGGCGTCACACCAACAGATGCCGCTCCCACGATAGTTGATTGACATGAGCGTCTTACCTCAGATCAGCTGTAACAGACAGTCCTCTTTGTTTTGATGCCAGAGCAGGGATGTAAGTTAGACAAGAATATCTGCGATTGAGCGATTGAGGTGTTGTGTTGCTGGATGTAATAATGAACATAGTGGTCGTCATTTACTCCCGACATCTGAGCCCCTGAAGAGAGGGGCGGGGCGAGCAGAGCTCATTTGTATTTAAAGCAGCCTCGATCAGAACGATTTTTGCACAGCTGATTTTAGCAAGGTAAAAAGGGTGTTGTTTTACACTACCATTGAGAATTTTTAACCAAAGAATATTATAGACTTTTCATTAAGACCCTGAAGAATCATGTGGAAAATGGGCATCCGATGACCCCTTTAAGGAAAATTACTGGTCTGGTTTCTACAACTTTCACTTTTTAAACTTGAAATAAATAAAAATTTGACATCTATTGTGATAATTATCAATATCGACTGATATGAAAAAAATTATCGTGATCATATTGCCCAGCCCTAATTCAGAGTATCAAAATATCTGTGACTCATTAAGCCTCATTTGCAATTGCTTTTAGTGTTTTTTTAGCTGTTCACATCTCATGTAAAAGCTCCAATAGAGAGGACCACCGTGAGACCATCGGCGTCTCCCACCACACTGAGCCGAGGCGACTCTAGTGTAAAAACGACATGCATGCACACACTCATAAATATTTGCTAGCACATACACTCCAAAGCCCTGCAGTGATAGACATTAGGCTTTTGAAGTCTAGAGAAACTCCACAGAGAATTTTAAATAAACTTTGACACTTTCTTGCAGTTTGCAGCCCTCTGCTGCCTTTTCCCCCTCGAGCATCACAGCAGAATAAATATTTCCAATAAATCAATAAAGCCAAGTCACACAACGTCCTGGCGAGGCTTTTGTGCATATCCAGAGTTGCTTTTCATAAAATCAAGTCTGTATAAATCTGTCAGCGTGTCCATGGGCACATAGGAAAAATTACTAATTTGAAGACAAGACGTTTAGGATGGCCTTAAAAGATCTTAAAAGAACCCAGAAGGACTTGCTTTTAATCTGAAGATATCTATTCCCTTTCTCAGATGGTATCTAGAACGAATTCGAAGATCTGAGGAACCTGTGATGCAACTTCAAGAACTTTTTAATCTCTAAAACAGCATATAAACAACTTGAGAACTGAACAGCAAAATGTTTTTGATAAGGAAATGTTTTTTTTGATAAAGAACCTTTATTTTTAGAGGTTTTGGGTGTAGGGCTGATTTATGACAGACCGTTTCACCTCAGAGACAAAATAAAAAGGTAAATGTGCGATAAAGTTTACATTAACATTTGGAGAAAGTCACAAATGTGAAAAATTAAGTGACAATTTCAAAAAAATCAAGATGCAGTTGTGAGAAAAAATAACAATTGTGTGAGATAATGCTGCAATTTTGAGATATAAAGTCTCAATTCTGAGAAATAAAAGTGACCCTGGATCACAAAACCAGTCTTAAGTAGCACAGGTATATTTGTAGCAATAGCCAACAATACATTGTATGGGTCAAAATTATTGATTTTTCTTTTACGCCAAAAATCATTAGGATGTTAAGTAAAAATCATGTTCCATGAAGAGATTTTCTAAATTTCCTACCGTAAATATATCAAAACTTGATTTCTGATTTTTGTAGGTGACAAATTTATAGGTGATTTTCTCAGTATTTAGATTTTTTTTGCACCCTCAGATTCCAGATTTTCACATAGTTGCATCTCAGCCAAATATTGTCATATCTTAACAAACCATACATAAATGGAGAGCAGCTTATTTATTCAGCTTTCATATGATGTATAAATCTCAGTTTTAAAAAACAGTTATAAAGCTGCAAGTGTGAAAACTAAAGTTAGAATTGTGTTTTTGAGAATCATGAGAAAATAAGTTGAAGTTTAAAGAAATAAAGATGCAGTTTTGATATTTGTAATCATTACAATTAAGTGTAAAGAAGTTGCAGTTGTGAGAAAGATGCAATTTTGAAAAAAAGTGACATTTATGTGATTCAGTGTTGCTAATTTGAGACACATAGGGACCTATGAAATCTGTTTTATTTTTCCCATATTTTTCCTGTTTTAATGGTTAAATGTAAAAAATATTAATACAAAAGCATGTCTATTTAATTAAAAATCATGAAACTTACACAATTTAACAGCAATTTATTAAAAGTAACAAAAATTAAATTTGTAAGGCCCTATGAAATTTTTTCCCCTCAAATTAATTTTATTTATTTATTTTATTCTTGTTTTATTCAGTTTTCCATTAATTTTCTGGACTTTATTTTAATGGTTTCATGAAATGTTAGTAATCAAAAGCATCTCAAATTAATTGATTTTATAAAAAAAAAAAATATATATATATATATATATATATATATTATTTATTTCTTTTTACCCCCCAAAAATACTGTGTTGTGTATTTACATTTTTCTGGTAAATATTCCTAAAAAAAAATAAGGTTTTAGTAAAAATTTTAGTAGTAGTAGTACTACTATCATTACATTAAGTAACATATTTCTGTCACAGTTTCTGTCACCAAACTTTTTGACAAGTTGCTGTTAAGTTTCTGTGTGCCCTTTAAGTTTCTGGTATATATATATGACGATAGCTTTTCTCAAAAGAAACTGTAAAATGCTAATGAAGTTGTAGAGATTATGTAGGCTGGAAACACTGTGCTTCAGCATGTGTGTATTAAACGAAACCATTGATTCACACAGAGACATGCAGAACATGCAGGATTCATATTTTCATATATGCATATTTTGTATTTTTGCAGCTTAATATTCACAGACACTAGTCCATACTGCATTTTGTTTTAAGTTTACTGACCTACTTCTAATTTATTATTAATCCAAAATTTGGCAAATTACGTGTCATTCCTCATTATACCGTAAATTCCATTTTTATGACTGGATTCTGCAATTCCGTCTGCGTTTTCCACACTGCGGAAATCATAGCGCCAATGTTGCAATTTTCAGAAATAATGATTGTGATATAAGAAAAGATGGAATATTTTTACAATTATCAGAAAATGAGTTAAAATCACAAGAAAATAAAGTTGCAACTGTGATATTTATTCACAATGACTAGTAATAAATTTGCGGTTGTGACATAAAGATGCAAGTAAAAGAAAAAATGACATTGTGTGGTTTTATGTTCTAATTAACAATAAGCAGTAAAGTCAAACTGTGAGATTGTGAGATACAAAGCTGCAATTGTGAGAAACAAAGTTACATTTTGAGATAAAACAAATATTGGCAATGCTTACTTACTATTTTTATTTTAACTCTAAGGTGGAAAAAGCTTTTCCAAAATAAAAAAACAGAAATACACCTGCCTGTGCATTTCCAGTTGAGTTTTTTTTTTTAAAGTTAACACACCTGAGAATTCAGTGCAGACCACAAGATAGAAATTAGGCAGATGGTTCGGGCAAACGTATGGAAGATTGAGCACAGCCGGAGTGATTTTCCAGTACTGCAAGGGTATTAGAGCCGGCAAGAGTAATATCTTTTGGAAAGGAATATATTCTGCTTACATCGGCGTGTGTCAGGTTGCTCATTTAAATATATCAAGTGGTGCTACGTGCCAGCATAACTATGATAAAGCACCTGCTATTTCAAGCCAGACACATGGTGCCCCCCTTTTCCCCAAGCATTAGGGGAGAAAAGAGTTTTCAACCAGGGTATAGTGATGTAATTACAATCTGTAAAAAAAAAAAAAGATGCCATACTCGCAATAAATCACACTGTAATATGCAAGGTGTACTGAGTGTCATATTTCAAAATGAAAGTTATGAACCAAAGATGGATTGTACTGTCCCAGAGACAAACAGCCATGCGTTGCAAAGGGTTGCAAAGAATTTTCACACAGACATAACTTTATGGTTTGTTTACCATTCATGTTCATTTTGACTCAGGGAGGATTTTCTTTTAATAATTATTGTGATTCTTGGGGATTTTTTCCGACTTTGTAAACAAATATTGTATTGAATCTTTCAATAAACTTGTTTTCTTTTAATTTAATTTCCTTTTGGAACTGAATGATCGTAAGCCTCATGGATCTGAGCTTATGCATCTCAATTTTTAGATGAACATTGCCAAAATAATTCCAAATAATGCATTTTTTCACTCAAAAACTGAGGTGCATAAGCTGAGATGAATGAGGCCTATGACTAATCAGATAAAATAAATACAAAACCTGTGATAATTGAAAGAAAACAAGTTGATAAAAAGATCAAAGCCAATATTTGTTTTTTATAAAAAGTATTTTTCTTACTTATTGTTCTTTAATGTAACTTTTACTTGCTTATCTCAAAAAATCAGTGGCTATATGTGAAAAATGTATTTTAAAAATGTTATGTTCTTAATATTTAATATTTTCTGTTTAATGTGTTAAAAATAATTAAATGAATTAGTACAGCATCCTTTTTATATTACTTGAATTTCTATTTTTGTTTACATTTTTGTAAACTTTTTTATATTATCATATTTATTTCTGTAATTTTATCAAACCAAATATTTTAGAGGGGCACTCAAACTAATAAAAAAAATTGCTACACCAAAAATAAATACATAAATAAATAAATAAATAAATAAAAAACAATGACACTTCCTTGAGTTAAATGCATAAATAAATAATTATTATTTATTTATTTATTTATTTTTATTTATTTATGTATTATTTATTTATTTAATTTATTAATATTTTTTAAAAAATGAATAGAATTTCAGATTAATTAAAATTAAATTAAAAATTTAATTCATTTTTAATAAAAACAACATTTTTGATACATTTTGATTAGTGAAAGGTGAAAAATATATAGAAACTTAATGGTTAATGTAAATGTTTATCTCACAATTCTGACTTTTTTTCATAATTGTGTTTACATCTCACAATTATTTCTTTCCTCAGAATGGCAACTCAATTCTGAGAAATAAAGTCAGAATTGTGAGATATTACAAACTCACATTTGCAAGAAAAAAAAAGTCGCAGTAAGCTTTATTTTTTATTCAGTGGCAGAAACAGACTTCTATAGAAAGAAAAAACGGAATTTTTGTAAATAAATAAAATAAATACTCAATATAAAATCAAATAAACACTCAATATTTGTTCAAAACATTTTGATTATAGAAAGGCAAAAAGAAAGAAACACTGAAAAAAAAAAAAGGAAAGAAAGAAACACTCAAAACATTTCCAAATTCAGAAAACCAGTGCCTCCAAAATGCTAAATGCAACATGAAACTGCACTGACCAAGTTAGTTGTGCAGCGTAGACCGATCACAAAGAAAAACATGTCTTGACCCAGTAATTACGCTGCAGTGACCTAAAAATGACCGATAATAGGTGGAAAACGGACTGTGCTCAGCATGCGAGCTTTTGTAGCCACATTCAAATTTCATATTCATTGATTTCAATGAATAAAATTAGTCAGCTATTAACAACTGTCCTCAACAAAGGAGACATGTTTACAGGAGCATTTAAAACCCCACACCGGCCTTGGTGTGCTGCGGGTAATGGCTGATACAGCATCCCTCCCCGCTGCTGCTTCGCTCCACCTTATTGTGAAATGAAACAGCACAGCCATTAAAGCAGACAAAAAGAAGCTTACAGTAAAAGCGCCAAGCCACGCTTTCAAATCAATGCTAACAGCCTTCATCTGGAGCAGACTAGTATTTCTCATTCATTACTAGACTTAATTATCGGCATAAAGGCTGTTAGTGTAGGACTACTGTACATACTAATGACCAAACATTGATTTCAAACTCAATGAATCATATCTTCATACAATATACAAAGTCATTCCCATAATGCATTGCCTTTTGAACTTGTGAATATGCTTGTGTAATTTAAGGAAATGTTTCTATAGAAAATTCTGTATCAATATTTAAAAATTATTAACACAATTAGTGTACAGTAAGGTTTTTTTTACCTTCCTGATTTTTTTAAATATTATATATATTATACATTTATTTTTATTGTTTATATTTTTGTAGACTTTTTGGTAACACTTCACAATAAGGTGTCGTTTGTTAACAAACGAACAATGAACAATACATTTATTACAGTATTTGTTCATTTTTGTTCATTGTTGTAACAAACACAACTTGTGATTTTAATTAATAATGCATTAGTAAATGCTTGAAATGAACATTAACTAATTATTTAATTAATAAATGCTGTACAAGTATCAATTATTCTTAGTTTGTTAACTAATGTTACCTAATGAATCTTATTGTAAAGTGTTACTGACTTTTTTTAATATGATCATATTCATTTTTTTATTACATTTTAAGTTAAAATAAGTACATTTTATTAAAATCTTATCTTTTTTTATTAAAATCTTATTAATTATATGACACCAAAAAATGTAAAAAAAAAAAAAAAAACTTTTAAATTAATTTTTAATTAAAACAACATTTGTTTGGAAACATTTTCAAAGGCAGAAGAAACATATATATATATATATTTATATATATATATATATATATATATATATATATATATATATATGTTTGTTTGTTTGTTTGTTTTTAATTACTACGTATTTGTTCAAAACATTTTGATTTGAAAAAAGGCAAAGAGAAAGAAACACTAAAATATTTTTACAAATAAATAAATGAGTCAATATTTGTTCTAAATATTTTGATTTGAGAAAGGCAAAAAACTTTTAATAAAAAAAACTTCTAATTTTTTAATGAAAGCAACATTTCTTTTAACAACATTTATTATTTTTTTTAAAAATAATAAAAAAGTTTTTTTAAAAACTCAATATTTGTTTAAAACATTTTGATTGGAGAAAGGCATAAGAAAGAAACACTAGAATATTTCTAATAAATGAATAAAACATTTTTTGAATCATTTCTGATTCCAGAAAGGCAACAATAAATAAATAAATTAATAATAATAATAATAATAAATTACTCAATATTTGTTTAAAACATTTTGATTAGAGAAAGGCATAAGAAGGAAACCCTAGAACATTTCTAATAAATAAATTAATAACTCAGTATTTGTTTGAAACATTCTGATTCAAGAAAGGCAAAGGCAAAAATAATAATAATATTGACAATAATAATAATAAATTACTTAGTAATAGTTTGACACATTTTGATTAGAGAAAAGCAAAAAGAAAGAAACACTAGAATATTTCTTTAAAAAAATACTCAATATTTGTTTAAAACATTTTGATTGGAGAAAGGCATAAGAAAGAAACACTAGAATATTTCTAATATTTCTAAATAAATAAATAAATAACACAATATTAGTTTGAAACATTCTGATTCCAGAAAGGCAAAAAGAAAGATATTTCAAAAAAAATAAATACATAAATAAATTAATAATAATAATAATAATAATAATAATAAATTACTCAATATTTGTTCAACACTTTTTGATTAGAGGAAGGCAAAAAGAAGAAACACTGAAATATTTTTCATATAAACTGTCTCATTTTAAAAGGCAGAGCAGATTGTCTGGAGTCATGGCTGAAATGGCAATATTTGCTCAATCCAAAGTAATGAAATGATCTAAAACTCACCCCTACTTTAACTAATATCTGATATTGTATAAAACGAATCAAACTAATATGATTCATCTTCAAACTGAGTTTAATATTTAATCCAATATATTCAGATATAAATAGGAGGACCCATAACTTCACTCCATCTATATCGATTGGAGCATATCAGTCAAGTCAGGCAGTTCAGATCCTTTCAGTATAATTCTAGCACACAGCTAAAGACATGAATATTGGCATATCTGCTGATTGAACAGTCTCCATTTCTCTCTGCGGCTTTCAAATGATTTGTTCTGTAACCAGCACATGCGTCCAGTAAAATTCTCATTAACAGCCTAAACAGTTTAATCTGGACCCGACCGCTGCCAATATGAAGATCCAACTATCAAACGATCTACTTTTCCTCATGGAACATGCTCCAAACAAGCCACAAAGTCCAAATCAAGTGCAAATCAAAGCCTAATTGCAGCGAGAACATGCTTGTGTCACACATCTAGCGGCTACCAAGATTTCAGGAAATTGAGCAACCTGTCAAGATCAGAACTCAATCATTACAGCTCATTTTTTTCTGAATTGGCTCAGCTGAACTGAACATCAAAGGCTATTGTGGGAATCAGCTTGATTCATATTTCAAACACACTCTCATCTACTTCTGTCTGACAAGCGGCAAATCACTGTGAAAAACATGCAAGCACGTTCAAAATGGTCTTAGCCAAGAGCGCGTATATGCCAATATCTGTCCGCCGCAGATATGGATTCATATAGAGTGCGGTCCAGAAGTCTGAGACCACTAGAATAAAAAGGCTTCTATTTTACACTTATTCATAATTTTTTAATTTAATTTTTAGATTATTGTATATTTTATATAAAACAGATTTATAACACACATTTTGATACAAGTTTTCTGTTATTATTATGATTATTATTATTGTTAGTGCATTAACCTTATTACATAATCAGCAATTTAAGATGTTTTTTATTTTTGCTTAAATGTCAGCAGCACTCAAATTGCATGAATTAATACAATTAGAATTTTTATTAATAGTTTAAATTTGTTTTTATTTTCTGTTTCATATTTCTGTTGTGTATTTGTCATTTTTATTAGGTTTTTTTTTTGGGGGGGGGGGTGTCTACGTAGTTTCATTCATTTTTATTTCAGTTTTAGCTTTAGTTATTTTAGTAAATCAACTTCATCTAAATGAAAATTAAAAAAAATCTTTAAAAAAAATTAAAAAATTAAAAATTTTATTTAAAATAAAATTTTATTTAAAATAAAAATAAAAAAAGGTTTTTATACAATATATATTTTATTTTATGTAATTCTTTTTTATTTAAAAAATAAAATTATATATTTTTAAATGTTTTAATGGTTTTAGAGTCAGTAAAAAACTATTATAGTTTGAATTGTTTAGTTTTTTTATTTTCCATTTTTCATTTCAGAATTTTGTTGTGTATTTGTCATTTTTATTAGTTTTTGTTTTTTTATTTGTCTACATAGTTTTTATTAATTTTTATTTGTTTTAGCTTTAGTTATTTTAAGTTAGTTTAGTTATTTTACATAAATTAAAATAAGAAATTTCATTAGCAACTATATGTATTAAAAAAAGGTTTTTTATACAATATATATTTTTTGTTTCATGTAATGTTTATTTTATTTTTAAAAATACAGTTATATTTTTAATATTTTAATCGTTCTAGAATCAGTGAAATACTATTGTAGTTTTAATTATTAGTTTGAACTGTTTTGTTTTTATTTTATATTTTAATTTCTTAATTTTGTTGCCTATTTGTCATTTTTATTCGTTTTTGGGTTTTTTGTCTGTCTACATATTTTTTATTAATTTTTATTTGTTTTAGCTTTAGCTTTTTTAAGTTAGTTTAGTTATTTTACTTAAATGAAAATAAGAAATTTCATCAGCAACTATATGTATTAAACTATGTTTTTTATACAATATATGATTTATTTTACTTTATTTTATGTCATGTAATGTTTATTTTATTTCAAAAATACAATTATATTTTTATATTTTAATGGTTTTAGAATCAGCAAAATACTATTATAGTTTAATTATTAGTAGTTGAATTGTTGTAGTTGAATTGTTGTAGTTATAGTAGTTGAAAATAGTTGTTTTTATTTTCTATTTTCATTTCATAATTTTGTTGTGTATTTGTAATTTTTATTAGTTTTTGGGTTTTTATTTCTACATAGCTTTATTCATTTTTATTTCAGTTTTAGCTTTAGTTATTTTACTAAATCAAGCTAATCTAAATGAAAATAAGTTTAAGTGTTTTATACAATATATATTTTATTTCATGTAATGTTTATTTTATTTTAAAATAAAATTACATTTTTAATGTTTTTAATGGTTTTAGAATCAGTGAAATACTATTATAGTTTTTATTATTAGTTTGAATTGTTTTTTTGTTTTGTTTTTTTCAATTTATATTTCATAATTGTGTCTTGTATTTGTCCTTTTTATTCGTTTTTGGGGTTTTTTATGCCTGCATAGTTTTTATTCATTTTTTTTTTTTTTTTTAGTTTTAGCTAGTTAATCTAAATGAAAAAAAGTTTAAGTTTTTTTTATAGAATATATATTTCATTTCATGTAATGTTTATTTTCACTCAAATTTTTAAATGTTTTTTCACTATAGTGCACACATAAGCTTTAAACATAGCTTAATCTGATTTGAGAGCCTTAACTATTTCATAATTTTAGACTATATATATTTCAAATTAAGATATTTTAAGGGTTTTAAGGGTGGCAGATAAGTAAACCTTCTGTCATATTCCATATAAAGAACATTTTCTGTGCTCAAATATTTCATAGTGTTGTTTTCTCGGGTCATTATGCGGTACACATGAAAGCTAGGGGTTACATCAGCGCGAAAGTAAGCCTGCAGACATGAAGCGCCTCCAAATGAATCTCTCTCCAGCCCTGAACTGAATGCCAGAGCCATTTGTAAGCGCTCTCAGATTCTCTGCACGCTGTTGTTATTGCTGGTCGGCAGTCTGCACCTGCAGTCTCATCTCCTTTATTTTTGTGTCTGGCCTTTTGTCTTCTGAAACCTGGTTTCTGCTCACGACGCAAACTCAAGGTCCTTTTGAGTGTATAGCGGAGCCTAAAAGTCTGAGACTGCAGTCAGGATCTCATATCATTAAATGAATAAGAAAAGGTATGAGAAATATTTTAGATTGTGCACTATTTCTAGGTCACTAATAAGCACATTTGTGACATTCATGTACAGTCAGTCAGACGTTTTTGCTTTCATGCTCTTTGGATCCTCTTAAATCAGGGTTATAAGCGTTAACTAAAACCATTAAACCATTTAAAAAAACATTACTTGAAATTAAATTATAGAAATAATATTTATTTAATACAGCTGCTCAGGAAAGTTTCTCATTTTCATTTTGCTTAATTTGATTTACCTAAGTACCTAACACTGAAATAACATTTAATAAAAATTACGTAGACATAAAAATCCCTAAAAACAAATTTAAAAGAGAACAAAAATACAACAAAATTATTCACATTTTAAAATTAAAATATAACAAATAAATTATAAATTAAATATTAATTAAATATAAATTAAACTATTAAGAAAAACTATTATAGTATTTCACTGATTGTAAAAGCATTAAAAAAGATTTAAAAATATAATTGTATTTTTGGAATAAAATAAACATTACATGACTTATTTTATTACATATATTTGCTAAGGATTTTTTCATTTTAATTTAGATGAACTTGATTTACTAAAATAACTAAAGCTAAAAAATAAATAAAAATTAATAAAAAAAACTATGTAGACATATAAAAACACCCAAAAACTAATGGAAATGACAAATACACAACAAAATTAGGAAATAAAAATGGAATATAAACAACAAAACGATTCAAACTGTTAATAAAAACTAGAACAGTATTTTAAATATATATATATATATATATATATATATATATATATATATAAAAAATTGTATTTCTTATTTTCATTTAGATTAACTTGATTTACTAAAATAACTTTAGTAAATTTTTAATAATTTTTATTTGTTTTAGCTTTAGCTTTTTTAAGTTAGTTTAGTTATTTTACTTAAATGAAAATAAGAAATGTCATCAGCAACTATATGTATTAAAATATGTTTTTTATACAATATATGATTTATTTTATTTTATTTTATTTCATGTAATGTTTATTTTATTTCAAAAATACAATTATATTTTTATATTTTAATGGTTTTAGAATCAGCAAAATACTATTATAGTTTAATTATTAGTAGTTGAATTGTTGTAGTTATAGTAGTTGAAAATAGTTGAATTGTTTTGTTTTTATTTTCTATTTTCATTTCATAATTTTGTTGTGTATTTGTAAAGTTAAAACTGAAATAAAAATTAATACAAACTACGTAGACATATAAAACCCCCCCAAAACTAATGAAAACACAACAAATACACAACAAAAGTATGAAATGAAAATGGAAAATAAAAAAAATTAAAAAAAACAAATTCAAACTATTAATAAAAACTATAATCGGATTTCACAGATTCTAAACACATTAAAACATTAAAAATATAATTGTATTTTTAAAATAAGAAAACATCACATGAAAAAAAAAAAAAATAATAATATATATATATATATATATATATATATGCTAAGGAATATTTCTAATTTTTTACTGATCCTAAAACCAATATATGGTTTGTAATATATTTGCATTTTTTTAAATGAAATAAACGTTAAATGAAATAAAATATATATTGTATATGAAAAACGTATTTTATTACATATAGTTGCTGAGGAAAATGTCTCATTTTAATTTAGATTAACTTGATTTACTAAAATAACTCAAGCTAAAACTGAAATCAAAATTAATACAAAAGATCTAGATATAAAAACCCCTCAAATGAATAAAAATGACGAATACATGAATAAATGAAACGAATAAATGAAAATGGAAAATAAAAAACAAAACAATTTAAACTATTAATAAAAACTATTCAGTGATTCTAAAAACATTAAACAATATAATTGTATTTTTAAAATAAAATTACAAACAAAACATTTGAAAAAAAACACAACATTAAATAAAATATATATTGTATAAAACTTATTATATATTGTTTATATATGTTGTGTATTATATATTGTATATTAACTTATTTTCCTTAGAAGCTATTTGTAATAAAATTTATCATTTTCATTTAAATTAACTTGATTTACTAAAATAACAAAAGCTAAAACTAAAATAAAAATTAATAAAAACTATGTAGACATATAAAAAAAACCCAAAACTAATAAAACTGACAAATACACAACAAAATTAAGAAATGAAAATGGAACATAAAAAACAAAACAATTGAAACTATTAATAAAACTATAATAGTATTTCACTGATTCTAAAAACATTAAAACATTTAAAAATAGAATTGTATTTTTGAAATATAATAAACATTACATTAAATAAAATTAAATACTAAAAAAAACTTAGACTTATTTTCCATAGAAACTATTTGAAATTAATTTGTAATTTCATTTAGACTAACTTTTCTAAATGTACTAAAATAACTAAAGCTAAAACTGAAATAAAAAAAAAATAATATATAGACTTAAAAAAACAAAAACTAATACAAATGACAAATTCACAACAAAGTTATGAAATGAAAACAAAAAACTGATTCTAAAAAAAATCAGTTAAAAAATACTGTATTTATGAAATACAATAAAAATGACATGAAATTTGAAATGTACTGTATAAAAAACATCTCAACATGTCTAGCAAACATGAACTGAAATCCATGATCATTTCTGCAGTTCAGACACAGACAGAAATGACAGCTGTGCTGAGCCTCTCCACAAAAAGGACATCCAAAACAAAGCCAGAGATGCTTTAGATGTGATTACAGCTTTTGTTATCACTAAAAAAATGCCGCTCCGCTCAAACCCAATCTGATTTCGTCGAACCGCTTTAACTGTTTCCAGCAAGCAGAGAGAATATGCAGGAACCCGGAGCTTTCTGCCGCTGGCGACAGAGATGGAGGCTTGTTTCATATCCATCAGACTATTTGTATTTCCTGAATCCTGAAGCTGAAAAACACAATCCTAAAACATTCACCTCAAGAGTCAGTTTTATAGCACATCCGTACCACTTCCATACTTCACTGTAATAGCACCGTAACCATTAAAACTAATCAGTGTGATACTCTGTATAATAATCAATTCAAAAGAAGCACACTGTCTTTTTGACCTCCAGACAGTGTAATCTGTACTAGACGAGAAACGGGAGTTTAAAACACTGCGCTCATTGTACAGTATGACTAATGGCTTTGTTCAGTGATGGCTTTAGTTGTAATGGTGGTGTTTAGAGATGAAGTCTCACATTGTGGCTGGATCCTTCCCTGAAGGCAAAGTGCCTCTGAAATCCCCAGATAAATCGTCTTAGTATTTCGGTGAAAAATCCTTGCTCGTTCTTGTAGAGGCGTTGTATTATTGCATTGTGAATTGGTCTCAATTCAGTGCAGCTTTGCAAAGTGGTTCATATTGAAGGATTGCAGCACAAACTACATTGAACCCAACGGCAAACTCGCAAGTAAGCGCTGCCGTGAACAGCGTTTGAAATTAACTTCTTCACTTCTTCAGCCAATTTGGTAACTACATTTTTAAGCTACCAGTCATTCAGAGTTTCTACAGTACAAGATAAAACGGAAATATCAGAAATAAACCAGATTATAAAGCAGAAATCACAGCTTTGATTTAAAGTATATTTATTATTAAACCAGAATTGAAAGTTTTCAGTTTTCAACAGTCAATCATTGTTTGCGGATGCCAGAAAAAGTAAAATAAAAATAAAATAAAATAAAATAACATTTAAAAAATATAAAATAAAATAAAATAATTAAAATATATAGTGCATAGGCTTCAGGGGGGTGGGGAATAAAATTATGTGCAGAATTTATGATTTTTTAACCTCTACAAAAGTAAGATGAAATAAATTAATAAAATAAAATAAGATACATAGTACATAGACATAGACTTCAGGGGGAAAATAAATGATGTGCAGAAATTAGGATTTTTTAATTTTTTACAAACCATGTTTTTGAGGGATGTGAAAGCTGCATGTTTCATACTGAATATAATAAAATACTAAAATAAAATAGAAATAAAGTAAAATAAAATAAAATAAAAAAAAAATCAAGAAAAATAAAAGAAAAACATAAAGAAAAATAATTAAAAAAAAAATGTATTACCTCCGGGGATGGGGAATTAATTATGTGCAGAATTTAGGATTCTTTAATCTCTACAAACCATGTTTTTGAGGAATGTGAAAGCTACATGTTTCATACTGAAAAAAAGTAAAATAAAATAATAAAATAAAATAAAATAATAAGAAATAAAGAAAAATAAAAAATAAAAAAATGAAAGACAAAATAAAGTAAAGTAAAAATAATAAAATAAAATTTTAAAAATAAAAAATAAATAAAATAAAATACTACATAGACGTTGGGGGAGGGAAAGGAAAGGGAAAATAAAATAATTGAGGAAAGGAAAATAAATAAATGATGTTTAATCTCTACAGACTATGTTTTTGAGGAATGTGAAAGCTGCGTGTTTCATACTGAAAAAATGAAGTAAAATAAAATAAAGTAATAAAAAAAAAAAAAAAAAAAAGATACAAGACAAAAAGAAAAATACAAGACAAAATAAAGTAAAATAAAACAACAAACTTTATTTAAAAATAAATAAAATAAAGTAAAATAATAAAGCTAAATAAAAAAATAAAGAAATATACAAGACAAAATAAAGTTAAATAAAATAAAATACATAGTACATAGACTTGAATGGGGAAAATAAATAAAGTGCAGAATTTAGGAGTCTTTCATCTCTAAAAAAAAACACGTTTTTGAGGATTTGTGAAAGCTGCATGTTTCATACTGAAAACACAGAGTCCTTCTCTGAGAAGGAGAGTAGAGAAATTCTGCTCAAAGTTCACGAGAGAAAAAAATATGGCAAGTCAGTAAAATTACAGCATGTGTAATGAGCTGATGGTGGTGTTGATGAGGTGAAAGAGAGAGAGGGAGTGCGAGCATATTCTAACCTTGTACTGGAACAGGAACAGGCCGCAGAAGAGGCTGTACAGGTCGGCCGTCAGCAGAGAGAGGTTCACCGCTGTGGCGCTGGTTCTTTTGATTACCACTGGCATGAAGCTGTACAAGCCAAACATGCACGCGCTGAATCCAATGTACAGCAGCCCTAAGAGGACATAAAGAAGAACAGCCACATCAGTCAGTGTAGGGAAAATCTAAACAATACATGAAAAAAAAAGGTCATCGAAGAAAGACAGAAAAATTGGTTTGATTAACAACCCAAAATAAATCTTTTTTATTAATACAATTTTATAAATAATTTTAATTCGGATGTATTTTAGAATTATATTTATTATCAAAATGTGAGTTATAAAAATGATTAAAAATGTATAATTTAAAAAGAGTTCAAAAACATAAATGTAAAGTGTATATTTAAAAAAATATTATTTTGAATATACAATATAATATAATATAAATTATTTTAAAAATCTTAAAATTGTAAAAGTATTTTAAATTTTAGAAAATACAAGTACATATTTTATAATATAATATAATATAATAGTTAGGTATGTATTGGTCTATTATTTTTATTATTTATATTACTTCATAAATAATTCTAATAATGATACATATAATAAATTATAAAAAGTGTAAATTAAAAAGTATTTTAAATTGAAAAATAAATAAATTTCTACATTAAAAAAAATGAATATATAATATTTACCTAAATATTTATAATAATGCTACATATAATATAACAAATTATAAAAAAAAAACAGTATAAACTAAAAACATTTCTTAAATAAAAAAAAAATACAAGTACATATAAAAATAACTGAATATAATATAATAGTTAACAATGTACTGGTCTATTAATTTTATTATTTAAATTACTTCATACATAATTATAATAATGATACATATAATATAATAAATTATAACAAATAATAAATTAAAAAGTGTGTTTAATTTTTTTAAAAAGTATATGATTTAAAAAATTAACTGAACATATAATATAATATAATATAATATAATAGTAGTTAGGAATTTATTGGTCTATTATTTTTATTATTTATATGACTTAATAAATAATTATAAAAAATTATACATATAATATAACAATACAAAAAAATAAATAATAAATAATACATAAAAAAATAACTGAATATGTAATATAATATAATATAATATAATAGAATAGAATATATTGGTCTATTATTTAGATTATTTAAATTACTTCATAAATAATTATAATAATGATACATATAATAAATTATAAAAAGTCTAAATAAATGTAAAAAGAAATACATTTATACATTTTAAAAAATGAATATATAATATAAAAAATAATATAAGTTTGGAATATATTTTAATAATTATAATTTTATTTTTATATTACATTACTTCAATTATAATAATATGTTATTACGCAGTTCTCTGGAAAACTTGACTCTGATTGGTCAGTTATGACATTTTGCAACTAAATATTTTTGTTTCGTGACTGCTAAACAGTTTAACAGACTAGTTTATGCCTTTCATATCACTCTGAAATCTTATTTAAAATGCTTAATACCTATTCAAGGCTGTGCTCTTACAAATATAATGTATTATAAGAAAAAGCAAATAACTGTGATTACAATTTGACATGCTATTACAAGTACCGCTATATAATGCATTATATGTACAGGCTTTATAGAAAACACTGTAAACAGCTTCTATTATAATACAGCTTCATATTGTGCCAGAGGATTGTAAAGGCTACGGATAAAGGCAGTGAGGAGTGCAGCACAATATTCTTCTGTTAGCAGCATTCAGCTGTTTATGTCATAGAGGACAGAAAGTCAGCAGCTGTGATATTCTGCTCATAATTCATCCAGCACAATCGTAATGGAATTGGATGGCACAAAAAAATTAAATTATTCACTTGTGTTTTCTCAGGCCATTCATTTCAAAATGCGTTTGTAAAGGACACAACTCTTATTCCAGCAGATGGAGATGCAGCAGAAATGGAGACAGATAATGATAATTTGTTTTGAAATGAAAAAGCAGACAATGCTAACAAAATCTGCTTCCTGTCTGGCATCCCACCAAGTCACCAATTTCGCTTCTGTAGGTGACGTACACGATTCTTTTTTAATATGTTTTTCCCATCTCGGATTAGAAAATATAAGGGAAAAGCATAGGGGGAAAAAAACTGAGACCACCAGAATAATAATAACATCGATTATCGGACATAAAATAAAAATACTCAAGAACTAAAAAAAATAAATGCCTAAATAATAATAATAATTAATGAGTTGTCTAATTACAAAGATTAATAGCGTAATGTTCAAAACAGTATAGTGTACACTACCAGTCAAAAGTTTTTGAACAGTGAGATTTGAATGTTTTTAAAGTCTCCTCTGCTCACCAAGACTGTATTTATTCAATCCAAAATACAGTTAAATTTTGTAATATTTTTATTATTTAAAATAACTGCTTTCTATTTAAATATATTTTAAAATGTAATTTATTTCTGTGATCAAAGCTACATTTTCAGCATCATTACTCCAGGCTTCAGTGTCACATGATCCTTCAGAAATCATTCTGATTTGCTGTTCAAGAAACATTTATTATTAGTAGTATTTAAAACAGTTGAGTGCTTTTTTTTTTCATTCTTTGATGAAATCTAAAAATCTAATAAAAATAAAAATAAAGAAATAAAATAAGAAGAAATAAAAAGCTGTAACATTATACACTACTTTTTTTGTAAATTATAGAAATCATTATTTTTATTTAGCAAGTATGCTTTAAATTGATCAAAAGTGATGATAAAGACATTTATAATGTTACAAAAGATTTCTGTTTCATATAAATGCAGTTCTTCTGAACTTTCTAATCGTCTAATCAGCTGTTTTCAATATAATAATAAATGTTTTTGAGCAGCAAATCAGAATATTAGAATGATTTCTGAAGGATCATGTGACTGGAGTAATGATGCTAAAAATCAGCTTTGAAATCACAGGAATAAATTACATTTTAAAATATATTCAAATAGAAAGTAGATATTTTAAATAGTAAAAATATTTCAAAATTTTACTGCACTATGAATCAAATAAATGCAGGCCTCGGTGAGCAGAAGAGACTTTAAAAGCATTAAAAATCTTTTGACTGATAGTGTATACAGTATTTAGTTAGCCCCTTTATATTATTGGTACTATGATAATAATTTACATTGTACTTCAAGATGAATATTAAAAACATGATATTACTATGATACCATAAAACACAGTATCACACAATCTTTTTGTTCGTGACAGTGCAGCTATCAAAGAAAAAAAGTGCAGGATACTTTCACTTTCCAGATTCGCGATCATATGTAACATTACTCTGTTCATACTACGAAGTGACAGTACTTACCACACATTTTACATAATTGGATGTCTGTCAGTGGTGCTCAGGATCTGCAAATCATTCGCCATCGTCCTATCAGTCACCTTTCCTTACTGTGTTTATGTGGTAAGCGAAGTTGAACGTACTGTAATGTAACAGGTCACCGCTAGCATACGGCTAACCGTGTCCCTTTAGCGGCACCGTAGAATGCGTTATTCGATTTCCGTCATTATGCCGGAAATCTGAATACGGATTCACGCTAACTCATATCTGATGTCATTATCCATCTCATCGTCTGATACCAATTTGGTAGACATCGCCTAGTCCTAGTACAGGATCAACTCCGAAACCCTTGAGGTAAAAACAAATAATCAGCTTGTACCCAGTAAAGACAAATCAATGTCAGGATTATATCACACTATATATTTCAGAGCTCGCTGCTGTTCACACGCAGTTGGTTCTCAGGCTATGAGGCTTCGGAGCTGAGCAGAAGGCTTCATAACTAATTTAGATGGCTTGCTAACACTGTTTGGCGATGTAGCACATCAGAGAATTAGAAGTTGTCACCTGCTATTCAAGGGAAGTTCAGATCTATCTGTAGGCGAGGATTTAATGTCACTGTTAAAAAAGAAAGCCTGAAATAAACCTGTAAAAAACTCTATAATTAATTGGAAGTGATGACAACATTTCTTTCAGCGTGGATCTGACAAATCTAACTAATGATTTTCATCCTGAGTAGAGTAACAGTACCTATATATATATAGTAATGGCAAAAACAATATTAAAGAAAATTATACACTACCGTTCAAAAGTTTGGGGTCAGTAAGACTTGTAATAGTCTTTAAAGAAGTCTCTTATGCGCATCAAGGCTGCATTTATTTGATTAAAAATATAGAAAAAAAACAGTAATATTACAAAATGTTTTTACAATATAAAATAATGTTTTTTATTTTAACATACTTTAAAATAGAATTTATTCCTGTGATGAAAAGCTGAATTTTTATCAGCTGTTACTCCAGTCTTAAGTGTCACATGATCCTTCAGAAATCATTCTAATATGCGGATTTATTATTAGAATGATCAATGTTGGATAATATCAACAGTTGTGCTGCCAAATATTTTTTGGAACCTGTGATTTTTTTTTTTCAGGATTCTTTCATGAATAACAAGTTTAAAAAGTACAGTGTTTATTCAAAATATAAATATTTTATAACAATGTAAATTATTTATTATTAACTTTTAATAAACTTTTAATTATTAACTTAATACATCCTTGGTGAATAAAAGTATTAATTTCTTAAAAAAAAAAAAAAAAACAATAAAAATGTACTGATTTTGTTACGCCATGAGGGTGAGTAATTAATAACAGAATTTTCATTTTTGGGTTAACTAACCTTCAAATAACAGTTTAAAATTCATGCATTGCATATTATTTTATTGAAGCATTATATTTGAAAAAGCCTTTATTTCCTTAAAATAAAAGCCACTTTTTGACATTAGTTTTCTAATGCAATGACATTCAGACATTTTTAAAGAAACAGTTCACCCTAAAACAAAAAATTGCTGAAAATTTATTCACTCTCAGACTATCCAAAATGTAGAGGAGATGTTTCTTAATCAAAACAGATTTGGAGAAATGTAGCATTACATCAGTTGCTCACCAATGGATCCACTGCAGTGAATGGGTGCCGTCAGAATGAGAGTCCAAACAGCTGATCACAGTAATCAGCAAACATCTCAGTAATCCACAAGTAACCCACTTGACTTCAATCCATCAATTACAGTGTTAAGTGAAAAGCTGCATGTTTTTAAGAAACAAATTTATCAGTAAAACATTTTTAACTTAAAACCATCACATCTGGCCAAAAATGAGTCCATAATAATGCTTCCTCCAGTGAAAAGTCCATCTTGTGTTGTCCTCTCACATCAAAATGCACCCTTATATTTGTTTAGATCTGTTTTAGACTGTTTTTGTTTGTAAACACAGCTCAATCTGTGCATATTTTTCTCCTGATTGAGACATAATGACTTTTCCACTGGAGAAGGCAAAATTATTTGAAGAAGACTCGTTTTTAACCGCATCTTAATAATGGATTTGTTTAAGGAATGGAGTCGTGTAGATTACTTGTGATGTTTTTATCAGCTGTTTGGACTTTCATTCTGACGGCACCCATTCACTGCAGAGGATCCATTGGTGCCCAAGTGATGTAATACTAAACTTCTCTAAATCTGTTCTGATGAAGAAATAAACTCATCTACATCTTGGAAAGCCTGAGGGTGAGTAAATTTTCAGCAATTGTTCATTTTGGGTGAACTATCCCTTTATGTAATGCATGTATTGCATTTTATAACAAAATATTAAGTTTATTGAAGCATTATACTTCAAAAAAAACTTTATTTCCTTAAACTAAATGCCATTTTTTGACATTAGTATTCTAATGCAATGACGTTCAGACATTTTTAAAAAAGCAGTTCACCCTAAAACAAAAATTTGCTGAAAATGTACTCACCCTCAGACTATCCAAAATGTAGATGAGTTTCTTAATCAAAACAGATTTGGAGAAATTTAGCATTACATCACTTGCTCACCAGTGGATCCACTGTAGTGAATGGGTGCTGTCAGAATGAGAGTCCAAACAGCTGATAAAAACATCACAATAATCCACAACTACAGTCCATCAATTAACATCTTTAGAAACCAAAAGCTACATGTTTGTAAGAAACAAATCCATCGTTAAAACATTTTTAACTTCAAACCATTACTTCTGGCCAAAATACAAGTCTATGCTATATAATAATGCTTCCTTCACTGAAAAAGTCCATCCCCTGTTTTTCTCTCACATCAAAATCCACAAACATATTTGTTTAGAACTGTTTTGGACTGTTTTAGTTTGTAAACAACGCTTGATCTGTGCATATTTCTCTCCTGATTCAGATATGATGAATTTTTCACTGGAGAAAGCAATATTATGGATAGAGGACTCATCTCTCAGCTGAAGTTAAAACCATCTTAAAGATTGATTTATTACAAATATGCATCTTGTGGATTACTTACATTACTTGTGGATTACTGTGATGTTTTAATCAGCTGTTAAGACTCTCATTCTGATGGCACCCATTCACTACAGAGGATCCACTGGTGAGGAAGTGATGCTAAATTTCTCCAAATCTGATGAAGAAACAAACTCATCTACATCTTGGATGGCCTGAGAGTAAATTCTGAGCAAATTAATTTTTTTTGGTGTACTATTCCTTAAAGCCCCCAAAACTTCTGAAGTCATGCTATGATACACAAATACATATGAATTTTCTCATAGCCTTTCAAGGATGGTGGCAACATAACTAATGCATTGTCATCAACATGCCCTCGTTATTTTTCAAGGGCATCAGAGTTTTGGCGGGAAACATTCCTTCTGGCATGAAGCGCGTTACTTGCAACAGCCCTGACAGTTAATGACGTTGCCCCCTCAAGCAACTCTAGACTTGCTAATGTCCCTGTGACAAGCCAGCATCCTTCTGGGATCCAACCCAAATGCTGCCTTTGGCACGGCCTCTCAACACTTCATCAAGCCGCATCAATCTGGATTAAACTTAAATGACTTCCTGGGTCATAAAATACATTGCATTTGAGGACGCTAGTTTTGCCAAGTCTCATCTAAATGGGATTACAAACCGAATGATATTTGTAATGACTTCTAATCAGATGCGTCTAACAGTAACTGTAGTAAAATTACTGTAACGCACTGCCTGGAGTGGCTTATTGCTTTCCTAAAACTGTATTTGTGTTTGTGCATTCGTTTTCTAAGAGGACGTGAGCAGGCGTGTGTATTCATACACGGGGTAGAGATGTCACGGACTGCATAAGCAATTAATTTTGTTAATTGCCTTTTGTCAACAGTTTAAATATGCCTGTTATCGTTCACGAGGAAGTCAAATTGAAAGTCACATCTTCTGGTTATTCTGGCGCTCCAGCATCTCTCCCTGAGCTCGGCAGCACGTGCACAGCAATATTTAATCAGCCCCATCCGTTCACAGCTGTCTGTTGTTGGAGGCTTCAAGACCAAACCTCTGTATATTTGAGTGCAGTGCTACAAAAACTGTTTTCTCAACTCGGTTGCACACAAGATCCCTTGAAAGCGGGCGTCTGGAGTGCGGTTTACGCACTTCGTGATTTATATTTGCCATGAAAGCTCTCCAGCCTAATTTGAGGAAACGAACCGCTATTGATGATGCATATTTTGTTAGATCTGTCACAAAACATTTCCGCGATAAATGGAAAATGCTTACCGGTTGACAAAGGAAATTGGATTCTTGTTAAAAATATGGGAAAAAAACATGACTCAATCGATTAAAAAGCATAAACTGTTCTGGTGGTAGGAAGTATAGTTATTATCCTATTTTAAAATCTAATTTATTCCTGTGATGGCAAAGCTGAATTGTCTTCAGTTCTTCACATGATCCTTCAGAAATCTTTCTAATATGCTGATTTGGTGCAAAAAACACAAAATACACTTACATTCATGACAGAATCAACAAAAACAAGCCTTGTTTTTTGCAGTGTTGCTTCTCAGGAAAATGTATCTGGTTCCAAAGATTTATAAAATTTTTACTGGAAGATAGATAGATAGACAGACAGATAGATAGATAGATGATAGATAGATAGACACAATTATTGACGCTTTCTGCCCTGTAGAAAAAGCAAAATTGTAATAATATTTCAAAATATGACAGTTTTACTGTATTTTTAGTCAAATAAATAAACATTAAAGCCTTAAAATATGAAAGAAAATTAGTTAAAAAAAAATTTTGATTTGTAGTTTATCTACAAATGTTCCAAATGAGATACATTTAACTGGCTTAAAATGTATTTAGATTGTATTATGAAAATAAGTGTATTTTGTTATATTGCACTAACAAAGTCTCCATTTCTTTTTAACATTTTACTTAAAGCAATTAGGAGAAAAAAACAAAACCATACAACAAAATTTGTTCATATTTGTTACTACATTATTATTACATTTATTACATATTAAATTTAAGACTTTTTTAAGAATTGCACAAATGAAATTACTATATAACGATTTATTAAATATATATAATGTATATTACACTGTAAAATTACATAAAAAGCATGATTTACAGTTCAGATACAGGTTTTCACAAAAACAAAAAGTTTTATAAAATGATAAATGTCACATTTTAGCCTTTAAACCATTTTTAAGAAAATGGATGAGTCAAAAGTATTAATTATTATATTAATTTAAACTATTATTAATTAATTACTATATTAATTAAACAACATATAAATACATTTTACTGTCTTAATTGTTTATATTTTTATACTGCATTATCTTCTTGTCGATCCACAAGTTCACATTAACAACTCTATGTGTTTGCAGGGCAAAAACATGGGTTGATTTTCACATGGGTCTGAACAAAAACAGGCTTATTGAAAATGCAATATTATTCTCTGCCAGCAGGTGGTGCTTCCGGAAAAGCAGAAATCACAGTTCACAAAGAAGCACCTGACTTTGAAATGTGCAGCGCTCATATTTATTTTATGAAATCATAGTCAGGATTCAAACACGGGACGCCTGTAGCGCAACAGCGCTGTATGTCGGCGCATTGCCCACAAGGCTATCACGCTGACAAAATCATAGCCTTTTGAAGTTTAATCATCACATTAATCCATATCGTAATTCTTGTTGTCGATAAGAAATGTTATGTTTCTTGAGGAAAAAAATCAGGAATTATCTCCATATAGTGGACTTCAATGGTCCCCCCAAGTTTGAACTTCTAAAATGCAGCTTCAAATAGCTCTAAACGATCCCAGAGATTGAGATTTCCTCAAAAAACATCATTTCTTTACGACTGAAGAAAGAAAGACATGAACATCTTGGATGACAATGGGGTGAGTACATTATCTGTCAATTTTTGTTATGGAAGTGGACTTTTCCTTTAAAGGGGTCACTGGATGCAAAGTTCACTTTTACATGTTGTTTGAAATTAATGTGTGTTGGCAGTGTATGTACAAATCTGCCCTATAATAATAAAAATCCATGCAGTGGTTTTTAAATAATGTGTAAAAATAATATCCCCTTTTTCAAATCAAGCCATTCTCAAATGCGTCACACCGACAGAGGCCGGTCCCACGATAGTTGATTGACATGAGCATCTTACCTCAGATCAGCTGTAACAGTCCGACCTCCATTGTTTGGATGCCGGAGCAGGGATGTAAGTTAGACAAGAATATCTCCGATTGAGCGATTGAGGTGTTGTGTTGCTGGATGTAATAATGAACATAGTGGTCGTCTTTTCCTCCAACATCTGAGCCGCTGAAGTTGCAGTGGATTGCGTTTGTTTGTGAATGGAATGCACCTCCCGATCTACATATATCCGTCTATGTTCGCGCAAATCATTCGTGATCCAGCTTCACTTACAGCAGAAGTGAGTATAAGGGTTTTTTATGAATCGCATTTCCTAATAATGTGCTAGTTAGCAAGTTTAGCAGCTAAATGCGGCTAAGGTAAACAGGCTCGTCACTCCACAGAGAGAAGAGAGGGGCGGGGTGAGCAGAGCTCATTAACATTTAAAGCAAACTCGACCAGAACAGGATGATTTTTGCAGAGCTGAATTTGGCAAGGAAAAAAGGGTGTTGTTTTACACTACTTTTCATTAAGACCCTAAAGAATCATATCAATTTGTGGAAAATGGGCATCCGATGACCCCTTTAAGACATTTTATGGTCTTCAATTTAACTAAATGTAAGACTTTTTAAGAACCCTGGGGAAACCCTGAAAGATGCATTTTCTATATTTCTATAAGACGTATATTAAAATCTTTTTTTTTTTTTTTTTGTTTTTATCTGAAACATAGACAAAAAAAACTTGCATAGAATATGATTATTTGCAGTAAAACTGCTTTCAGGTTCAGTGGTGCATTGTGAAAAGAGACCAATGGGAGAGTGAGGATGATTGAATTCAGCTCAGGTTGGGATCAAGCAATCAAACCAAGTGTAAAAAAGGTCAAAATCAGCAGCTTACCGATCTGCCAGTCCCACTGCACCTTCAGAAGTTCCTTGTGCTCCATAATGGCCCTGAAAAACAGAAACACAGCACAACAGCCATCAGCCACAGCTGAGCTGGGGAAAAACCAGAATGTCAATAAAAGATAAACAGCGACAGCAGCAAAGTCTCGACAGCATGCTTCATTTTGACAGGTGGGCGATTTCGGCAACAACGGGCAGTGTGACAAATCCAGCCAGCCTGAGTAAAGAGCGGTCAATCTCCCCTGAAGCCCTCCTGAACAGTCTGAGGGATTCTAGTGACACGCGGCCGGTTCTGTATGAGCTTTACCGACTTACTAACAATGACAGGTCATCCCATCCCCCCCACGCACACAATTAAAGGCGCGCAGGAAACAATCCTCCGGCCCCGTGTGACACCTCTGTAGAGCCATCGCAGGGCCACGCTGATGATCTGTTGCCAAGGTTACAAGTCTCGTCGGCCGACAGCGTCTAGAGCTGCATCAGCGGGAGACCGTTCCTGAAGCCCTGAAGCCTGCAGATGAAACTATTTGATGCAGGCAGAGACAGAGAGAATATTCTAGATCCAGTGAGGTTGTCACGCCGCTTCCTCCAGAGCCCTTTATGAAGCAGTCAGACTTTAAGTGGAAGAAGGGTTTGACTGTCGTCCACAATTCCAGCCCGCTGTCAGATACGAATGCCTTTCAGCATAATTACACCCAGCTGGCATGGATAAACAGTGTCGTTGGCATTTATGTAAATATGCCACAAATATAGATGTTAAAGCGCACTGAAGCTCCGGCATCGGGGGAATAAAGGTGTTAGATGAGAATGCGACTCCAGCTGGAGCTGCTGTATGTTTGCGGCCATCCAAATGGGCCTCGTTTGCAGATGGATAAAAAAGACGCAAGACCAGAACCTTCCAGCTGGCTCGCTCTTGGAAGTCGCTGGGATATGTGGTGCTGGAGATCCAAACGGCTCTGGTGGAAATGATAATTAAACATGCAGGCTGTGTAATACGTCAAACTGTGAGGAGGATCTAAGGATGACGGCTGGTGGATGGCACTGCAGTCCAACTAGAAAAATCATGAAGTTTTTGTGAAAACTAAGTGAAGGGGACCTCCTGCTAGAGCATTTAATAATGGCTAAACAGTCAACAGGGAATCCTGAAGTAACTTGAGGAGTAACTTGAAGAAAAGTGTCTTAATTTAGGGTTCAATGGTGATAGAGTGTAGCTTTTAGTTAGCATTGTGTAGTTACTGGTAAATGTTGTAGCTACACACATTTGAGCCAAAATAAAAATTAAATTGGCAGTAGGGATGCAGAGATATTGTGGTTAAAGGATTAGTTCACATCCACATTTACTCACCGGGAGCCAACAAGTTGAAGGTCCAAATTGCAGTTTCAATGCTGCTTCAAAGGGCTCTACACGATCACAGCCGAGGAATAAGGGTCTTATCTAATGAAACAATTGGTAATTTTCTAAAAACGTACATGCTTTTTAACCACAAATGCTCGTTGGAAAGTCACACGTGGTTAGTTCTTCGTCTGTGTACTTTGGTTCAAAAGGGTAGGGTAGGGTAGGGTAGGGTAGGGTAGGGCGAAAAATCTCATTTTCTCCTCCAACTTCAAAATCATCCAACACCATTGTTTTATCTTTTTTTGTAAAGGGCGTTTCACTTTCTTTGCACATTTGCTTTGTAAACACTGGGTCGGAACTTCCACCTACATCACGCGTGACTTTTCCAATGTGATTACGTAATGTGTGAAGTCAAACTACTTCAAGATGAGCATTTGTGGTTAAAAAGTACATACATTTAAACTTTTTTTTTTTTTAGAAAATGACGAATTGTTTTGCTAGATAAAACCCTTATTCCTTGGCCGGTATCATGTAGAGCCATTTGAAGCTGCACTGAAACTGCAATTTGGTTCTTTAACCCGTTGGCCACTATATGGAGAAAAATCTTGGAATGTTTTCCTCAAAATACTTAATTTCTTTTCGACTAAAGAAAGAAAGATATGCACATCTTGGATGACATAGGGGTGAGTAAATTATCAGGAAATTTTTATTCTGGAAGTGAACTAATCCTTTAATATCAATAAGCCTATAATCATTTTCACATTATAGCTTGATAACTACAAAACGGCAGATATTAAAATTCTATACTGTTTTGACTAAGTAAATGTAAAATAGATAAAAAAAATATTACATTTAAAAAATTAAAAACAAAATCATTCATCTAAAAGCCACAGGTTAATTTATGCATCATTATGTACAGTATGGAAAATGGATAATTATTTTGAGATTATATATAAAAGTGTTATTAAATATAAACTTTAACAGAGTACTAAATAATATAAATGGCAATTTAAATATAAAAACAGGAAAAATGTGCATTAAAAGCTGATATATTATAGCTGATCAAATATTATTTAATTAATAAATCAAATATAAATAAAATGTTTTCAAAAGAAGTTTGTTAAGCTCATTTGCCTGCATTTATATGATTAAAAGATTAAATTACAGCAAAACAGTAAAATGAAAAATTATTGCAATTTTTAAAATAACTATTTTACGTTATTTCAAATTGTTAATTAATATTTAGATATATTTTAAAATGTCTTTTGTAGCATTATAAATGTCTTTACTGTCACTTTTGATCAATTTAATGCATCCTTGCTGAATAAAAGTATTTAAATAAATCTTACTGATCTCAAACTTTTCAACAGTAGTATATATTGTGCATCCACAAATTACTGTCATTAAAAACAGTGTCATGTTGAAGACAAAAACATCATTTTCTTAAGAATATAGGGGTTACAGTTCATTTTGTCAAGTTCTAGAAGTATCCTAGCAAAGCTTAGAGACCTGGACAAAAGTTAAAAGTTCATAATAAGGGACTCACAGTTGGATACCACTGAAGAAGGAGCCAAATAGACCCATCATTCCCAGGAATTCGACCCGGCTCAGGTTCTTCACAATGAACTCCTCACATACATTGGAGATGCCGTAGAGCGTTGCCCCTGCAAGAACCAATAAATCCCCTAAAAGTTTATGGTCCCCTGTAAAGAAAAGATATGAGGCTTATATTAGATAACAAACTTACTTGATCTATGCTAAAAACTTAAATGAACTCAAAAACAATGACAGTGCTGTTAAAGGCAAAGCAATCCATGTGTACGAAATCTCAATTCTCAGGGAGCATTCATGCTGATAAAAAGTATACTTGAATGCGCTGTCTATCTATGCAAAGTCACTCTGAATAAAAGCGTCTGCCAAGTGCATAAATGTAAATGTAACATTCACTCAGCGGTAGGTAAATTATTCAGAGACAACTCTAACAACAGCAGAATCACTGCAAATTAGTGCGATTTTCATTAGACCGCCCCGTGGGGAAAGCCGTGTGTGAAATTGTATGGACAAGCCCCTACTGTTCATATTTAATAACGGACTCTGAAACTGAATCAATCCACATGATCCAGGATTCTCGGGAGGTTTAGGCATTGCTTTACACTGATGTAACGTCTGGACTGTGGCTGCACGCGAAACAAAACACCACCCGGGGGAAACGAGAGAGGGTTATTGTGTGGCTTAATATTCAGGGTGTACCACGGCATCGTGGAGGGACTAGGACTTACCGAGGCCTTGCTGTCGGCCCACCAGGACGTCGGCGCCCACCATGCAGCCCATGCCCAGGAGACACACGCCCACGCCCACAAAGTGAAGCACTTTATACCTGACTAACAGGAAGAACCACGACAGCAGCAACACCACAGGGATCACGAAGCAGTCCAGCAGCTGTGGAATACATTGAAAAACTGTATTCAGTAAAAATGAAAAACATGCTTTCACACATATATGCCATATTCATACAAATATGAAGGTCGTTTACAAAAGACATTTTTAAATTAAAACTTCATTCCTACATTTGAATTAAGTAAAAAAAGATAGAACAATACAACGAACAGATAAATAGATAGATAGATAGATAGATAGTACAACAGATAATAACAGATAATAGTGCGATAGTAAGATAGATAGTATGATAGATAGTACAACAGATAGTAAAATAGATTGATAGTACAACAGATAGATAGATAGCACAACAGATAGATAAATAGTGCGATAGATAGTACAATAGATAGCACGACAGATGGATAGTATGATAGATAGTACAATAGGTAGTGTGATAGTATGATAGATAGATAGCAGGATAGTGCAACAGATATGATAGATAGCAGGATAGATAATACGACAGATAGATATATAGATAGTATGATAGATGGTACAATAGATAGTGTGATAGTACGAAAGATAGATAGCATTATAAATGGATAGTACAGTAGATAGTATCATAGCAGGATAGATAGTACGATAGATAGACAGCACAATAGATAGTGTGATAGATAGTACGATAGATCGATAGATACCTGTAGATAGTATGATAGATAGTACAACAGATAGTGTGATAGATAGATAGCATGATAGATGGTACGATAGATAGTAAAATAGTGCGATATACAGATAGTATGATAGATAGATAGCATGATAGGTAGACAGATAGTACAACAGATAGATAGATAGCAGGATAAATAATACAAGAGATCAATATATTGATAGTATGATAGATAGTAAAATAGGTAGTGCGATAGTATGATAGATAGCATGATAGATGGATAGTACGATAGCAGGATAGATAGAGAGTATGATAGTACAATTGACAGTGCGATAGATAGTATGATAGATAGCAGGATAGATAGTACGATAGTGTGATAGATTGTACGACAGATAGTATGATAGATAGATAGACAGATAGAATGGCAGCTAGCTAGCTAGATAGTTCGACAGATATATAGATACTACGATAGAGATAGTACGATAGCTAGCTGGCTAGCTAGATAGATAAATAGTTTCAACTTCCGGTTGGATTCAACTTCTTGCAGCACAGAAATTCAGTTCAACTCAAGAACCTTTATTCAATTCATTTTTCGATGCTGCTTGATAACCTTCATCAGAAACCTTCTTGGATGAAAGTGTGGAATCTCTGAACTCATTTAAATAGCTCTGCCTGATGTTGCAGTGCTCACTGGGCTTATTTGAGTTACTGATCCCATTTCAGAGTCCAATTTTCAGCTCTAACCTGTTCATATTCCTCTAGCGAGATACTGAGAAGTTTAGAGGAAATACATTTTTCATAAGGTCTCAATGACTGAAGGACACACAAGAGATATAATGAGGTCATAAAATTTATACAACGCCTCCATTTATGCACCAAAATCAGATACATTTGTTAAAACTCCACTTTATTTGGCACAGTCGATAAAACGAAAAAGAGAAAAGGAGAGAAAGTAGAGAAAATACAAGCAGAATTAGTCAAGAAATTTGCATTCTGGACCTCAGCCAACACCATGGCCATCTATAACAAGTAATCATCTACTCTTAATGGGCAAATGTTTTAAAGAGCGGCTCCATTGCATGGTTCAGCATGACTGCCTATTAATATTGATGAGCCGTTGTGTAACCTCATTACTGTCTATATAAAAATGTTAAAATACACTCATTGTGAACCACAGGGGAAATGGCACGCAAAAGTTTGGGAGGTAGGAACCATCTCTTCACACGGAGAAGAGCAAAAGCATGATGCGCTCCAGTGTGGGATGAGCAGAAACCCAACTGACCTCATCAAACAAGTTATCTATGTTAGACTAGCAAAGTGAGAATGTTCCTTGCTCATTTAGAGCTGAAAATGCACTAGTTCTTTTAAAGCTTTGGCTTATATATCAGTTGTTTACCACATTTTTCTTTGTGACTTATTACGAATTTGATTCTTCCTGATTCTTTACTGATGTCCTAAAATCATAATTAATGATTATTTAAACAATTATTTATATTTTTTGATACTTTAGTAGATAGACAGATAGGACTCTTTCTGTTACATTGATACGCCAATACGTGGTGACAAGCGACCTAATGGGTGAGTCACTGAATCGTTCATTAAATCGAACGCTGATTCACAATGGAACTGAATCATTAACTCTAATTGAATCATTCTTTGAAACACCAAATCATTCAGGAATAAAACACAGAGCAACAGAGCAAAAACAGACAAGGTAACTTTGTTTTTAAAACATAACTTACTCAATGTAAACTTCTTTATCAACTGTTTTATTAGAGCCATATCAATAACTTCTCAGAAGCTCAATGTGACGTTGAATTACGCTTTTGAAACAGCAAGCAAACACTGCATCTTTCTTATTTTTTTCCTTACTTACGTATATATAGTCAACTGTTGAATAAAAGACTTTAAAAGTATTTAATATAATTTTAATAAAACAAGAAAACTAACATGGGTCATTCTATAATTGTGGGTACTCAATTATATACTCAATCTCATGTCCGTGAAGTATATTTTTCATATATTTTCATCAATATAAAGTCCCAATGCCTAATTTTCTACTACACAATTATATTTTTCCGAATCACACTTATATGTTGCAAAAGCCATATCTTTTGTTCAAAAATGATGTTCATATCGCATACAACCCTGGTATTCAGCTGTCCGATTTTGTAAAGTTGCTCATTCTACTCTGTATTTAAGCATGAAAATGACCTCAAATATAAGTTAATTTCATAGTTTTGCCTTCAGTTAGATTAGGTTATCAAGACATTTGGGTGTGCGCTTGAAAAATAATCTGTGTTTATTGTGATATAACTTGTTTTATTTGTGTCCGAAAAAAACGCTGTCAACTAAGTTACCCAATAGAACCCCTCTCAAAAAGGAGTGGTTTGTCCCATTCTCACATAATTTGCACAGTATGGTGATATTTCCTCTAGAAGCACATGGATGAAACATTAGAAGTTATGTTCTCTCTCTTTCCCCTAATATTGGTTAAATTAGCAAACCTGTGTCAAGAGTGGATTAATTGACAGTCAACAGTGTTGCACAAGTATTATTGCTGCAAATTTTAACAAGACAGTTTAACTAAAACTTATGTTTTGTTTATGAAAATATATTTTTAACCATACCATATATGCTGAGTAGTTTTAGGCTTCCATGTTGAGTATAGGCCCAAAACACTAAACATGTCAACTAAGTTACCTGTCAACTGTGTTACCCAGTAAAGGTAACATGATGGACAGTAGCAAACATAGACAGATTCCTACAGATCACCTTTATTTATATAGCACTTTATACAATATAGATTGTATCAAAGCAGCTGTGTAAGGTAATTTTTGGGTTTGTGGGAAACAGGAAAACTGTTTTCTTCACATTGTTAAATTCTAAATGTACTCCTAATTATAGAATGACCCACATAATATAAACAACAGTAAAGCATCACAAAATAATTGTGAAATTAAATGCAAGATTAAACTGCATAAATGTCTATGCTACTGTGGTCTTTTTTTTTAAATATAATTTAAGTAGTAACTTGTACTTTTTCTGGCCAATTTTGAAACTTTGTTTTGAGCACTTAATTAGTTCCTCACTGGTAAGTCACTTTGGATAAAAGAGTATGTTAAATTAATAAACGCATCTAACAGAAAATTTTTCAGGCAGGAGGTTTCAGTTCATTAGAGAGTGTTATAATGAGTGTCAGTGTTGGAATCTAAATGTTTTTAATGTTTTGCTGTTTGTCATTAGTGCGGATCCTGTTATAAATCTGTCAGTTTTTCACTTATCTATTGCTCATCTGCACGCTGTGCTCCGTTCCAAACAAATGTTGCTCATTTTCATCCAATGACATACAGCTGCAGTTTTGGTTTATTTTAATGAAACACTCGACCCAGGAGACTTTGCACTGATGGAAAAGTTTACTTCTAACCAACAGTTTTGAACACGACCAAATTTAATGACATTATGAAACACAATATATGCCACACATACATTTAAGCACCTAAATCCATGAGTATTATTATAAATTATTATAAAAAAAACTTTTATAAAAATATTATATAAAAAAATAGTGTCAATTTAACATTAATTTAGTGTGATTCCTTTTAAAATAATAATAATACGATAAAAATGAACACAATTCATCTGTTCCCTGACTAACCTGTATAAATTATATAATAAGACCTTTTCCTATCATTGGTGCAATTCAAGATTACTATGTCATAGAATTAAAAAAAAAATAGCTGCGACTTTGCCACAATTCAGATGTTTTACTTGAAATTCTGGTTTTACATTTTACACTTCTGACTTATTTTTCATTGAATTTGCAAGATATAAACTCATAATTATGGAAGCCACTGAATAAAAAAAAAAATTTAATTGCGACTTTTATCTCACAATTCAGACTTTTTTTCTCGCAATTGCGAGTTTACATAACACAATTCTGACCGTCATACAAACTGACTTGTAGCTCGAAATTTTAACTTTATAACATTCAACTGTGAGTTTACATTTCACAATTAAAATTATTTATATCATTTCACAAGTAAAAATTACATGATATAAACTCACATTGGCAAGAATAATGTCAGAGCAATTGCGAATTTTTATTGAAAAAGTAAATTCTAACTTTATAACTCCGAACTGCAAGTTTATATCATGCAGTTCTGAGAAAAAAAGCCAGAATTTTGAGTTCATATCTCGCAATTCTGACTTTAATTTGAATTCTCGCAATTCTGACTTTGCAATTTTACTCAGAATCACAATATTAAAAAAAATCAAAATTCTGACCTTTTTCTCATAAATGCAAGTTTTTATCGTGCAATTTTGACTTTTTTCTCGTGAATGCATGTTCATATCACACAATTTTGACAAGAAAAAAAGTCCAAATTGTGTGATATAAGCTCACATTTGCAAGAAAAAAGTCAGTATTGCTTGATATAAACTCGCATTTACGAGAAAAAAGAATTTTGAAAAAAAAGTCAGAATTGCATTTGCGAGGAAAAGTCAGAATTGCAAGATTTAAACTCACATTTGTGAGAAAAAAAGTATGGCAAGTTTTCATTAAAAAAAAGTAAATTCTGACTTCATTATTCTGAGAAAAAAAGTCTGAATTAGGAGATAAAGAATCGCAATAACCTTTTTTATTTTTTATTCAGTGTCAGAAACAGGCTTCCAGACACAATTCAGAAAAAAAAGTGAGATTTTTAAAAAATTGCAGTTACCTTTTTCAACCAAAAAAATTCAGAGAAAAAGTTTGGAATTGCGAATTATTGAAATGTGAGATATAAACTCAGAATTCTGGGGGAAAAAAAAAAATCATTACCTTTTTTATTTTTTCATCCCGTGGCAGAAACAAGCTTCCATAGCTTGCTCATCTAACACCACCTGACCTTCTAAAATAAACTCTTGCCCATCTATAGTATTCATATTAAAGATGGTTGCACACCAATGCAGTAGAAATAATTAGGAACTCTGGAGGCGTGCTTCAGGGTATCTGTGTTTGATTGACCTGCAGGAGCGTCTGGCTCCACTGTCTGATCAGAGACGCTGCAGTCTCCAGTGGCTCTGAGCGGTATGAACTGTACAACAGTGAGAGTCTAATTCTCTTTTGTGCTGGGTAGGGAACACAGAGACAGATAATGCTTTAAAAAGTCAGGGGCACAGGTTGTGCTGCGCAGGCACCAGAGAAGTGCTGAACCGCAGGTACCTGCTGATTGGTCGCAGTGGGCAAATTTAAAAAAATAAAAGTCTTGAAAACCAATCAGTGCATGTGTGGAGGAATGTCATGTACCTATTATCTGAGGCAGTTCTGGCTCACTGGGTGCCCTAGGTGAGATAAAACATGAACCAAACAACATGGTAGTTCAATATATGTGTAAGTTGCCTGCAAGTGGATAAGATTTCGATTCTGAGCTAATATACAATATTATGTGTTTAATAAACTAAGCTAAGCTGCGACTTAACCTGACAGCCAGTGATCATGCAATTTCAAAGTATAGATAAGAGCAGCTTTGATATTTCCATAATAATTGCCATAATAATGATTACACTGTTTATTTGCATGCATTGTCTGCTTTTGTTTTCCCCCAATTCACTAAAGAAATTTAGCAAATCAGTATTAAAAAAAAAGATTTTTTGTCTGATTAAACATTGTCTGATTGAGGCTGGTTTGTGAATAAGATGCACATTTAAGCATTGGAGGACCACATTTAAAAGCTTAGCAATTGTTTGGTGAATTTGCCTTGATATATTTTAGAAGGACACAAATAAGTGATGATAAATCACATTTTAATTACATGCACTTTTATTGCTTTTTGTTTGCAAATATGTGCAAATTACCAGAAAAAAAAGAAAACGTATGCAAATTACTTCAAAATACTTGCATCTAGTTAAAACCTGACTGTTGGTGATTTGTGAATAAGATTCAGGTTTGTGGACAGAAAATATCATGTGCAAAAGCATCATAGGCTCATTGGAAAAATGTACCTTAAACTTCAAATACCTTTCAGAGTCATTACAAATCAATTATTTTACCAAAATAAGTGGGATCATACAAAATGCATGTTATTGTTTATTTAGTACTGACTTGAATAAGATATTTCACAGTCATAGATGATGTTTACATATAGTCCACAAGAGAAAATAATAGCTGAATTTATAAAAATTACCCCTTTCAAAAGTTTACTTACCCTTGATTCTTGAATATGATTTTGAGATCCATCTTTTCACACTGAGGACAGCTGAGGAACTCATACGCAACTATTACAAAAGGTTCAAACGCTCACTTCTGGAGCATCAGCGAGCATTTCCTTCTGTAATAGTTGCATATGAGTCCCTCAGTTGTCCTCAGTGTGAAAAGATGGATCTCAAAATCACACAGTCATTGTTGGAAAGGGTTCAAATACACAAAAATGCTGCAAACCCAAAGAATTTGTGGACCTGAAGGATTTTTCTGAAGAGCAGCAAGCAGTTTAACTGTTCAGGGCAAACAAGGGACTCACAAACAATTATCACTAAACAAAAACACAGCTGTGGCTCATTCAGGTAAGAACACAGTATTAAGAATCAAGGGGATGTAAACTTTTGAACCGGGTTATTTTTATAAATTCAACTATTATTTTCTCTTGACGACTAACTCAGAAACAACACACAGCACTACCGGATTTTGCTATAAGTTGACTGCAACATATAATTCATTACTGTTAATAGTGTTCATTGTCTGATTATGTCATTAACAGATTTGTACCATTCATCTCTGCCATATGTACGTCAACTTGACATAGTCACCACTAGTAAGCCACTCCTAAATATACTGTAGAAATTTTAATTTTCTGTAGAGCTGCTTTGCAATGATTTGTATTGTGAAAAGTGCTATAAAAATAAACTTGAATTGAATTGAACTATATGTAAACATATTTTATGTGAAATATCTTATTCAGGTCAGTACTAAATAAACAATAACATGCATTTTGTATGATCTTTCTTATTTTAGTAAAATAATAAACATTTTTAATGATTCTGAAAGGGGGATGTAACCTTTTGACCTCAACTGTAATTTACTGCTGGTTCCAGCTTAAATGAACACTGTTGGCAGTAAACAGCAAAACTTTTCCTTTTCACATAAATTACAAAAAGGGCATAATGTAGACTAAAATCCCTTTTATGCAGTTTCTTTCAAAATACTTTGTTATGACCTTAAAACAGTTTTACCATAGTGTCTAATTTGTAAAATAATGCATTTTGATGTTTGCATCACATAATCAGCTTTATGTGCTTTATATTGCACTTGCGGTACATAGCGCTCAGAGTCACATAAATAACCTCAAAGAATTTTAGAAACAATCTTAAATGTCATTTTTATCTCACATTTGACTCTCTTAACACTATCGGTTATGTTTAGGGTAAGGTTTAATGTGGGAGGCACAATATGTTATTTTCAAACACAAAAGAGCATTAATCTTTTAGCACCACTTGGACTTTTAATTTCCAAAATGCATATATAAACAACCAAAGTCATGTTTGTTTTCTTAGTGCATCTTACTGATGTCTCATGGAGTATTTTATCAATGTTCTTACTACCTATCTGGGCCTTAAACATGGTAGTTGCATAGCTGTCTATGCAGGGTCAGAAAACTGTCAGATTTTATCAAAAATATCTTAATTTGTGTTCTGAAGATGAAGGTCTTAAGGGTTTGGAACGACATGAAGGTGAGTAATTAATGACAGAATTGTTATTTTTGGTGAACTATTTCTTTAAGATGTTGCAAAAACATGAAACAAGCAATATAATATAATTTCAAAGAAATCTATGCTTTCTATTTAAAACAAATGATCAGTAGAAGGCACATTTCAATTGGATTGACCAGAATTCCCCATGTGAATGGGTGATTTCTGCCCATTTTTTTACAAGTTGCAGAGTGTGTATGGAACTCTGCCTTTGTGGAGTTTGTTTGTGTTTTTTGGGACTTATAAAATCGATCAGCATCTGTATTCACCTGTAGTCTTGTGCTATCATAATGCTATGGGATCTTATCACAAAAAAAATCAATAACAACACCACACAGTCTTGTTTTTAGACGTGTACTCTTTTGTGCACATTATAAAATCCTTTTTGATCAGAGCTGATCCTCTCCATTGCGCCTGCAGATCTGATAAAAGCCTGTCTGAATGTCTCTTTTAAGTGTCTAATGGTAGGGTAGACTACGCTAATATATGACTGGATGCCAGCACGTTCGCTAACAAATAGCTGATGACAGTCTTTGCATCAACAAGGGCGCTCATAATGACCGTCGGTGGTGGCAATAGAAGAGTGAGGAGTAAAAAAAAAAAAATCAATCCTTTTCTCTGCTGGAATCTCTAATAATCATTGAGACCTCCTCTGGACACTAATCAAACACCATTAGCGGTGACGTGAATAAGGCTCTTTCAGCACTAGCAGCGCTGTAATGAAGATTAAATGACAAGCACAATGTGAAGCAAACAGGCAAGATTTAACTGCCAATCGCACAGACTCAATAAAAGCCTCAAGCCACTGCATTTTTGCTTCTTGGGCCGTTTTCTAAGACTCACAATGACTAGTAAACACATTAATATACCTGAACGCTGGTCAGTGTGGTGTACTGGTAGGCTTTGATGACCAGGTAATTGGCCTCTATATCAATCAATCCCAGAATCATGTACTTCCACCATCTTCTCTTCAGTATCGCCAGCAGATTCTCCTCTCCTGTGGGAAAACATGAAGATACACAGTGAATTCCCTTATTAAGACAGTCTCCTGTGGTATAATCCATTTTACAGGATCAATACAAACTTATATGTACAAACTGTTTGGAAAAACGATCAATCGTTTGAAGTGGTTTGAAGTCAAACAGGTTAAGGCAGCTATTATCAATCCAAGTTGGTTAAGGCAGCTATTATCATCCAAGTTGTTTAATGCAGTTTAAACAAGCAGAACATAATCCTGGATCAACCTTATTTTCCTGGTAATTCCTAAAAACCTCAGATTTTAAGGTTAGATTAGATTAGAGTGGATGGCACCATTTAATAAATCAAAAATACATTTTTGTATACCATTTTTGGGAAGAAAATTCTGACATAAATGACAATAAAATATTTATAGTGTTAAAATACATATATATTTATATGAAATAATACTCTTTTGAACTTTTTATTCATCAGAGAATCCTGAAAAAATATATAATACTTTAACACAAAAATATTAAGCAGCACAACTGTTTTCAACAATAAGAAATGTTTCTTGAGCAGCAAATCAGTATTAGAATGATTTTTGAGACTGGATTAATGGCTGCTAAAAATGCAATTTTGCATCACAGAAATAAATTACATTTCAAAATATTTTAAAATAGAAAACAGTTATTTGAAATTGTAAAAAGTTTTCACAACATTAGTATTTTTATTGTATTTTTAGGTGTTTAAGCACATAGCGCTAAACCCTATTGTAATTGTTAGAATAGTCAAGGATCCTCGATCTCCACTTAAAACTGATTGTGCAGACCAAACCGTAAGTCGTTGAGACTTGAAATTTGGTGGGATGGTAGTACTCACACCGCCAACAACGTCACCAAGGCTTACCCCAATCGGCCTGACGGGGGCACTACAGCGAACAAAAGTACGAAATCGCTCATAACTCCTAAACCGCCAGTCGCAGGCTCAAATACGAAATTTTCCCCTCAGATTTGCTAAATTTTCACCCGATCGGAACAAAACCAATGGAGAAAGATTTTGCTTATCTGAAAAAGCATGGCCGCTATTGGCCATGAATTTTGAGCATTAGACAAGGTTAACAGAGGCCCATCAGAACGAAACCTGGGGGGCCTGTTCGACTCACACACCCAAAGTTCTGAGAGAAATTTGAAAGAAATCGGCCACTAGGCGGTGATACTGCATTTTTTAAGGTCATAAACAATTGTACGTTGCACGGGTTTTCCACATATACACCATATATTCGTATCATACGATAGAACTCATTCCGGACAACTTTGCCTCTAGAACCACTGCTGTCAATCAAATCGTTTGTTAAATGATGTAGAAGATGTAAAAAAGCTACTTTTGCAAACTAGTCCTAGGTTTTTCGCTCAATCTGGAAAATACTGCTGCAGTACAATTCTCTGAAGCCTCTTGGCCAACAGTTGTTTAGAAAAGGGGCCTGTCCAAATTTACCCAAAATCCTATAGAGCCTAAAGGAAAACTCAAAACTTCATGAAACCTGCTGAGCTGATTCTAAACAAGCATGCAAAGTTTTAAGGAGATTGGACCACAGCTGGTGCTATAACAGCCTGCATTTGCCAAAAATGCATTGATTTAGGTGGTTACAGACTTGCTAAACAATGCCTTTTTTTCATATTTGCTTAAATCCCTTAAAGTGCTTGAACTCCAGTAATTGCTGCTTGCAGCTATATTTAATCAAATAATTGCAGCCTTGGTGAGCATGAGATACTTCTGATGTCTCCTTAAACACTTTCCACAATCCACATTTTGTAGGTTTATGAGTTTGGAATGGTACAAATAAGCAAAATACAAGATATTTAGATGATTTTAAGAAAAGTCCATATAAATAAAAGCTGCAGACTAACCAAAAACAGGTCTACAGACTTGTCTACAGGAAAAAATTAAATACAATAGCCAGTTTTCTTTCTGCACAGAGAGGGTTTATTAAAATACTGCAGTAATCTCTTGACACAGCAAAGCCGCTCTTGAAATAAATATGAGTTTTCTATAGGATTATAACAGCAGAAGCACTGCAGGTAAGAATAGAACTTAAGAACAAAAGTCTTTACAGACATTCTAACTTTCTTCATTATGCATTTATTTCAAATTTAAAAAAGTAAAACGTAATATAAGTGGAAATGTAATCAACTGTTTCTTGCAGATATAGCCATTATAACACTTTACTCAACTGTCCTTCTCACTTGTTTGTATTTGTCTATGTAAACACGATCTCTGCAGTGAACAAACTTATTCTTGACATATTCTAGAAACTTTTAATGGACAATGGATTGGATTTTTTTGTAAGCCTTTATAAATTGATTCATTAGGCATTTTTAACATGTCTCAGGGCCCGCAGAGCAGCAGACTAAGAATCAGAAAATAAAGATAATTGCCTTAATCTAATCGAACACAAAACAAATGCTTTGTTCTTGCAACTTTCACAGTCTTAAATTTAATTAGGAAATGCAAGTTAAGAACAACTGGTAAAATCAAGCAAACATCTCCAGACCAAAAAAAACCCCTGAAAGATTATTGAATGAGCTGCTGGAAGAGCAGCAGGAATATAAAGTATGCTTTCAACCATATGCTGTGACTGTAAAAACTAAAGTTACTGTACTGTAGTCTATGTTAAGAAGTAAACAATTTAATCCATTTTCTACTGAGATCATAGGACAGTGCAGACTGGTACAAGTAATTATTGTGCAGTTAAAGGGATCAAAAACATCAAATAGTCATTAACTACCATTAACTATGAAGAAATATTACCTGAAATATTTTTTTTTAATTTAGACTGGGAATAAAATAAAATAAAATAAAATAAATAATCATGATCCAGAAATCAACATTAAAATCGCCATCAACTACCATTAACTATGGTGAAATATTACATAAAATATTTTTTTATTTAGAGTGGGAATAAAATAAAATAAAATAAAATAATCATGATCCAGAAATCAACATCAAAATAGCCATTAACTACCATTAACAATAATGAAATATTACATGAAATATTTGTGATTTAGACTGGAAATAATAAAATAAAATAAAATAAAATAACCCAAACATCAAAATAGCCACTAACTACCATTTCCAATGGTGCAATAAAATAATAAAATCAAATTAAATAAAATTGTAAGTTTTAAAATTTTGCTAGAATTTTAAAACTGTAAAGTTTTAAATCCTTTTTAATTAAGGTTGTTGTTGTTTTAATCTATTAGCATTATAATGCATTACTTTGTGCTGTATGTTAATTTTAATGTTTCAGTACTGGCTGTTGATCTGTATTCATTCTTTGCTATTCAGTATCTAAAACCTGTATAAAACTGCAATGATTGAATTAACATCTGTAATTGCACTTTTAAGTGTGGCTGTTAAATGGCTTCAAAGAATAAAATGAATGAAAAATGACACAAGATTCTCATAAGAAAAGATGAAATGAGATGTCACAGGCGAGGGCAGCTCTAATTCAACGTCAATGACAATCAAATCCTGCAGATGTCAAATCCTTTTGCAAACACGTAAAGAGAAAGCATGTCTCCCCAAAGATAATCAAACAGTTTAATATAGATTACAGTAACCGGAGACCATAATAACATTTGCGGATGCCTCTCAGTGGGATCAGATTTAACTGTCAGGAGAAAAGTAATTTCAATCTGATTCATCTGAAAACAACAACAGGATAAAAGCACTGGAAATATGATAGAAACAGCAGGTACGATCTAAAATCTCTCAGCAAGTAGATATGTGAACAAGTTGTGACCGATACAATGTCATTATTATAAAATATTTGTATAATTTAGTATATAAAGAACAAGAATATGATGCAAGCATACTCCCAATCTGCATGTTTCATGACATTTTAAATTAAATTAAATTAAAATAAATTAAAAAGATAAAACATTTAAATTAAATTAAATTAAATTAAATTCTGTTCATGCTGCTTTTTCCACACAATGAAAGCAGGTGGAAAAAAAAAAATCATACAGTTTTTGAATGACGTGGATGAAAATGATGACAGAATTTTCTTTTCTGAGTACTTGCACTCCATCCCTTTCAGTTTTATACAGATATATGACACTGAACCCTTCTCCATGAGGCATATCATTTTGCTTTTGAATCATATTATCTATTCCCAACCCCCATTTGTGAAACTATCGACTTTAACGTGATGACCACAGGCAGCAGCTGTGACAGAGATGTCATCATAGTGCTTGTTAAAGGGACTGACTGCGGAGAGCGCGCTGGTCGAACAAGGAAGGGAAAATTACTCTTAAAGACAGGTCATTCTGAGAGACCATATAATAATCCCATTCCCGGAGAGCACTGACAAATCCCACTGTGTTACCAGAGTTTCTGAAGATATAGACCTCTCGACAGAAGACTCTTCCTCACACTGGCAGCGCAGAGCCCATATGTCCTCGAAGTTGCGATTGAGACTGGCTGCTGGTTGGTCTCAGATTTGAGGAAAGAGATGTGAAAAATCAAAGATCCATAAAAAAAGCTGTATACAGTTTAGGTCAAAAGTTTACATACACCTTGTAGAATTTGCAAAATGTTAATTATTTTACCAAAATAAATGGGATCATGCAAAATGCATGTTATTGTTTAAAGAGAAAATAATAGTTGAATTTATAAAAATGACCCTGTTTAAAACTGTGTTGTGACCTGAATGATCCACAGCTGTGTTTTTTTGCTTAGTGACAGTTGTTCAAGAGTCCCTTATTTGTCCTGAACAGTTAAACTGCCTGCTGTTCTTCAGAAAAATCCTTCAGGTCCCACAATTTTTTTGGTTTATTAGCTTTTTTTGTATTTGAACCCTTTCCAACAATGACTGTATGATTCTGAGATCCATCTTTTCACACTGAAGACAACTGAGGGACTCATATGCAACTATTACAGAAGATTCAAACTCTCACTGATGCTTCAGAAGGAAAAAACAATGCATTAAGAGTTTTGAACAAAATGAAGATGTGTACACTTCTTATTTTGCCTAAATATCTTTTTATTTTTTTCATTTAGTACTGCCCTTCAGAAGCTACAGAAGATACTTGCATGTTCACCAGAAGACAAAATCAGTTACATTTATCCTGATCTTCAAATTTTTAATGCATCATGTTTTCTTCTGGAGCATCAGTGAGAGTTTGAATCTTCTGTAATAGTTGCATATGAGTCCCTTAGTTGTCTTCAGTGTTAAAAGATGGATCTCAAAATCATACAGTCATTGTTGAAAAAGGTTCAAATACATAAAAATGCTGAAAAACTAAAAAAATTGTGGGACCTGAAGGACTTTTCTGAAGAACAGCAGGCAGTTTAACTTTTCAGGCAGCAACACAGTATTAGGAATCAAGCGTATGTAAACTTTTGAACAGGGTCATTTTTATAAATTCAACTATTATTTTCTCTTGTGGACTATATGTAAACGTCTTTTATGTGAAATATCTTATTCAGGTCAGTACTAAATAAAAAATAACATGCATTTTGTATGATCCCTCTTATTTTGGTAAAATAATTAACATTTTGCAGATTCTGCAAGGTGTATGTGAACTTTTGACTTCAACTGTATGTCACATTTTCTTGGTTAAATAAACACTACTTACACCATCACAAAAAGAAAAATTCTATTTTAGATTTTTACATTAACAATGTGATCAATATTCTGCTAATAAAGCCAAATATAAGTGTTTTTAAGCATTTTACATTGATTCCAACATAACTCAATGCAATAACAATTTAAACAACATATTTCATTTGTGAACTTATGTTCAGCTATTCTTTTTAATAGATGACTTTTAACTATTTTTGAATTTTTCAGATCATCAGTCATCCAATACTTTGAGTGGACACTGCTTCATGGGAAAAAATACTATAATACTACAGAAGACTATGGAAGTTAATGGCTACCAGAAACTGTTTGGTTCAACAGAAGAAACAAACTCATACAGGTTCGGAACAACATGAGGGTGAGTAAATGATGTCAAAAAGTTCATTTTTGGGTGAACGATTCCTTTAATAAAAATAAAGGTTTGCTACCTGTTGCTACTTAGTAGTAGCTTTCAAACCGCCTAGGAAATCTGTGGTGATGCTGTGATGTAGTACACACCCCAAAGTAAAGCCTGAAGCCCTGAGGTAAAGGCATCAACATGCAATGCATTAGTCAAAACAAAACAGCTATACTCAGGAGAACATGAGGCACTTATGATAAAAGCAGCCGTTAAATCAATAAATAATGCAGAAATCCTCTGCGCAGCACATCTACATTTACTTTGGTGATTACTAAAAGCCTCACAGAACTAACATGATCACTCCTGAGACTACAGGACCCGCTTCCAGAGACTCATTAATCTGTTCCTCTGTTAAAAAAGAAAGACTAATACTTGGATCAAATGATCTACATATGGACTACTACAGCATACAATAATGTTCAATAACTCCCCTTTGTGTTTTTTAAGGGCTGTCCCCTAATAGTCGACTAACTGTGAGTTGACGAGAAGAGGCTTGGTCAACCAAAATGTTATTAGTCTGTCATTTCTGGTCATACAGGTAAGAGTAATACATCTTTCAAATCTGTAAAGCCTCTACGTTTATTTGTGTGTGCTCACAATAACAACGAAACATTGCACTTTTGTAAAATAATGAAAGCAAACAAGATGTGCTTTCTGCTGTCTATATGAACTTGAGAATGAAACTTCGAAACTCTGTGTATACTTGCCTTACAGACATGAAAAATATATTTAAAGAGAATGAAATGTCTACTTTCAAATGAACCAATTCAAGTAGAAAACAAATATTCTCAGATTATGCAATCCCTGTAAAACACGCATACAGACGCATCTACTAGCCACTGCGGAGATGATGAGTCAGTGTCGCCAACTTTATCTCGAGCGAAAACAAAGAAAGCGCTAGTTTAAATTATTAAAACGTTAATGAAGTATGCTTGCTGTTTTTTCCAGACACATTCATAATGATTATATCTGCCGGTGCACTGCGGCAAGCTTTTTTGTGCGCTTGAGTGCTTATTAGGCTATATAGGCAATTAAAGGCTCATTATTGTGATTTATATGGTTTATTAATAAACATGCGGAGAGCCCAGTCGTTAACTAATACTTTAAGTTGACCAGAAAAAATCTTTAGTTGAGGGGAGCCCTAGTGTTTTTCACAAAAAAACTAAATCATACAGAATGACAGGGTGAAAAAATTATGAGAAGCTTTATTTTTTGGAGATCTATACCTTTAAGATGCTCCTTAAAGGGATAGTTTACACAAAAATGAAAATTCTTTCATTAATTACTCACCCTCATGTCATTTAAACCTGTATATATATATATATATATATATATATGACCCTGGACCACAAAACCAGTCTTAAGTCGCTGGGGTATATTTGTAGCAATAGCCAAAAATACATTGTATGGTTCAAACTTTTTGATTTTTCTTTTATGGCAAAAATCATTAGGAAATTAAGTAAAAATCATGTTCCATGAAGATATTTTTGATTAGTAATATACATTATTAAGAACTTTATTTGGACAACTTTAAAGGTAATTTTCTCAATATTTTGATTTTTTTGCACCCTCAGATTCCAGGTTTTCAAATAGTTGTATCTCATCCAAATATTGACCTATACAAACCATACATCAATAGAAAGCTTATTTATACAACTTTCAGATGATGTATAAATCTCAATTTTGAAAAATTGACCCTTATGACTGGTTTTGTGATCCAGGGTCACATATGTGTGTGTGTGTTGTTTTTTTTACATTTTGTCTAAAGTCTCATTAAACTGGGGCTTTTTGGACTATTATTTCATGCTCTTCAGGTTTTCAGGGATAATCCAATTCTGTGTAAATATTTAATATTGCTAAGTGTTAATATTGCTTCCATTTATTGAGCACATTGTAAATGGATGCTCAAGGTGCATTGTGGGATACAGTATGTGCATGCTTATTATATTCAGCACATTTTGGCAAATGTAGTAATTTTTCAGCAGTGATGGGAATAATGGCGTTGAAAATAAAACAGCATTACTAACGGCATTACTTTTTTCAGTAACAGGTAATCAATCTAATTACTGTTTACCCCGTTACAATGCCGTTACCGTTACTGACAATAAAATGCAGTGTTATTATCATTTTTGCGTTGCGTTCTTTCTTCTTATTTTACAAAAGCACGTTTTCTTCTTATTATGATGTTTTTCATGTCCGCGGGCTGAAGCGGCCCCAATGACGTGATATCTAGCCCCTTGAAGGCGTCTCTAACATTGTACACTCATCTACAATATTTTAATGTTGCTGGGGCATCCAAGTTATTTGACATTTTTGAACATTTTTTAAAAAAGTATCACAATATTTACCTTTTCCTGGTAATTAGTTACTTTTATAATGAGTTACTAACTGTATTTGTGAGAAGTAACTATAACTAATTACTTTTTTAAAAGTAACATGCCCAACAGGGTCAGAAAGCTCTCAGATTTCATCAAAAATATATTAATCTGTTTTCTGAAGATGAACAAAGGTCTTACGAATTTAGAACAACATGAGGGTGAGTCATGACAGAATTTAAATTTTTGGGTGAACTATCCCTTTAAGAAATAAGAAATAATAACACAGCCATTTAATTATCAGCAGCTGCTTAGTTTGGGCATATCAAATAAAATTAAACTGAGGCAGCTTCATATTGTTCTATCATATACTGTATATGAGCCATAAAAGCCAGATGTATCAAATATGACACTCATATACGCAAAGTCACATATATATATTTTAAACATTTTGTCTAAAGGCTCATTAAACTGGGGCTTTTTGGACTATTATTTCCATCTTTTCAGGGCTAATCCAATTCTGTGTAAAAATCCAGGTTAATATTGCTTCCATTTATTCATCACATTGTAAATGGATGCTCAAGGTGCATTGTGGGATACAGTATGTGCACGCTTATTATATTCAGCACATTTTGGCAAATGTAGTAAGTAGGTCATCCGTGTATACAGACATACCGTGCTTCGTCTACATTTAGAAGTTTTCACCTAAAGCGAAAATTGACAAAAAATAAATAAATAAACGGTTACTATACAATTTGTTGACAGGAAAATTGTCCTTGTGAAATCCTGTTAATGTGCTCTGAATTCATGTTTACTATATTCTATCTGTAAGTGTGTTGTTCGCTCTAATCAAACCCATGACCTTGGCGTTAACCATAGTGAGTTTTAGTTACAAAAATATGGTCGTACAAAACCAATGTTGGTACCAATGCACACTCACTCCAACAAAACCTCCAAAAAAGCTGCGTTGAATATATGCGTGTGTGGCCGTGAATGGCTTATTCACACTCAACGGCGGCCGAGGAGGATACATGCACGCCCCATCATCATGTGGACACGGTTTATTGATTATCTGTCCATGGGGGGAACAGGATAGAGTCGAGACGCTGTAGCAATGCAAACAATAAATCTCTTCTCTCACTCCTGCCAGCGCAACACTTCTAATCTGTGTCAGTAAGAAGGAGTGGATACAGCTGGCCTCTAAAAAGCCAATAAAGAAGCTTTCAGAGGTAATCATCAACGCAGAGGACAAAGCACTGACCTCACACATTACCCAGCAATCCTTGCACTCGATTTTGCAGGAGATAATGAAGACGGCGTGATGGATATGCTGCAAACTGACTGCAAACACAAAGCGGAGGCCTCCTCCTAACCTACCATTTCAAAAGTATTACAACAGGGTGTTGAAACACATTTGAAGGCAGCGTAAGTTGGGTCCAGAATCCAGTAATAAAAATGGAATTATACAGAATTTGCAAAATTTGGATGAATAAATCAAAAGTAAGGCTGCGATATGGACTAGTGTCTGAATATTAAACTGCAAAAAGGCTGCTATTTTATGTTCTATGGATTAGACATATTCAAGTACATGTGATGCTCATTTATTAACGAATATAGCATTTTATTTCATGTTTTAATTTTAACAGTAAACCTCTGTTGTGCAGCACTTTACATTTTAAAAAGTAAATTACATTTTTTTATGTTTTATGCCTTTATTGGATTACCATTTTGATAATACATTTGTATTAAATCATAAATCTAGAAAAATTAAAACACAGGAAATTAAATTAAAACATTTGATAGGACCCTATTATTGTAAAAATTGTAATAAATTATTTAACTGTTGGAGTTTTATGAATACAGTTTTTAGGCATGCTTTCTGATTTAAAATGTAGTTAAACTGTTAAAACGGAATCCAGAAAATGTCAAATAAATAAAATAGAATTTTGGAAAAATAAAGCAGAATTTGGAGGGAAAAAAACAGACGGCTTTTGTTAAAAACAAAGCTTTTGTTAACGCTTTAATACATTGTTAAATATATAATTTTCATGATTTCAATTAAGTAGATATTCTTTTTGATTAATAAAATTTTAAGTTTAATTTAATCATTAATACAAAATCCATAAAAATGTAAATGAATAATCAGAAAACATTAAAACAGAATTAGAAAAAATATAAAACATACTTCATGGAGCCCTAGAAAAGTTTTTAATTAATTAAACGTTTTTTTATTAATAAAATGTAGCTGAACCATTAAAATGTAATCCAGGAGAAAAACAAAAACAGATGGGTCCTAAAAATGTCATTTTTGTTGAAGCTTTAATTAACTGTTTAATAAGTTGTTCAATTATATAATTTTCACGATTTTAATTATGTAGACATGCTTTTTAATTACTGAAATTGAATTTAACAATTAAAACGAAATTCAGAAAAAAAAACTATTGAAAAAAAATGGAATTAAGAATTAATAAAACATAAAGCCCTTTTTTTCTTTTTTCTTTTGATTACTAAAATGTACTTTAAATATTAAAATGTAATCCAGAGAAAAGATGGGCCTTAAAAATGTAAAGGTTTCATAAATTATTAAGTGTACAATTTTCATTATTCTAATTAAGCAGACATGGTTTTTATTTACTAAAATTTAATTTTAATAATAACAAATAAAACAAAAATAAAAAATAAATAAAATGGAATTAGGAAATAAAATAAAAGAGATTTCATAGGGCCCTAAGAATGTAAGTTTAATTAAATGTAAAGTTAATTAACTGGACATATTTTATGATTACTAAAATTTAGTTTACCAGTAACATGTAATCCGGACAAACTAAAAAAAAAATAGGGAAAAAAAATATAACAGATTTCATACAGCCCTAATTAGGCATGTTTTTTATTACTAAAATTTAGTTTAATAATTAAAATGTAATCAAGAAAAATTAAAAGAAAAAAATAGAACTTAGAGAAAAAAAAAAAACATTCTTAGGGCCATAAAAATGTAACTTTTTAATTAATTAGACATGATTGTTATTACTAAAATTATGCTTAACCATTAAAATGTAATGAAGAAAAATGTAAACCACAAAAAAAAAGAAAAGAAAATATTAAAACTGAATTAGGAAAAAAAGAAAATAGATTTTATAGGGCCCGAAAAAGGTATGTTTTTAATTAATTAGACATGTTTTTTTGATTACTTAGTTTAACTATTAAAATGTAAACCAAACAAAAATTAAAATGGAAAAAAGTCAACTTGGGGGAATATAAAACATTTCAAAGGGCCTACATAAGTTACACAAGGAAACATTTGAAACAAAAGCATCATATAGCACAGAGTGATTTATGTGAACTCGTTCCAACAAAATCATTACCATTCATTACCATTCATGCATCATAATTGGCAAAAGTTGCTTCATTTTAAGATGCAAATTCTTATAAACCCTAATCCCAAGTCATTTTTTACATCAAATGGATGAGACAAGCTGTGAGAAGATAAAACTGACTGATTTTGCTGCTGCAATCCACCAGGAAATCAAGCTCCGAAACATCTCAAAAATAACCGTGTCCTAATATCAGCAATTCAAAAGACTCCTGATGCCAACTCTCTAAACGCGTGTAGATGTCAGCGTAAAAACAAACCGCAGCGGCGTAAAATCAATATCAGGGGCATCACATCAAAATGATTAATTAGCTTATTGAATGCAGCTCTGTAGGGGAGAGTAACAATTGCTTGTTGTACAAAAAGTTGTACAAGTCTGTAATGTCAGATGGCAGTGATGAATGTGAGGGGGCGGGACTCTTTACAGCCACGCCCCCCACAGCTCAAGGCCAATAGGCACAGAGTAAATGGACCTTGTTCTACAGTCTAGCCTTCTTAGTCCAAGAGACTACAGATGATTTCGTCAATATTTCTTCATGTCATATTTAGTCATTTTAGTTTATATTACTTTTAATGAAAATATTCTTTTAAAATACAAAAGATGATACCATTGATCCATTTAAAGCAGGTATAGTTAACTAAGACTTACCGTTAACCACTAAAAACACATTTTTGTCACTTGAAATAAAATTGAACAAAAAAATATTTTATTTCAGAAAGAAGGCATTTGATTTTAGTTGCTAAAATAACATTTTAGGTGATGATAATCTGTAAAAATTATAGATGTTATACATATAATTATATATATGTAATAATATAATAAATTTAAAAAAAAGAAAAAATATTTTTATTTCAGCAAGATGTCATATGATTTTAGTTGCTAAAATGACATTTAATTTATGATAATCTGTAAAAAACTTATTTTATTTCCACAATATGGCATTCAATTTTAGCACCTAAAATGCTTTTTTAGTTGATGATAATCTGTAAAAATTATAGAAACATCAAAAAATAAAACAAAAATAAATAACTTATTTTTTTCCAACAAAATGGCATTTAGTTGGCATTAGTTGCTAAAATGACATTTTAGTTGATGATAATCTGTAAAAATTATACAAACATGTCAAAAAATAAAAATAAATAACTTATTTTCTTCCTACATTTAGTTTTAGTTGCTAAAATGACATTTTAGTTGATAATCTGTAAAAGTTATAGAAACGTGTCAAAAAATATAATAAATATAAAAAACTTATTTTATTTCTGCAAGATGGCATTTAGGTTGATGATAATCTGTAAAAAAAATGATAGAAACGTCAAAAAATAAAATAAAAATAAATAACTTTTTTTCTACAAGATGGCATTTAATTTTAGTTGCTAAAATGACATGATAATCTGTAAACATTACAGAAATAAAATAAAAATAAAAACTTTATTTCAGCAAGATGGCATTTAATTTTAGTTGCTAAAATGACATTTTAGCTCATCATAATCTGTAAAAATTATCGAAACAAGTCAAAAATATAAAATAAAAAATAAAACTTGTCAAAACAGACAAAACAGTAAGACTCAAAAAAATTAATTCATTAATTTATTTATTTTATTTCAGTTCCAAGGCAACATTTCTAATTTTATTTAGTCTTAAATTAAATAATACTTTTAATAAACTATTTGAATAAAATAAAATATTTAGTTTAAACTGACATATTTAAATAACAAATACTCAAATAATCAATTATACTTACATGTCAAACTGTAAGAGACAACATCTTCACGTTTAAAGTCTGTAAACAATTTTCTGTGCAGGCAATGGAAAATATTTATTTAGTGGATAAACAGTACTTGATTAAATATGGATGAATTTGTTTAATATAACACTTTCAATCTGTACAGACAATGTATATAAATAAACAAATACCCATAAGTCAATTTTGTCACCAAAATAATTTGAGGGTGGCATTCAGGAGAGCACTAAACTTTGAGGAATGGACAAAGCCAAAGCAGTTATAAAACAAGTGCAGTTTTCACACGACTTCCTCTATTTTCCTACCACGGCAACTGTTTTCAGCGTCGTCTTTTTGTGATTATAACCGTTATTGCCATGCACTCGTTTCTCTTTGCCAGCGTCCACTTGGCAGCCGTGGCGCAGCACTGACAGATTGGTAAGAAGAATTCTGGCATGCAGTTGCATTTGTTTTCTATTCCTGAAACAATGGGAGAGAGCCATATGCTGGGCAGACACGCTCCTGCTGGAACAACAGCTATTTAGACTCACACCGACCAGACAGGCTATTCTCACACGCTAATGTTTCTCTCATGCTTTGGGAGGCTATTCTTTCATTTTTATCTTTCAATATCAGCAAACTTGATACTAATGCAGCTTACTTGATACAGTACACTATCAAAAGGCCATTTGTACAATGAAATCAGTGTCTGAGCACCTCAGCAAACTAAATCTGAAATAAAGAGATCCATCAGAAAAACAACATTCTTTTAAAATACAAAAGAAATACCCACTGGGATCCAAAAATGTTAGCGCTGGTTTATTTTCAAAGGTTTCAGAGCAGGGTTATTATAGTTAAATAAAGATAAAACTATTAAAAATGCAAATGAACTAAAATATACAAAAGCCCATTTCCGCCACTGAATAAAAAAATAAAAAAGGTAAATGTGAGTTTTTAATCTTGCAATTCTGACTTTTTTTTTTAAGTGAGATATAATCTTGCATTTGCCAGGTATAAAGTCAGAATTGTGAGATGTAAACCTTACAATTCAGTTTTTTTTCTAAGAATTGCGTGATATAAAATCACAATTGTGAGTTAGAAAGTCAGAATAGCAGAATATAATCAGAACTGCAAGATAAAAATTCTGAATATTTTGCACAAATTGTGAAATATAAAAAAGAAATTGCCAGAAAGTCAGAATTGTAAATAAAAAGTTGCAATTACCTTTTTTTTCTTTTTTATTCAGCGGAAGAAATGAGCTTCCACATAAATAAAATAAAACTTTATTAAAATAAAAAATTATTTTAGTACCATTTAACAGTATTTTATATACTTATTTTATAATAATAAATATATATATATATTTTTTTTCAGCAAGGCAACATTTATCATTTTTGTTTAGTTTAGTTTGATGTATTAAAAAATACTTTAAATAAATGAACTGGAATAAAATAAAATATAAAAAATATATATTTTTTTCAATTTAATTTTTATTTAGTTTAACTTGATGTTGTAAAATAACAAATACTTGACATAAATTAGTTAACAGTAAATCTAATATTTAAAAAATACTTACATTTTTATCATTATTTATATTCAGCTAGTTGTCAAGGCAATAGTAATCATTTTTATTTGTTTTTTATATCATTTATCATATTTTATATCATATTTTAATTTGATGTATCAAAATAGCTAATACTTTAAATAAATTAACTTAAATTCAATAACATATATTTTTTTATTTCAGCTAGTTGCCAAGGTAACAGTATTTTTTTTACTTAGATTACTTTGATGTATCAAGAAATTAATACTTTAAATAAATTAACTTAAATACAATAAAATATATATATTTTTAAATAATTTATTTCAGCTAGCTGTCAACGCAACATTTATCATTTTATTCATTTTTATTTATATATGACATATTAAAATAACTAATACTTGAAATAAATGAACTGAAATTAAATAAGATATTACAAAATTTTTATTTCAGCTAGCTGCCAAGACAGCAGTAATAATTTTATTTATCTTAATTTGAGGTATCAAAATAATTAAAACTTTAAATAAATGAACTAAAATACAATAAAATATTCTTTAAAAATAATTTACTTCATTTAATCTCCTATCAAGGCAACATTTTTCATTTTTATTTATTTTTATTTATATATGACATATTAAAATAACTAATACTTGAAATAAATGAACAGAAATTAAATAAAATATTACAACATTTTTATTTCAGCTAGCTGCCAAGACAGCAGTAATAATTTTATTTAGCTTAATTTGAGGTATCATAATAATTAAAACTTTAAATAAATGAACTAAAATACAATAAAATATTCTTTAAAAATAATTTATTTCATTTAATCTCCTGTCAAGGCAACATTTTTCATTTTATTTATTTTTATTTATATATGACATATTAAAATAACTAATACTTGAAATAAATGAACTGAAATTAAATAAGATATTACAAAATATTTATTTCAGCTAGCTGCAAAGGCAATATTTTTTTTCTTAAGTTTAACTTGATGCATTAAAATAAGTTGCCAAGGCTACATTTATCACTTTCATTTAGTGTAACTTGTATCAAAATAACTAATACTTTAAATAAATTAACTGAAATACAATAAAATATTTGTAAAAATTATTTCACCCAGTGATATATATATATATATATATATATATATATATAAATGAACTAAAATTAAATAAAAAATTAAATAAAAAAAAAGGCAAAAAAAAATTCTTTAGTTTAAGCTGATGTATTAAATAATACCTGAAATAAAAATATGTAATATTTTAATTATTTAAATGTATTTTATTTTAGCTAGTTGCCAAGGCTACATTTATCACTTTTTATTTAGTTTAACTTGATGTATTAAAATAATAAATAAAATAAAAATTATATAGACATGAAAATAACAAAAACACACAACGAAATGAGTAAAACCTTAACTAAAATTAAAATCAAACCAGAAAATACAATAATAAACATTAATTCACAATACCTGTATCTCAATAATACTAAACTAACACAGCCTCAGAGGTTCGACTGGCTTAAGCAAGTGAAAGCTTTCTAAATGTATTAAAAGTTAGACAAGGTGTATTTAATATTGGCTCTGATCAGCGGAGCGCAGTGTTCAGGATTTGCCATAACATGAATCAGGCTTAATAACGCACAGCAGAGCAAAACGCTGTCGCTCGAAACGCTCCTGTCAGCCATCAGCATTAACCCTGAGTAATTAATAACTGCCTGGCCGCATTAGTACAGGAAACCACATTATGTCTCCACCAGTAAAAAGTGATGCAGTTTTGACTGGAAAGAGAGAAGGAGAAAGACTGATTTCCCTCCCAGTTCTGCAGCGGCGTGGTTTAAATCCAATTTGAGCGGAGCACGAGGGTCACGACAGCTACAAGCTCCACAGAAGAGGTGAGAAGAGACGCCGGAATGGGAAGGAAATGAAAAAAGCAAGTTTCACTATACCAAGGCTATTGTAAGATGACAGCCTCTACATTGTGGGACTGTAGAAGATGAGCATCATTGTTTGGCCGGAGCTGGTGGATGCGGACGGACTAACAGGCAGATGCTCTCGCTGCCCTCTCGTTATCCTGAAAGCACACGTTCTCTGGCCGCTTTCTGCAGCGTGTGGCCGTGTTTACCGAGGCTGCAGACACAACTCCTTGGTCACTGGAGTAGAACAAAGAGACTGCGCCAATTTGGCAGAGGCCGCTGACGGCTCGCTCAGAGCGGCGTGCTTGAAATAATGAGTTTGTACGCTGCTCTTCGCGTGCGGCGTTCGCATGCTTCAAAATACGCTTCAGCAAGGCTTGTCAATTAAAATGATGCATTATGGGTGGAAAAAAGTTACTATCACAAAAACTTGACAGAATGACCACTAAAGTTATTGGAAAGTCACCCATTAAACCTCAAATGTTACCATCTACCTAGCAACCTACCATGGTAAACACTCCCTAGCAACAACTTAAAATCACTCGGAACACCTTAGCAACCACAGAATAGACATTGTAACAGCCCATATAACTGACATAATAGCGGCAATTTGTAAGCACGAATCACATTTTCTGAAGATTGTCATATGTAAAATAAAAAATAAATACACTAACCCTAGGTGATATATATATATATATATATATATATATATATACACATATATATGTATATGTAAATCAATGTATATTTGCCATGGATATAAAACATATTGTGTATACTATTTTTTAAATATACTGATAAATATGAACATGCAATAATAATAATAATATGTATAGTGTACCTTTTACATCTATATATGTGTGTGTGTATATATATATAATTTAATTACATAATTCATACACAGAACACACATATTTGATTTTATTTAAATTTGTATATTTAGTTATTTATTTATTTATATTAAATATTATATATTATACATAATTATATATTATTATATATAAATATATTAATACATACCAATAAACATTAATATATATTTTTATTACTATATATATATATATATATATATATATATATACACATTTATTAATATAATATATTATATTCATATATTTTATATAGATATATTAATATATATCAATAAGCATATATATATTTATTTAATTATTATATTAATTATTATTTATAAATATTTGTATTAAATATTATATATTATCATTTATACATATAATTTATTATTATATGTTATTATATGTATATGTACCTATTACTATATCAATAAACATTAATATATTTATTTAAAATAGTATTTATTTATTTTTCACTTATTTATTTATTTTAATATTTATATTACGTATATTATAATTTATACATATAATATATTATTATATATAAATATATATTTATATATATATCAATAGGCATTAATATATTTATTTAAATATTTATATAAAATATTATATATTATAATTTATACATATATTTTTTTATATAAATACATTTATTTATTTTTCATTTATTTACATTTTATTTATATTATGCATATTATAATTTACACATATAATATATTTTATATATAAATATATATAAATAAACATTAATATATATATATATATATATATAAAATAATATGCATACATTATTGTACTATTTACATTTATATAATTTAATTTACACAACTCACACATACACATATATGTTTTAATCTATCTATCTAACTAGTATATATATATATATATATATATATATATTTATAAGTTGACTATCAGGACATGTCCGTCTGACTGTACCAATTAAATGGATATGAAATCTTGCATTTTCATGGAAATATTATATTTCAAATGACAAATATAGAGCAGCATTATACAAAAATATTTGCTTGATTTACCAATCTGAATCATATACTCAAGAGAGCTGTGTTTAATATTTATAGTATAAAAGTATGAAAGCTCATGCCAATTTCAGTGCAGCAGAGATTTTCATCCAAAGTAATTTACAGTCTGTTTAGCCTTCAAAAAATGACTCATCCACTAATGATCTTAAAGGCGCTTATTAGAGCAACCTGATTTCTGTATAAAAAAACGAGAGTGTTAGACAGGGAATCACATGTGATCTGTTATAAATAGACCGTGAGTTGGCATATTTCACAGCTCAGAACACGACGCTTTTCCATTTCTATTATTAGCCTGCTGAACGTGTGCCAGAAAACATTGTGTCAACGCTTTCAGCTTGGACACGAGGCTCCAATGTTTCATTTACAACTATAAAATAAACAAAGGACAGAGTATTTGTACATATTTACTTAGTTCAGTCAATGCTAGTCAGTTTACTTCAGGGGACAAATGTGACAAAAGTAAAATATGAATTAAAATATAAGAGAATATATATTTTACAGCCAGAGAATATATACAGCCATCGACACAGCCTGACTGACATATTTCTGAATGGAAACAGGCTAGTAGTTTTGAAAGTTTCTGTCAGAGTCCCAGAAGAGGTCACGCTCGAGACAGAAAAGAGAAATTTAATGAAAAAACTTCAAATAACCTTTTTCTGACAGTGCCTCATAAAAAATGTATGTTTTTATGGTCTTATCATCACCTTGTCTTACAGATAACCTCACGTTATGTTTCCATTTGACAGTGTTTTTATTAAACTGCACAAAAAATCCTGAAGGAGCCACCCTTACCTTGCCTGACCGCGAGTGTGGTGGTGTAGACCAGGAACAGCAGGATGTAGTTGAGAAAGCTCTGAAACACAGGGGTGTTGGCGTGATAATCGTCCGCCAGGTATTTGCTGGTCAGGCCAATCCCACAGATGAGCAGTGATAAGACCTGGCCGAGGGCCAGCGTGAGGAGAAGCTCCCTGTGAATGGAAATCCATGAGTCAGTCCCATATCACACAGATTCAGAGAGAAACTGTACTGGAAGCATGTACTGTGTGACCTTAAAGGAGAAGTCCACTTCCATAACAAAAAAAATTACAGATAATGTACTCACCCCCTTGTCATCCAAGATGTTAATGTCTGTCTTTCTTCAGTCATGAAGAAATTATGTTTTTTGAAGAAAACATTTAAGTTGTATATAAAAGTATTTAAAATGTTTTTTTTAATGAAAATAACCGATCGTTTTGCTAGATAAGACCCTTCTTCCTTGGCTGGGATCATTTGCAACCACATTTGGGATCGTTTGAAGCTGCATTTAAACGGCATTTTGGAAGTTCAAACTCGGGGCACCATAGCAGTCCATTATATGGAGAAGAATCCTGAAATGTTTCCCTCAAAAAACATAATTTCTTTACGGCTGAAGAAAGAAAGACATGAACATCTTGGATGACAAGGGGGTGAGTACATTATATGTAAATTTTTGTTCTGGAAGTAATAAAAGTTTGTTAGTTAATTACATCCGAATCGATTAATCACATCCCAAATAAGTCTGTTGATTAATCGCATCTGAATTGATTAATCACATCCAAAACAAAAGTTTGTCAGTTAATCGCATCCAAATCGATAAATCGCATTCAAAAGAAGTTTGTCAGTTATCCGCATCTAAATCGATTAGTCATATCTAAAATAAGTTTGTCAGTTGATCACATCCGAATCGATTAATTACATCCAAAAAATAAAGTTGTCGATTAATCACATCCAAAATAAAAGTTTGTTAGTTAATTGCATCCGAATCGATTAATCGCATCCAAAACAAAAGTTTGTCAGTTAATTGCATCCAAAGTGATTAATCGCATCCAAAATAAGTTTGTGTTTACACAATATGTGTGCACTTACATATGTGACCCTGGACCACAAAACCAGTCTTAAGTAGCATGGGTATATTTGTAGCAATAGCCAAAAATGCATTGTATGGGTCAAAATTATTGATTTTTCTTTTATGAAAATCATGTTCCATTAAGATATTTTGTAAAATTCCTACTGTAAATATATAAGAACTTAATTTTTGTTTAGTAATATGCATTATTAAGAACTTCATTTGGACAAATTTTAAGGTGATTTTCTCAATATTTTGATTTTTTGCACCCTCAGATTTCAGATGTTCAAATAGTCGTATCTCGGCCAAATATTGTCCTATCCTAACAAACCATACTTCAGTGGAAAGCTTATTTATTCAGCTTTTAGATAATGTATAAATCTTAATTTAAAAAAATTGACCCTTATGACTGGTTTTGTGGTCCAGGGTCACATATATATGTTTTAAAAATATACGTAATATATATTTATGTATAATCTAAATTTAGATTTATATATAATATCATTTTATATATAATATTATATTTATTTATTTATTTATTAAATATATACATGCAAATACACACAGTACACACACATACTTTGTGTAAACAAACTTTTATTTTGGATGTGATAATTCGCAATTAATCAATTTGACAGCATTAAAAATTAGATTTAACAGGACAAGACTGTTACATACGGTAACATGTTGTCAAATGTATGGTTTGGGAAATAAAAAAATGTCGGAATATCATATATATATAGTGCTTCTAATTTTTGTATTTTATGATTGGCTGTACTTAAAATAATTAGCAGATTTGCTAAGTTTCAAAGCAACTTTCCAACACTGGTGACCTCCCATCAAGCAAGCCTTTCAAGAGCTGCTCGCCACATCCTTCCTGTTGGATTTACGTGGTGATAAAATCACACCAGCTGTCACGGTGATAAAACAAACCAGCTTCCCGTAATTCATCAACACAAGTCGTCAGATTTTCCATTCTCTGGGTGGTGCCAGATGGTTAGTTACAGGTGGTGGTTAGTGGGAACCAACTAGTGGAATCCAATGCGATAGGACATGTTTAATTGTAGGTGCAGTATGTGTGTGTGTGACTGAGTATGTGACAGTCCAATTGGCGGGATCAGAGCTCTGAAGAGAAGGCAGGAAATGCAGGCGTGTGGAACCGGGTGAGGGAATGAACTGTCAATCAACTGGGCTTAAATGTAGGGGACTTGCCCTCTCTTCAAAAACCCCATCCAGCTCCCCAGTGAACACAGCGCATACGAAAACAGGCAGCGCTCACTGCACCCACACGGAGAAGAATGAAGCACGCGTACAGGTTAGTTCCAGAAACAACATACAGGGAGATGAAAGAGGAGCCACGTTATCAAAAAACATGTGCTTCTGGTGCGTCAAAGACAAGGTGGAAAAAGAAAATGGGGCAACAAAAAAACATAATGTGTTTTCATAAAAATCCTGCTAGTACAACAGAGATAATAAAATGAATGTTACACTGTAGTAGGTAATTGAAAAATGGATTAAAGGCTACCTAAAAATAAAAAGTTGCTATGATTACAAGAAATCAGAAATGTTTTTAATGCATTTCAATGCTATATATGTATATGACAATTTTGGGAGGTAGTTTCTCAGCCAAAATGTGTGATTATTCCAACTGTTTTACCATTTGTATCACTCCTTTTGCAGTATTTCTCACAGCGAGTGTCACAGCAGATACCCAAAACCACTATAATTTTATAAATAATACTGTTTTTGTGTCACAGAATATAGTTTTAAGAGTGTTTTAGGTGAGAATGAACTTGTTTAGACTTTAAATATGCAGTTTGTTAATAAAGATAACGTCTATTCGAACATTTTGACGTTTTTTTGGAGATGTTTTTGTTTTTTTATAACTGTACTGCATTAATGGTTTAATCTTTTGTACTGTTTAAGGGTGCATTCACACTTGTCATGTTTGGTTCGATTAAAACAAACTTTGGTGCGGTTGATCTGTTAGTGCAGCTCGTTTGAGTAAGTGTGAACGGTGCCATCCGAACCCTGGTGCGCACCAAACAAGTGGACCAAAACCGCAAAAAGATGGGGTCTCTGTCCACTTTCAAACGAACTCTGATGCGGTTCGAATGAAGTATGAACGCAACACAGACCAAATACTTCTAAACGATTTCACTAAGGGAACAAGCGGTGTATCCAAAACAAAATGAGCAGAGGGCAAACTTGGAGCAACAACGAGGTAAAGTGCTTTTTATGAGCTCTTTGTGAGCTCATTTTTGTTTGCAGGTGGTGAAAATAAAAAAAATATAATTAGTGAATGGGTATTTTGATCTCATATACCCGCAACGCCACTTTAGGTCAAGCACACCTTTTCCTTTCCTTTGGAGTGTTCGGTGAGTTCCGTCACAAAATATGTCATTCACCCCAACCAATCAGGTTATGAACGTATCACTATGCCTTTAGGTTCAGTATCTTTAGGCTCACTGTCAAAAACGCCAATGTGAATGCTAAGCGGGCAAAAAAATCCTGATCTAAAACAAATTATTTGCGAACCTGCACCATAGTCCCGATCTGAATCAAATAATTCACAATGCGTGCTCCGAAGTTCCGATATAAAGCAAAAGATTCACAATCCACACTCTGAAGTCCCGATTTGAATTTGATTTAGATCAGGACTTCAAATCACATATCGCAAATCATTTGATTTGAACCATTCAATTCGCTAAATGATTCACAAATCTGTTCCGATCTAAATCAAATGATGAGTTTGAACCAATCTGAGCAGTTCCAGCATAAATGATTCAATTGATTTGGTTCATCTGTTCCTCTTTTCGCATCTTCAGCCATGTTTATGACACTGTCAGTACTACTACTACTACTTTTATGACATTAACTGAAATTAAGCAAAAAAGGTATATATATATATTTTTTTAATTGCATGAATTTTGCATAAAAAGATAAGTGCTTATTGAAGTGTTTATTGACAAAAACACTTATTTCGTAGATACATTGTCTTTCAATAATTCAAATAGTAATAATTTGAAGAATAAACGCTGTATTAGATGCAGGTAATCACACTCACTCAGTCCATCTCTCTCTCTTGTAATACTCTACAAAATACAGTGGGCTTTTAATACAGTAATACAATAAGCTTTCAATGAAGTAACTTAATGTTCCTTCGTTACTAGTTCTAAAGTGATGTTTTCAAATTAGTAACGGAGGCTTGGGCTCAGCTGTTAAACTGTCAAACTGAGATTTGAATCCATGGTGGTAGGAAGTAGTTTGCACAAATGTATCAAAAAATTTAAATGTCTGTATTTAGATTTATTTGCATTATTTCAATGATGGATTGAACATGAATTGACAAACTCACTAACTGGATTCAAACTGCTAACTTGTGAGCTGTGTTAAATCATTCATTAATTAATCAAATTCATTAAAAGAATTAATAAACAAATTCATTCATAATTCATTAAAAGAATCAAATCATAAAAGTCCTTTGTTCATGTGTCAGTCTGCACTGTTTGTGCTGTGTTTGTGTTTGTATGCAGCCGTTCAAGAGAAAAAAAAAAGCACAGAGTGTTGCCTTATTTACAGTTGTATTATTATTTACGGTAAACAGTATTTTTCATCTTATCACATTTAACTTAGGCTGCAAGCTCATTACTCAGGTAAAATATCATTTCCGTGCTGTGGCCCTGTAGATTCAGTAGCGGTGCAGAAAGCAATGCTAAAGGTTCATTAGATGTGCTTACAACAAAAATGTTCATCAGGTAAAATTTCAGAGCCAAGTGCTGCAATTAACAATAAACACAACAGCTTTGAGACTTGGAAAAGGTTACCGAAAACTTTACAAAGGTTTCATTATTACAAAACAAAAGCTTGTAGTATTGTTTTCATTTAAAGACTTAGTTTATTGATTTCTTTTGTGTTTTTCACATTATGGCATACACTACACAATTAATTGCAGTCTAGGACACCGTCCAGAATGTCTCATAGCCTTTATTTAAAGGGATAGTTCATGCAAAAATAGAAATTTGCTAAATATTTACTCACTCTCAGGCCATCCAAGATGTAGATGAGTTTGTTTCTTCATCAAAAAAGATTTGGAGAAATTCACAGTAGCATCACATCACTTGTTCACCAATGGATCCACTGTAGTGAATGGGTGCCGTCAGAATGAGAGTTCAAACAGCTGATAAAAACAGAACAATAATAGTCCACATGACTCCAGACCATCAATTAATGTCTTGCGAAGTGGAAAAACTTCATCAAGACATTTTTTAACTAACATGCGAGTCCTGTATTCATAATATTGCTTTCTCCAGTGAAAAATTCATTGTGTTTGAATCAGGAGAGAAATATGAAAAGGTCAAACACCATCTATAATCCAAAACAGTTCTAAACAAATAGATTAAATTAAATAAAACAGATTAATGTAATGTTTTTATCAGCTGTTTGGACTCTCATTCTGACAGCACCCATTCACTGCAATGGATCCACTGGTGAGCAAGTGATGAAATGCTAAATTTCTCCAAATCTGTTCTGAAGAAGAAACAAACTCATCTACATCTTGGATGGCCTGAGGGTGAGAACATTTTTAGCAAATGTTAATTTTTGAGGGTATTGTTTCTTTAAGTGTGTCTGGGAAATGCATGAGACTGTAGTAGTGCTGTCAATTATTTTGATAATCGAGTAATCCATTGATTATTTTGACGATTAATCGAATAATTGGATAATTATAAATAATTTTTAGTAGTAATACAAGTGAACAATCACTTTTAAAATGACTTAAAATACATAATAGCAATGAGGCAATAATAATTAGTTCAAATAAAGTGCAATCATATAGTTTTATTAAACAAAACTGTTAAAATACATAATGTATTATAAACAATAGAGCTAATGTACATTATGCATTATAACAAATGCCTGCAGAAGGTGCCAACGGCCTGACGATTGTTTTTAAACTTTACTGCACAATCTTATCTGTTTAAAATGGACTCAACAACATTTAATTCAAATGTCTACTTAATCTTTAATATTTGCCCTTAATCTTTAGAATCTGAGACGCTCCACACATGTAAATGACATGCAAATGATAACAGTTCATTTTTGTTAAACTTTAAGATGGTTTGTCATTGTAGCCTACTGTTTTAATGTTGTTGTACTTTTTAATTATCAGTGAATCCATCTTTTGTTTTAGTCTTAAACATTAAAGGTGTATAGTAGCCTAAGCAAATCAGACAATTATCTTTTCGTGAAAACAAGGCCACGAATTCGAAAGCGAAAGCAAAAGCATCCGAAGCCCGGCTTATAACATAGCAAAAGAGGAACTCCATTCACAAAATTGAAATCACAAATAATAATACTGATGAAAAAGAACGGGTTGAATGTTAACCAACTGAGAAGGTTAGTCGCAAAAGAGCAACCAGTGGGTAAAATGAGTTTAGAGCCCTGACGTGAATGACCTGAACCTAATAGGCAGATTAGAAATGATTTTGGGGAAGAAAACATCGCATTTCTGGGGAGCCGAGGAAACAGTTGATGTTGACAAAATAAATAACCATATAGCAAATAATCTGAATAATTGGAAACTGAATGTAAATGGGAGTGAAGAGTTTGCTCTTGACATGTAAACATCATAATGCGATTAAGTCCTTACTCTGATTATTGGAAATAATCATATTATTTGTGCGCATGTAAACATAGTCATCGTTCTTTCTTCTGACCGCCGATATCTGTCTCTCTCAATTTTTTTCCTTTGACTGACAGTCGTGAAAACACTATCGTGAAGTTTTTCTTTTGTTATTTGAGCAAATGTGAATGCAAAAAATATATTTGCGGTACTCTCCCATTGACTGCTCTCGGATTTTTCCCAACTATGACGACTTCCGCTATAAGAAACCCGTAGTGTGGTTGCTATAAAAACAAAAACATCAACTCTTTAACAAGGGAAAAATATCAGAGAATATTCAACTAAAGCTAGATAATCACACTATAACAAGGACTATGAAAAGACGAAATTCTCGCGTTCGAGTTAACAATAGATATTGAAAGAAAAGCATCAAATTCTTGAGGTTAATCCAAGAGCATTTGTTACCAGAGGCGATTTTAGGATTTCAGTCTTAGGGAGGCTCAGCCTTTAATCTGAGCATGAGCTGATGTGGCTCAAAGGAATATTTTGCTTTAAGTGTGAGGGGTCACAAGTTCAAATCTTGCTCGAGCAATAATTTTTAAATAAATAAAGAAATTAAAATAGCATCTGTTTGTCAGTAGATGCATATCGGTAATCATTGCCATTTATCTTGTGATTTCACTGGAACGGAAAGCGCTGGAATGAGATGGATGAGAAACTTAAAAGGTCTTTTAATAATGCAGTAGCTTAGCACTGTTTTCAGCAAACGTCAAGACGGATCAAATTAGGGGGACTGGCAGTTGAAGTCCTAAATAGTGTTGAGCAATGTTTGTTGCCAATTCTTTGTCACAAATTGTGAGGAAATACACATCTCGAGACTGAGATTAATGAACGTCCGATTAGCTCCTCGGCTCTTCACCGGTTCTGCCAATAATTGAGCTATGGCCAATTTCAAGATAACAGTATTAAAGTGATGGAGCAGATATCCGACATCTCACATCTCTATCCCCAGGGCTTTTGTGGCCATTTTCTAATTCTCTCAAAGACTATGGGCTTTTGCTGGGAACGTCACGGCCTGCAGGCGAACGCTTTGAGCTCCACGTACTGTAATGGCACTCAGAAATGACAGCGATGATCAATCATGTGTGACAATAATTGTGTGACTTGAGTTCTTTTATTCTTTAAAATATTTCACACTGATTGAAAACTGGTGATAAAAAGAAAAGAAAATAACTTGATGTTTTTCTTATTTATTATTTACTGAAAATAACTAAAACAAAATAAAAATAAGCAAAATTAAAGTGAGACAAAATAAAATAAAAATATTATTTATTTTATTGATATTTCTGTTGTTTTTGAGTGCTATAATAGCAAAATGACAGCAATGATCAATCATGTGTGACAATAACTGACTTGATTTTTTTTTCTCCAAAATATTTCATACTGTTTAAAAATGTTTAATAAAATAAAATAAATAAAATGATCAAATAAATAACAAAATAAGAAAAAAAAAATAAGACAAAGTAAAATACAAAATATTATTTATTTTATGTTGTATGAGTGCTATAATACCTCTAATTTTAATCATTTGCGCCAATAACTGTGTGACTTCATGTTTTTCTTTTTTATTATTTACCCAAAAATAAAATAAAATAAAATTGAAGAAAAAAAAAAAAAGACAAAATAAAATAAAATAAATACATGCATGACAATAAATGTGTTACTTGATTGTGTTACTGACCAAAATATTTCAAAGTGTTTGAAAATTTGAAAATCAAATAAAACAACAAAATAATAAAATAATATATAAAATAAAATAAAGATAAAACAAAACAAAGTAAAATAAAAAAATATATATTTTATATTATTGACATTGCTGTCATTTTTGAGTGCTATAATAGCTATAATTTCAATCATTTGTGCCAATAAATGTATGTGACTTGATGTTTTTCTTTTTTATTATTTACCAGAATAAAATAAAATAATAAAATAAATAACAAAATAAGAAAATTAATATATGAAATAAAATTAAGACAAAAAAAGTAAAAAAGTATATATTATTTATTTTATGTTATTGACATTGCTGTCATTTGTGAGAGCTATAATAGCTATAATTTCAATCATTTGTACCAACTGTTGAAAATATTTCAAACTGACTGAAAACAGAAACAATAAAATAAAATAAGTACAAATAAGTCCAAATAAAATATCATTAACTCAAAAAATATATTTATTTTATTGATATTGCCGTCATTTTTTAATGCTATAATAGCAAAATGATAGCAATGATCAATCAGTATTATTTCTAAATATTTCATACTGATTGAAAACTGGTTTAAAAAAATAAAATAACAAATAAATAATAAATATTATAAAGAATATAATATATATATATATATATATATATATATATATATATATATATTAATATGACAATATAAAATAAAATAAATAAAAAGAAAAAGAAGCATGATGATTCAATGATAAAATAAAAAATTAAATAATTTAAAAATCATGTAACAATTTAAAAATAAAAAACAAGATAAAATTAAAAAGAAAAAAGATAGAAGAAAAGAAAAGATAAAATAAATATTATTTGTTTTATTTTACTGACATCGTTGTAATTTCTGTGTGTTGTAATTGCATTCAGATATGACAGCAACGATCACCTTGCAATTAACCAAAAACAGATAAGTGTGTTAATAGCAAATTGACGCAAAGGTTACAAAAAATGAACTCCATGCTTACATTAAAGAAGCTTTATCCATAAAACAGTGGCGTTCAAAGTACCGCATGCAGCAGCGGTTTCAGCATAAATCATTTAAAATCTCTGCCGTGTCAAACTTTTTAAGAAAAGAGCCGTCAGTCATTGGAGATTAAATAGTGAAATGTCATACATGATCGAGACCTCGCGCTTGTCTCAGAAAGGTCCAAAACCCACACGCATGAGCTGCCTTCACCCAACGGTACCACAAACGTACAAATTTGCATTTAGATAGAAACCAATTTGCTTTTCTCTAAGGCAATTGTATTTAAGATGAAATATGTAGAGTTTTTTTTTTCTTTTTGGTCTATGTAACATTGCCCCAAGAGGAATTACCTGGCCGAGAGTTGAATTGAATTTGCTTTATTGCTTCTGTAAGAAGCTCTCTTTCATTATGGAGGAGAAAGAGTGACAAGGACAAAAAGAAAACGATATTAACCTCATATACGCTTTACTGTCCTTCGCATGTACCTGCTTTGCCTTCAAATATATATATAAATGCACACAGGCTGCCAGCTGCGAGGCGTCTGCACAATAAATGCTCAGAGTGATGGATGATGTTTGAAATGTGATGATTGGTCACTACAGTCCTCTAGAAAGCATATATCTTCTTAAACTAAAACCAAGCTTGTGTGTTTGTACGCTCAGTGTTCACTGCACCCGGTGAAAGGATTCATGTTGATTTCTACTGTTCCTTTCAAGGACAGCGATGCACTGAGGACAAACAGAGGAGCAAAACAACAAGTAAACTATTTATCTGCTGATGCAAACAGAAAAAAGAGGATAAGACACAATGGGCCTCAGCCTCTGTTACAAAAATGTCCTGTTGTGTTGCACTCCCGGGCTATAAAAGTAATCATTTTGAGACAAAGTGAGACAAATGTACGGCCTGTACTTTTCAGGGACATTTTCTGTTCAAAAGAAACATGAAAAAGTCATTCAGGGTTGACTTTTGACTTACTGAAAAGATTAGAAATACTTTTTAGAGAAGTCTTATGTACTGTATATATGTCGAAATTAATGTCAATGTTGAAAACAGTTGTGCAGCTTAATATTATACATTTTTAAATGAATGAATTCAAACGAACATTATTTGAAATTGAAAACTTTTATGGCATTATAAATGTCTTTACTGTGATTAATTTAATGTGTCCTTGCTGAATAGAAGTATTCCTTAAAAATATATATATAATTTTTCATTTTTATCACTTTTTTATTTTTATATTTTATTATATTTCATTATTACCATATACCATCAAATGAAATACAAGTAAAAAATAATAAACTAAAGTAAATACAAAATTAAAAAAAAAAAAATCAATTAATAAAATAAAATAAATAAAATAAATAATAATAAAATAAATAAAAAAGATTTTATAAGCAGCAATGCTTATTTTTTAATGTATTTTCTTATTCTTACCCTCAAATACAATACAATTTAAAAATAATATAAAAAATATACAAAAATAAACTAGAATCATTTTGCTTTATATTTTATTACATTTTATTATTTTTTATTATTAGCGTATGCCCTCAAATGAAATACAATTTGAAAAAATAATAAAATAAAATATAAAAAATAATAAAATAAACTAATATAAAAAAGAAAAGAAAGTAAAAAGCATATATATATTCCAAAAAATAAGCAGCAATGCTACAAAATATTTTTGCTTTATATTTTATTATTTTTATTATTAGCATATACCCTCAATTAAAATACAATTTTAAAAAATAATACAAATAAATAATAATAATAAAAATAATAATAAATAAATAAAATAAGGTATAAAATTAAATAATATAATTAAATTAAATATAAAATAAATATAAAAATAATCAAATAAACTAGGATCATTATTTTTTATATTTTATTTTTTTATTAGCATATGCCCTCAAATGAAATACAATTTAAAAAACAATAAAATTAAATATAAGATATAAAAAAATAATAAAATAAACAAATATAAAATAAAAAAGAAAACAAAAAAAGAAAATGCACATATATTCCAAAAAGCAGCAAAGCCACAAAATCATTATTTATATTTTATTATTTTTTATTATTAGCATATACCCTCAAATAAAATAGTTTTAAAAATTATCAAATTCACTGAAATAAAATAAAATAAAACAAAATAAAATAAGGAAAAAAAAGAAAAAAGCACATATACTCCAAAAATAAGCAGCAATGCCACAGAATCATTATTTTTTATATTTTATTTTTGTATTATTAGCATATGCCCTCAAACTAAATAAACTAATATAAAATAAAATAAAAAATAAAAATAAAGGAAAAACACATATATTTAAAAAAAAAAATTAGCAGCAATGCTACAGAATCATTATTTTTTATGTTTTATTATTAGCATATAGCCTCAAATAAAATACATGTAAACAATAAAATTAAATTAAATTAAATTAAACTAGCAATGCCATAGAAGAATGATTTTTGGTTCCCGAAATGAACCCTTCAGTGAATAGTTCTTAAAAGAACCCCACTAAGAAAAGAAAGAAGAACGTTTTCAAAAAAACCTTTTTCCACTATAAAAAACTTTTTGTGAAATGTAAAAGCTCAATGAATGTTAAAGATTCTTAATAGAACCATATATGCTAATAAAAACATTTATTTTTAAGCATATACCATCTAACATCATTCAGGCAAGCTCTGAAACAATTAAAAAAAAAAAACACTATTTATATATGCTAAAAGTAGTCTATGACTGTCTTCTGAAGCTTAAGTAAAAAACTGAAATTGATATTACCATCCACTGAAAACCTTCTTCTCTGCTCTCCACATGTCATATAGACTACTTTTAATTTGTTATCATAGTGTTTTCTGTCCTGTTTGATCAAAATGACTTGCCAAGTCATGCACCAGCAGTTCTCTTTTTCTTTAAAGGTCTATCCATACTCCTTCACAGTCCAGAAGCCTATGAAGCAAACTAACCATTACTGACTAACTCAATTTTACTACTGAAAGAACCACAAACAGCATCCCATAATGACCCGTCTCTCTGGAGCCCACTAGTACCATTAAACAAGCGCTGAAACAATTCAGCTCCAACTTAAGATTTGGACAGAATTATTCCAGAGCCAGAAAAACATCACTTCTACCAACTTCACAAGAACCAGCAATGATTTTTTCATACTTTAGAGCGCCTGTAAGTTCAGCGTAATTGGGAGGATTGTAGCACTAAAGTCTGTTATTTTTAAAAAAGATGATGGGAGGGGGTGTGGAGTAGTAAACAACTTCAGATCAGAAATACAAGATAGTCTGCAGGAAGATAGAGCCTGGCAAGTGAGGAATTTATCAAAGGTATCTGATACTTCCAAGATGCTTCCAAGCAGGCTTATTAATCTATGGAACAAATTGGGAGGTAAGGAAACATATCTATCATCAAGTATTCTTGGTCCTCAGTGGCTGAGAGCAAGGAAATGAATAAGATTTCAACCTGAAATATGACTTGAATTTATTTTAGAGCCGTGCATGATCATCACTAACATTTTAAACCATGTGATGAATCAGAGGATTTCTAATTAAGGCTAATTGGTATTAAATTTAGCCAATATTCAATTATTATTCAAGTTGTTCTCAAGTTGTTCCAAACCTGTTTGAATTTCTTTCTTCGGTTGAACGTAAAAAAAGATATTTTGAAAAATGTGGGCAACCAAACAGTTGCTGGGCCCCATTTTTCTACTATGGAAGTCAACGGGGACCCACATTCTTCAAAATCTATTATTTTATATTCAACAGAAGAAATGCATACAGGTGTGGAACTTGAGGGTAAATAAATTATATATGATTATTTTCATTTTGTCTTAATTATTCTTTTATTTGACTAAATAAAAAATAAAAATAAAAAAATAAAATAATGTGGCAATTCTTTTTATTATATTATATTGTATTAAATGTATGATTAAAATAATTTCAATTAAAATTAGAAGTTTTTTTACTTTGTTACTTTTTTACATCTTGCAGTATTATATTTTTCAGTATTGCTAATTATTGCAAGCTCTAATTTCCAAATGCCTTGGGTTCCATTTTTATATAATATAATATAATATAATATATTATTATATATTATATATTATATATAATATATTATATTATTATAATATAATATATTATTATATTATAGACTAAAATTTACATATACAGTCAGTTTGGTGATTCAACACAATTTTTATGTATTGATTTTTATTATATTATATTATATTATATTATATTATATTATTTTATATTTCTGTGTAGAGGTTTATATGATATGTATGATTAAAATAATTTCATTTAAAATAAGATCTTTACTTTCAGTTACTTTGTTGCATTCAGTAATATATAAAAATCATTCAGTATTTTTAATTACTGCAAGCTCTAATTTCAAAATGTCTTGGAACAAGACATTATATATTATATTATATTATATTATAACACACTAAAAATTGCATAAACAGTCAGTTTGGTGAGTCAACACAATTTTTATGTACTGATTTTTATTATATTATATTATATTACTAAATATAGGAGATAGAGTTTATATGTATGACTAAAATAATTTCAATTATTTTACTTTCAATTACTTTTTTTACATCTTGCAGTATTGCAAGCAGGTATTGCTAATTATTGCAATTTCCAATGTCTTGGATCAAATTATTATTTTATACAGATTATATTATATTATATTATTTCGGAATAGAGGTTAATATGATATGTATGATTAAAATCATTTTAATTAAAATAAGATTTGTTGCATCTTGTAGTATATGTTTCAATATTGCTAATTTTAGCAAGCTCTAATTTCAAAATGTCAGATCAAATTATTATATATTATTACACAATTTTTATGTGTTGATTTTTATGTATTATATTATATTATATTATTATAGAGGTTTGAATTATATATGATTAAATCATTTCAATTAAAATAAGCTTTTTACTTTCAGTCATTTTGTTGCATCTTGCAGCATTACATTTGTCAGTATTACTTTTCTTTTAACTCATCCACACCCGTCACCTAATCGTTCCCACCAATTCTTCAGACGTACTTCAAGCTCTAATTTCCAAACGTCTTGGATCAAATGATGGTTAACTCAAACGGATGTCTTGTCAGATCAATAGACTTCATTTCACAACAAAGCCTTACCAGCAAACTCCACCGAAACAATGGAGGGAAAAAAGCTTCAAAGTCAATCCGACAAAAGTGGTCTCCGTCTGGTAATCTATCCTGACAGACTCTTTGAAAGACTGAAGTAAAACGCTACGTACCTTATTTACGGCGCTACTCTGCACTTCTGAGCTGCTCTGCGAGAAAAGAAGGAATGTTTAAAGATTGATTTTTTTTCCCTCACTTGCATCTCTAGGCATCTCCTCACCAGGTCTACACTCCATGCTAACTCTGAAGGCCCAATCAAACATCATTTTCTCTCAAATTACTCCAGTCCAGATCAATACAGATCAGTGGGATGACCTATGCAGACTCTTCTTAAGGGGTAAATATACATCAAGGGCTAATTTCATTCCCATTCAAGGCAACTCCTTGCCTGTTGAAATAAGACCCATGCTAGTTTAAAGGAGGCCGAAATGGAGAGGGAACCAGAGAATTACTCAAGCTCGCTATTATTTTCTTCTGCAGTGGCTCTACAATAAAAATATGCAGTGGTACATGGAGTTCCTGAAGTGCTACACCACATAACACAAAATTTAAATCCTCAAAAAAAATAGTATTTTAAAAACATTTAGAAAATATTTCTGCATTTTTAAACCAATAAAAATATATGTATACATACCTATAAAAATATATTAAAAATTGTAAATGTTTATTTATTTTAATTATCCAAATAAATGTATTTACTATTTAAAATAAGCCACATTTATACAAAAAAAATAGTACAACCACCTGCCATTTTTTCACAATCCAAAGAAATAAAAAAATAAAATTATGTCCCACCCATATTTATCATCCTGTTTAACTACATTCAATACAAATACATGCCTGTCTTTTGATCAAACATGGTACTTGATCTGAAAAGTTTAAGCACCGCTGTCAACGTGAAAATTGATTTCATGAGATATTTCTTACATGAATATCAGGTTACCATACCGCAACCACAAGGGAAACCGCTGTACTGGGAGGGCATAAAGATATTGCTGTTGTCTCTGTCATACTTCTGGAAGGGGCTGGACTGTAGCCTCACACACTAGAGAAGAGAGATCTAATGGGATTAAATAAACAACAGTTTAATGAGAACTAGGTCATGTCCCACAGGAAAGAGATCACTCCATTCGCATTTGCACAGATAAATGTCGCCCTGATAGAAACAAAACTGAGCTGGCATAGTACATGGATGGGTATAACAGTACATTTATTTACTGACAGGTGAGCTTTCTGTAGAATCTTTTGCTGATAGTTGATAATTATAATGATTGACATGGAAGCCTGTTTCCGCCACTTAATACAAAATAAAAAAAGGTAAATGCAAATTTCTATCTCAAAATTTGGACTTTTTTTTCTGAATTGTGAGATATAAGCTTGCAATTATGAGTTATAAAGTCAGTACTGCGAGATAGAAACTCACAATTTTGACTTTTTTCTCAGAATTGCGTGATATAAATTAACAGTTACGAGTTATGAAGTCAGGATTGCGAGACAAAGTCGCAATTCTAAGAAATAAAGTAGCAATTCTGAGAAAATGTCAGAATTGCGAGATATAAACTCTTCTCAAAATTTCAAGTTTATATCTCACAATTGTGACTTTTTTGTCAGAATCGCGAGTTATGAAGTCAGAATTGCATGATATAAACTCGCAATTGGGAGTTATAAAGTTAGAATTGTGAGACATAATGTTGCAATTCTGCGAAAATGTCAGTATTGCGAGAAATAAACTTACAATTCTGACTTTTTTTCTCAGAATTGCAAGTTTATATCTCACAGTTGTGCCTTTTTTGTCAGAATTGCGAGTTATAAAGTTAGAATTGCGTGATACTGTGTTATATAAGTTACAATTGCGAGACAAAGTCGAAATTCTGAGCAAAATAGTAGAAATTCTAAGAAAATGTCAGCAGCAGCTTGTCAGTACCAAGATATAAACTTACAATTTGACTTTTTTTCTCAGAATTTCAATTTCATATCTCACAGTTGCGAGTTATAAAGTCTGAATTGTGTGATATAAACTCACAATTGCCAATTGCGAGTTATAAAGTCAGAATTGCGAGACAAAGTTGCAATTCTGAGAAAAAGTCAGAATTGTGAAATGTAAACTCACAATTCTGAAAACATATCAGTGTTTTTTCCCCCTCAAAACTGGACTGTATAACTTGCAATTGCAAGTTTATATCTCACAATTTTGAGAAAAAAAGTCAGAATTATGACATATAAACTTGCAGCTGTAAGAAAAGTTAGAATTGCTAGTTTATATTACACGATTCTGAGGAAAAAAGTTTATATCTCACAATTCAGATAAAAAAAAGCCAGAACTGCAAATTTATATTATGCAGTTCTGAGAAAAAAAATCAGAACTGTGAGATAAAAAGTTGCAATTCTGACTTTTTTTCCGTTTTATTATTTTTTATTCATTGGCGGAAACCGGCTTCCATAGATTGAAGAAGTCAAATGATTAAAAAAAAAATTCTATCAATTAAAGTAGAAGATTTTAATCAAATGTTTTATAAGATTATATGCTGATTAAATAATACAATTTAAATATAGTTATTTGTATGTATCTATATTTGCTGAGAAAATGTTCAGATAATATGATGTATGATGGCCACTGGCCACTATTATAAAGTTTTTTTCCTATTAAAAAATAAATAAATACATACATAAAGTGTGAATTATTATTACAATTTTAAATAATTGTTATCAGCATCATTACTCCAGCCTTCAGTGTCACATGATCCTTCAGAAATCATTCTAATATGCTGATTTGCTGCTCAAGAAACATTTATTATGTTGAAAACGTGTTATTAACATCATTATTATGCAAAAACAATGTTGGTGCTTAACAATTTTGTGGAAATTTTGCAGATTTTTTTCCCCTCTTACTTGAAATCACTTTTGAAGCATCCTTGCTATATAAAAGTATTCATTTATAATTTCCAACAATTGTAAATGGTAGAATTATATCAAACTCACAAATATAGAATTTAAAAATCAGGAATTATCAAAATATTGTACCAAACCTCAAGTTTGTTGTCCGCTGATCTGTGAATTTGCATAACAAAAAGTAATTTTAAATACTTGTTGTCTAATGCAATGCACCTTTAGATAATCACAAACCAGAGCTGCATGATTAATCATTAAAAGATCACAAAAACACCCATGTGATCTTATTTCTAAGTGACAATGATTTGTCTAAACATTTGACAAAGTCAAATGATGTGCTGCTGACATCATGTTTAGGTATGAAACAGTCTTTTCAACCACACAGTATTATTTCTTAATACTATATTATATCTTATTATTATATCTTACAATCATTCATATTATCACAGAAGTACTGCAATAAAAGTTTAAAGTTAGGATATAAACACTGATGTCTATGGTAGCAATTAAAATAGAGCAAATATTCTTTTAAAAGCAATTTTAGCTTTAAACTGCCACTCCAAATAACACTTGTTGATTATGTTACATTGTTTCAAGTGACAGTTAAAATTCAAATTAATTAAACATCTTTGAATAGAATGAAGAAATTCATATTTTGTCACAAATTGTAATTCTCAATTTATCCAGAATTGTACAGCTCTACTACAAACCACAGAATTTTTTTCTGCTCTGTAGGTCGGCCCATTGCATTCATTTTCCTCGTCCTTATGCAGATCCTAGACCACCTAGTGCAAGTGCTCACTAAAGCATACCACAGAAATCAAATATCCTGCCATGGAGACGACCCTCTGGTGTAATATACAACGCTTCAAGATGCAATTAAGGATCTAATAGCTGGGTTCTGCTTCTCAGAAATCCACCCTGCTCACAAATTCTAGAGTGTTTCCCTTGATATTTTTCACCCCTTCAAGAAAGTGCACGAAACTAGCACAGACTCCCTGTGGGGTCTCGCTAACCCCGGCTTGCCCTGCTTTGCTATATGTATCAGAGAGCCCATGCTTCATTTAACTAACTCGCAGAGGGATTAGGGAGAGCACAAAAGTGAATTCTTTCTCAAAAGAAGGGAAGTTCTTTCATCTAGGAGTCGTCTTGCTGTGCTGGTCTCACAGAGGGGTTTTACTCAAGGGTTTAGTCACTGAGAGGTAAAGCGACCACGACTTTGATTACATCGTTGGAAAATCTGGGATGGGACACACTTTCAACCTGCAACATCAAATCAGTTTGCTTCACCAGGACATTCTGCTGAACAGATTAAAATGATTCGGAGAGTTCAGATTCTGAAAGTCTATGAAATCTGACTGAATTAGCCATGTTGAGTAGTTTGGGGTCAGTATGATTTTTAATGCTTATGAAAGTTAGGCTGCACAGAGGCTGTGTTTATTTGATAAAAAATACATTACGCTAATATTGTGAAATATCATTACGTTTTAAAATAGCTTTCTGTTTTCTATTTCAACATACTTTAAAATTTAATTTATCTCTGTGACATCAGCACCAAATTTTCTAAGCAGCTTTGGTAGTCTTCAGTGAATCCTTCAGAAATCATTGTAATGCTGATTTGGTGCTCAAGAAACATTTCTCATTAAGAAACAAGTCAAAATAAAACATCTTTGTTTCTTGCAATTCAACACTTACATTTCACAATTCTGACTTTTGTCTACAGAACTGTGAGATTAAATGTTGCACTTCAGATTTTTTCTATAGAACTTCTGAATTCTTAAGTTTTTCTTTAGAACTGAGTTAAATCTTGTAAATTTTTCTTTAATACTGTCAGTTTAAATCCTGCATTTTTTACATTCTCCTTCAGAATTATACGTATAGTTCTAGCAATTCTTACTTTTTTCTTCAGAATTGTAAGTTTAAATGTTGCAATTCTGACTTTTTTCTTTAGAATTTTAAGTTTAAATCTCAGAACTCTGACTTTTTTCTTTAAAATTATGAGTTTAAATATCACAATTCTGACTTCTTTCTTTGTCAGTTTAAATCCTGCATTTCTGACATTTTCCTTCAGAATTACAAGTTTAAATCTAGCAATTCTTACTTTTTACTTTAGAATTGTAAGTTTAAATGTCACAATTTTGACTTTTTTCTTTAGAGTATTGAGTTTAAATCTCAGAAATCAGTCTTTTTTTCTTTAAAATTATGAGTTTAAATATCACAATTCTGACTTTTTTCTATAATACTGTCAGTTTAAATCCTGCATTTCTGACATTTTCCTTCAGAATTATATTTAAACCTAGCAATTCTTACTTTTTCTTTGGAATTGTAAGTTTATATGTCGCAATTCTGACTTTTTTCTTTTGAATTTTGAGTTTAAATCTCAGAATTCTGACTTTTTGCTTTAATATTGTTAGTTTAAATCCTGCATTTCTGACATTTTGCTTCAGAATTATAAGTTTAAATCTAGCAATTCTTACTTTTTTCTTCAGAATTGTGAGTTTAAATGTTGCAGTTCTGACTTTTTTCTTTAGAATTGTTTAAATGTCACAATTCTGACTTTCTTCTTTAGAATTGTGAGTTTAAATGTTGCACTTCAGAATTTTTTCTATAGAATTGTGAGAATCTCAGAATTCTGATGTTTTTCTTTAGAACTGTAAGTTCTTTCTATAGTTTGTTCTATAGAATTTTGAGTTTAAATGTCGCAATTCTGACTTCTTTCTTCAATATTGTCAGTTTAAAACCTGTTACTGACATTTTCCTTCAGAATTGTAAGTTTCAATGTAGCAATTCTGACTTTTTCTTTAGAACTGTGAGTTTAAATGTAGCAATTCTGACTTTTTTCTATAGAATTGTGTTTAAATGTCGCAATTCTGACTTCTTTCTTCAATATTGTCAGTTTAAATCCTGCATTACTGACATTTTCCTTCAGAATTGTAAGTTTAAATGTAGCAATTCTGACTTTTTTCTATAGAATTGTGTTTAAATGTTGCAATTCTGACTTTTTCTTTAGAATTGTGACTTTAAATGCTGCACTTCTTATTTTTTTCTATAGAATTGTGAGAATCTCAGAATTCTGATTTTTTTTTTACTATTATGAGTTTAAATCTCTGAATTTTTTTTCCCTAAAATTATGATTTTAAATATCATAATTCTATTTTTTTATTTAATATTGTCAGTTTAAATCCTGCATTTTGTGACATTTTTCTTTAGAACTGAGAGAATTGAGATAATCTCACAATTCTGACTTTTTTCTTTAAAACTGTGAGTTTAAATGTGAGTTTAATTTTTTTTTTTTGGATTGAATGAGCCATGTTGAGTAGTTTGGGGTTAGTATGGTTTTTAACGGTTATGAAAGTTAACTTTTGTGCTTACAGAGGCTGCATTTATGTGATCAAAAATACATTAAAACAGTAATATTGTGAAATATTATCACAATTTTAAATAGCTTTCTGTTTTCTATATCAATATATTTTAAAATGTAATTTATTCCTGTGATGGCAAAGCCGAATTTTCAGTTCCACATCCTTCAGAAATTATTGTAATGCTGATTTGGTGCTTAAGAAACATTTCTTATTAAGAAAGCAAGTCAAATTGACAAATATGGTGACAATGAATGTCAATCATATGTTAAATTCCTTAAAATTATTTTTAAAACATCTTTTTGAAAAAGCACAAACTGGGTTAAGTTTCATTTCTGTGTGAATTCTCTCTTTAAACTATGTTTTGAGCTACGACCACTTGATGATAGTTATTCAAATCAGATGCAAATGAAGAAATGAATCACGCTTGTTACAGGTTAAAGGTCCAGTGCCAGATGGTAGGTTGACATTACATGCTTTTTTATGTTTCCAGGGTGCCATACCCAGTTAGTGGGATGTAAACTGCCAAATACATATTTCTGCAAATCAAACAGGTCAGAGTTTATGAAAAATGTCAACATAAAGTCAAAATGAACTCTACATTCTGATAATATCAACTCTAATTCTAATTAAACATCCTGTTTCACTCAGAAATGCATCACTTGCAATAAAATGGGTTGTTGATGCAATTTAAAGTGTAAGTGCAAAATGCTTTTATACTGAGAAAATTCATCTGATTTTGATAACATCTGATATCATTGCATGCTACAAGAAGCTGTGAGTAAACAGATTTGAGATTTTGGTTCTCAAACAGTCCTTTCTAAACCAAGTAATATCTTTCAAGGACCTCAGAAGGTCAAGAGGCTCAATATTTGAGCAATATTGCAAGATACTATTCACAGAAAAGCAATAACACTCCAAGATATATTTCAGTTAGGGTGCAGATAAGCCTGCTTGAGCGAAACCAAAAATATTCAAGCTTCAGTGGCAAAAATATTTCACTTAAAAGCAAAAATGTCCTTTTGAAGTCTTTAAAAATACGTCTTTGCATTTTCATAAGCACCTCACACTGAGATGAGAATACAACCAATAGATTTTAAGACTTTTAAATAGAGATTATCCCTTTAAAGGAGAAGTCCACTTCCAGAACAACAATTTACAGATAATGTACTCACCCCCTTGTCATCCAAGATATTCAAGTCTTTCTTTCTTCCATCGTTTTTTGAGGAAAACATTTCAGGATTTTTCTCCATATAATGGACTGATATTTTGCCCTGAGTTTGAACTTTCCAAATGTAGTTTAAATGCAGCTTCAAACGATCCCAAATTTGGTTGTAAATGATCCCAGCCGAGGAAGAAGGGTCTTGTCTAGCGAAACGATCGTTTATTTTCATAAAAATAATACAATTTATATACTCTTTAATGTCAAACGCTTGTCTTGTCTTGCTCTTCCTGAACTCTGGTTCAAGACAGTTAGTGTATGTCGAAAAACTCCAATCGTATTTTCTCTCTCAACTTCAAAAATCATTTCAAAATCATCCTACATCGCTACAGAAGTACCGACCCAGTCTTTGCAAAGTGAACATGCAAAGAAGATCAAACACCCTTAACAAAAAAGGTAAAACAGCGATATAGGATGATTTTAAATTTGAGGGAAAACATGAGATGGGAGTTTTTCGACATACCCTAACTGTCATGAAGACAAGACGAGCGCTTGACCTTAAAAAGTATAGAAATTGTATTATTTTTCTAAAAATAACTGATCGTTTCACTAGATAATCCCTTCTTTCTCGGCTGGAATTGTTTACAACCACATTTGGGATCGTTTGAAGCCGCATTTAAACTGCATTTTGGAGGTTCAAACTCAGGGCACCACAGCAGTCCATTATATGGAGAAAAATCCTGAAATGTTTTCCTCAAAAAACATAATTTCTTTACGACTGAAGAAAAAAAGACATGAACATCTTGGATGACAAGGGGGTGAGTACATTATCTGTAAATTGTTGTTCTGGAAGTGGACTTCTCCTTTAAAAGGCACTAAAAATACTCAATGTTAAGTCAAATATTAAACATATTTCAGAATGAAACAGCATCCCCAAAACACAGACATAAAATAAAAGATACAAACTGAAAAGGAGGCAAAACTAATTTAAGCTAAAACAATGTCCAAGCAGCATTATCCAATACAACTAAAATATCTCTTAATGACATTAAACACTGCACAATAATGCATATGTCACTTCCGACAAAAGAAACCTGATCGTTCCCTCCCGAAAATCACTCTCCCCACATTTCAGAAAGCCGCAGACAACATGGCCTGTGTTCAGTTGGCATGCTGGGTAGCAGAGAGCCATTGTGAGATCCAACCATGCTGCCAGAAAACAACTCAATGGTCACTTCACTCAGTACAGAGCTGTAGTCATGAAATAAATCATCCTTCATATACTGCAGCACACAAATAAGCACTGTCTCCATGCGCAGAGTCATTACTCAAGCTGAGCGGATGCTTTCAAATCAGTTTCTGGAAAAATACACGTGTCTCTCTGGCGTTTTGTAGTTCGTATAGAGCGAAAGTGCAAAAAGTGCAAAAGTTGTGGTAGGTATTTATGTTTTAAACCTTAAAAATTCATTGTAATTAGTATTCTCTTCATGCACTTGTGACACATTATTGTCCTATGATTTAAGATCCTAATCTTGTACTCCTTAGTACAGGTTTTTCGTAAATGGTGATGCAGTCATTCTTCCAAAGAAGACAGACATTGGCAGGCACTCTTATAACAAAAGTTAAATCATAATGAGCTTCATAGCGGCCTGATGGGAAAAAGATGGTTAAAGCAAGAGACTTGAAGTATAATGGTATGCCGCAGTGCTTCATCAAACTTAATTAGGAGTCTAAAAGACAGAAAAACTTGGCTCTGAACCAAGATGAGGTGTCATGACCAAGAGCAGAAGGCAGAAGACAAGCACATAAAACTTTTATCCAACCATTAACACATGTCCCGCAGAGACGCCTGTCAAATGGCACAAAAAATGAGTAGTGATCACAGCTATGTTGTCAATCAGAGACCTTCAGCGAGCAGCACGACTACTTAATTGGTACCATCACACGGCATACTGATGAATACAAGTGACACCGTACAACTAGTAATTGTTTAGCATTTGCGCTATGCAGATGCATCAAGTTCAAATGTGCAATTTAGCTGACACTTTTATCAACTTTCAGTTCATGAATTACATAGACAAAACTTGCTAGTACAGTAACTTAGCACTGCTTATGATTTTGTATGAAGGTCTGTTTCTGCCATGGAATGAAAACATAACAGCAATTGTAACTTTTTATCTCACATTTCCGACTTTGTTTTCTCAGAAACATTTTTCTGAGTTTGTATTTCACAATTTTGACTTTTATCTTTAGAATTTTAAATTTAAATATAATTCTGACTTTTTTCTTAAGAATTGTGAGTTAGAATTGTGGGATAATCTTGGAATTCTGATGTTTTTCCTTTATAACTGGGAGTTTAAATCTCAGGAATAATTACTTTTTTCTTTAGAACTTTGAGTTTAAATCTTTCTTTTCACAGTTCTACATAAAAATTCTGACTTTTTATGTAGAACTGTGACTTTAAATCTTTTAGAAGATTTAAAAGAAAACTTTTTTTCTTTTGAATTGAAAGTTAGAATTGTGAGAGCATCATGGAATTCTGATGTTTTTCTTTAGAATTATGAGCTTAAATCTGTGAAATTGGACTTGTGTCTTTAAAAATTATTTTCAAATCTCGCAATTCTGACTTTTTTTTATAGAACTAAGATTAAAGTCACAATTCTGACTTTTTTCTTAACCTCAAGATAACCTCAAAATTCTTTTTATTTAGAATTGTGAGTTTATATCTCCAAAAATTTGACTTTTTATTCTTAAGAATTGTGTTTAAATATCAGAATTCTGACTTTCTTTAGAATTGTGAGTTTAAATATTGAAATTCTGAATTTTTTCTTTAAAATTTCAAATATCTCAGAATTCTGACTTTTTTCTGAAGAATTGTGAGTTTAAGTTTTGCAATTCTGACATTTTTCTTTAGAATTGTAAGTTTAAATCTTGGAATTCTGAATTTTTTCTTTAAAATTTCAAATATCTCAGAATTCTGACATTTTTCTTAAGAATTGTTAAGAATTTTCTTAAGAGTTTATATGTCGGAACTGTTTTCTGTAAAATTATGAGTTTAAATATCACAATTCTGACTTTTTTTCATTAGAACTGTGAATTTAAATCTCGCAATTCTGACTTTTTTTCATATAGAATTGTGAGTTAGAACTGTGAAATAATCACAGAATTCTGACATTTTTCCTTAGAATTGTGAGTTTAAATGTCGCAATTCAAACTTTTTATTTAGAATTGTGAGCTAAAATTGTGACATGAATTCATACATTTTTCTTTAGAATTATGAGTTTAAGACTTGGAAACATGACTTTTTTTCTCTGACTGTTTAAATCTCACAATTCAGATTTTTTCCTTTAGAACTATGAATTTAATTCTTGCAATTGTGACGTTTTCTCACAATTCTGATTTTTCCACTCACAAAAAAGAGTTTATAGCTCTCTATTATGCCTTTTTTAAAATCGCAAAACTAATCAGAGGCAAAACTAATCTGAGATATAAACTCATAATTGTAAGAAAAAAGAATTGTGAGTTTAAAAAGTCGCAATTTCCTTTTTTTTTTTAAATCCCATGGCAGAAATAAGCTTCCTGAATTTTGAGACCTGAAATTAGCCAAAAACATTAAAAAGGACACTACTCAAAACTTCTATTTTGTGTTCCACCTAAGAAACAAAATCATACAGGTTTGCCACGACACAGGATGAGCAAAAAATAACAGATTTTATATTTCAAGGTGAACTATTACTTCAATCTGTTCATACTGATTAGATTTAAATATGATTACTTAAATTAGCATGGAAATCCCAGCAATTACCTTCAAGACTAACATCATCATGGTCTAATTAATTATGCATTCACTATCTGCAACAGACACTTACTATCATTTACTAATCAAATAGATGTTCATTAGTGACATCATTCTTTCATAACGAATGCAGAAACTCCAGCAGGGTTCTCCTTGTGAAGTAGAGGTCTGAACTACTAATGAAGATCATGCAAATAAATGTTAATGATAAACGCCACTAAAAAACACATAAGGCTTGATGGAAAGGTTAATAAGGAACATCTAATACACATCAAGTGACTGACTGAAAAATCAATGTGACCAATGATTGCTACATGATTTTGCCTGTGATAATGTCATTCTGATTATTAATGACTGATTTTAAATATTTTTTTTTTTATATTTTACATTTTTTATATAATTAAACTGACATTTGTTTATTAAATTATAAAATATCAGTCCGCACATCCAAATCATGCAAATCATCTTGATGCTCGGTCAAGCAATTACAATATTGGTGCAAAAATTGACTGCACAAATAGACCTGAATCAATTTAAACAACTGACACTTTTCTCGATTACTTAATTGCAGCAGCCAGCATGCAACTCAAACTAGCTGGGCCGAATCGTCTGTCACAAAGGTACTATTGAGATCAAAAGCATCAGGCTCCAAAGAATTCAATACAATTCAATGTTTCTGAAGGGTGCATCCACTCCAACCCTCTCTAAAAGACGAGTAATTACCTCAGAGCCTCAGTTCCCAAAAGGCGCTGGTTATGATAAAGACAACCTATCTGAAAAGAAAGATTGAGAATCTCTGTACGTGGACGAACAAAAGTGCCACGATCCTCCTGAATTTCTGCGGCTTCATTTATTTTCTTATTGTCACAGAGAAAGGAGCTGCTCCTAGCTGACAAGAATATCGATGAGCAGGACTGGTACATCCTAACCTAAAATCTATTTTCTTTTTCGCAGGACACTAAATCATAAACCTTATTTCATCTTTTTTCAATAATATAATCCAAGATGTTCTTTTTATGAATAATTTACCTGCTCTTACAAAGTAATAAGGAGTTACTCAGGCATACCGCTCCCATGAATTATTCAAATCAACAGTATAGTTCTTATCCGAGAGAAAGGTGGCCTGATTCTACTAGTTTTTTGGAGGCTCAAAGAATTACACTGAAATAATATATGCTTTTTGAAAGTCGCAGGCACGGTGCAATCCTTGCTGACTGGATACAAGCTAGTTCTGGCTACAATCACTGTTCTCGGTTACACCACATTTACTGCTTCAGAGGTTCTGTGAAACAGTCATCCCAGAGAGGCTCGTGAGATAAGCATAGTTCCCCACACTGCTTACACGTTCAGTCTGACTTGAACGAGGCAGCCCGATTTTCACCCTACAGTCTCAACGCACACATGCAAACCAATTAGTCCATGTGGACTCACGCCCACACACAATATGTGCTATGACAGTGCACGCTTAAAGAAACAGTTTACTCAGAAATAAAATTTGTCATTATTCATGCATCCTTAATTGGTATGCTGTTAATTTTTTTAATGTGAAATACATACATAAACGTAAATAAATGTTAGACAGCTCTTGATATATAGTGACAGCTTATAATGTCCAGTTTCTGTTTAGCTTAAAAAAAAAACAGAGGGGTGATGAACTAAGAAACCAAAATTGCCTTGATCTTTTGACATATGTGACCCTGGACCACAAAACCAGTTGTAAGTAGCACGGGTATATTTGTAGCAATAGCCAAAAATACATTGTATGGGTCAAACTTATCGATTTTTCTTTTATGCCAAAAATCATTAGGATATTACGTAAAGATCAAGATATTTTGTACATTTTCTACTGTAAATATGTCAAAACTTGAGGGTTGGGGGGGGGGTGGTGGTTGAACCCTGTACAGTTCCGAATGATGTATAACAGCATATTTTAAGTTGTTTCCACTGAAAAAAATGCAAGTGATCGTGCTGGTGCCTCCATGTCCTAAAAAGCGCACTTTAGCCTCCACTCTCGCACAAATCATTGAATATTCACCTAATACCGCACATTTATATAGGTTAAACGTTTAGCATTGTTATATGCTTCAGCTGTTTTATATCTATAGATTTTATTAGGCAGGTCGTGATTTGAGAAGGCAAAATTGATTAAACACAGACTATGATCAACGCACTGTCTGCCGCTGGCCGCTTGGTCGTTACTTTAAAAAAAACAAAAACTTACATTTAACATTTATCCAAAGTTTTTCTAAATTAACTTAATAAGAAAACGAAACAAAATATAATCACTTTGCCATTACATACAAAACTGAACTATTTTAATTGCTAAAACAGTAGTATAAGCTGTTTTGGGAGAATGGGAAAAAAGACTCGGGTTGGATTCGGGTCAAGAATTCTGATAAGCTAGGCCCACAGAAAAAAACTGGGGCAGCACCCTTCAGCACCCCCACTTCCCGCGTCTATGATTTTGTCCTATCCGAACAAACCATACATCAATGAAAAGCTTATTTATTCAGCTTTCGGATGATGTTTAAATCTCAATTTCAAAATACTGACCCTTATGACTGGTTTTGTGGTCCAGGGTCACATATGAGAGGTCATTGTACTATAAAAACAACCTGTACGTTTCAGAACTCAAAACTTTGGAAGCTTTCAGAATGTTCTACTCTATGATGTAATAGTGTGAATAAGTACCACCTCCGCAGAAGAAAATTGACATCGCTGCCTGTTTAGCCCCGCCCACCGATTTGCGCATAGTGTTTACCAGAGAGGCGAACGCAGGTCTACACAGAAACCACACAATAAAGATGGCTCTGAAAACAACAGGATGCTCTACCGTGCCTATCTGTGGAAAAAATAGTCTTTGCATCGCCTTCCTGCTGATGCCAAAGTTAGGAAACAGCGGATGAACTTTATTTTTAATGAAGTTCCAGACAGCATCAGTAAGAACTCTGTCATTTGTTTACTTCATTTTACCGCAGATTAGTTTACAATTACCCATAGCATCAGCGACACAATGCTCATTCCCTTAACTCAGAGAATCGAGGTTATGTCAGTAACCGGAGCAACACAATTCAACGCAGTATTTGCAGGATTTTTTTAATATAAAAATTATGATAACAAGTGGATCTCAGAAAACAGTACAAAATAAAAAACAAAGGCAATTCATTTTTGGAGTCAGAATTATCTTTTCTACATCATTAATTGCATTAAATTGATCAAAAGTGACAGTGTATACAAAGATTTTTACATTGTTACAAAACATTTCTATTTTAAATAAATGTTGTTCTAATAATCCTGACAAAAATGTAGCATGGAAATATTAAGCAGCGTTTTCAACATAATAATCATAAACGTTTCTTGAGATCCAAATTAGCATAGTATATTCTGAAGGATCAATCAGTCAAATGATTCTATTCAAACACTGATTCACTCAAGATCAAAGCAAGTGACTATGTTTATGAATGAATCATTAAATCATTCACTCAAATGATTCACAGGTGCACAGCTATTATAAGAACAACAGATTTTGCTTTTGTGACAATGCATTAATTAATGAATTAATAAGATTTATATATATAAAAGTAGTCCAGACTCCAGTCAAGAAGCTATTTAACAGGCTTTACAGAAACAAACTAAAATAAGCTGTTATTTATAGTTCTATGACGTATATATGAACAAAATGGCTTCTAGAAAGTAGGGCGGGATTTCAACCTTCACTGGGAGTTTGATTGACAGGAAGTTTGACTAATCATAATCCCAAATCCACCATTTGGTCCAACAAGTAACCCAAACAAGAGTTCATTCATGTTTATTTCATGCTATAACTAGTAGTAAAGAAGAAGACACTTGAACTGAGGCGATTGCATTCTCACGCCACACAACATCACTCAAAAATACATCGCAGACCAAAGAAGGACACTGACATTTTGGTATGAAATAAAGTCTCAGCTTTCAAATGTAGTCATTTTTGAAACAATAAATATCATTTTTGGGGCTCTTTAATAAGACAGATCGCTTTAAGTTCTAGCGGTTCAAATGTGAATCGGTCCTTTTCTGCTAGTTATAGCATGAAATACACATGAATGAACATCAGATGGTATGTTGTCTCAACCACGTCAATACAAAATGTTTAAGTTTGACTCTACTGTCGTTAATCTATTAACTTTCCTGTCAGGTTTGTTTGTTAAACAAAATGGTGGATTTGACGTTATGATTGGTCAGATTGCCTGTCAATCAAACTCTCTCTGGTCATTGGACAGTCAACAGTCTACAGTAGTCCAACCCCTCTTTTGAGTCTTACCTCATCAGAAGGGGAGGGAAGGTTAATGTTTTTGATTAAAGATTACAAGTGAAAATGAATTTTTAAAAATACAATTGTAGCTTTGGTTTCATCATGACTTTAAAGTATTCTTTTAAGGTCCAGTGTGTCATTTCTGTGACACTACCATCACCAATCACATGCCCTGGTCATCACTGCACATTAAACCCAAGCGGAAGCGAATTTTGAAAATAAAAAAGATTACACACTTAATCTTTATTGAACAGTCAACTTAATCATCCAGCCCTGAGTCACAGGACAGCCACCCCTACAGCTGCTTACCATTTAACTGACCTTGCAGCTCAATTCTCATATGAAAGCCGTGCAGACTACTGATGCCGATCGGTGAGGTTGCATTATTTATCAAAAACACCAACGAATGAAAACCCAAAGCAGGAGCCGGTGAAGCTGGAGTTGCGTCAGCTCAGATGGGAATTATACGGCCGCAGGTCATCCAGCAGCCCAGGGATAATCATTCTTCAAAATCTCTACAGATGCCTTTGGAATGCAGCCACTTTAGCATCTCTAAAGGGGCATCGGCCAGCAGGAGCCAGGACCGAAGTATCGACCGGCAGTACTCCGGTCTGACGGGAGTACTACCTTATTGAAGATGAAGCAGAAAGGAGGGAACGCATGCAGGGAGGTGCACAGCCCTTGGCATTTTGTCAAACCAACTGAATGTGCAAGAAAATGTTTCTAAAAAACATGCAAATTGAGTTCAGTTTCTTTTTTTACTCGCTCTTAGTTAGCAGAACCTTCAGTTCGGTGACATGCATATCGTCCCCCTAAGAAGGCAGCACATATCTGAGGCAGGAAAAAACAAGATGCAACCATTTCATCTGTCTTCCAGCAAAGGAATCTGCCAGCATTTCCTACAAACAACAACTCTTTCATCAAACAGGAAGTTGCATTCCTTGACAGAGAGGATGCATCAGTGACTCCATGCGCAATAAACACACAGCGGTGGGGCCAAACGCACTGGCTTTGAGCCTAAAACAAACCCTGCAGTCCTTCAATATCCCATCAGTCTTCCAGGCAGGCACTGAGCTGTCAGATATGAGGAGATGTCTATGCTGGCAGAGACCTTCATCTCTCTACCTGCTTCAACAGATGCATATTTAAACCAAATATTCGACAGCACTCGCAATTCCGCAATGGCAGATCAGAGAAAGCGCATTTATATCAGGGAAATTCAGCAGCTAACACTGCTTTGATTTCTGCAAATCTTAACATTTTGGATCTCAACATTATTTTTCATAAACCACATATAGTCTGTGAATCAAACCCCATCAGTGTGATGGAAAATGTGTCCACACATTATTTCAAAAATATAAAAATATAAATTTGAAATGTTTTTGAAATGTAATTTATTCCTGTGATGCAAAGCTGGGTTTTCTTCAGTGTCACATGACCCTTCAGAAACCATTCTAATATGCCGATTTGCTGCTCAAGAAACAAGCATTCTTATTCGAAAAAAAATACTACTCACACTTTTGAATGGTGTACTGTATATGGTGATTAGAAAACATTAAAATGTTACTGTTCAAAAACTTTTGACCTGTAGTGTTTGGTTTTAGGAGCTGTTTGTACATATCCTAGCATTTGTGGTATATTAGTGTATTAAGCGTTATGCTTTGTTTTTATGTTAGTGTACTTCTTGCTGTTTTTTAGCATCTCACTTCATAAGCGCAGCATTTTTAAGAAGTCTTTAAGTCTTTAAGAAGTACAGCAAAAACAGTAAAATTTTGAAATATTTTTACTTTTTAAAATAACTGTTTTCTGTTTGAATATATTTTAAAATGTAATTTATTCCTGTGATCAAAGCTAAATTTTCAGCATCATTACTCCAGTCTTCAGTGTCACATGATCCTTCAGAAATCATTTTAATATGCTGATTTGCTGTTCATGAAAAACATTTTTTTATATAATTATTATAAATATTTAAAACAATTGAGTCATTTTTTCAGGATTCTTTGACGAATTGAAAGATCCAAAGATCAACATTTACCCAAAATAAAGAAAAGCTTTTGTAACATTATACACTATACCATTCAAAAGCTTGGAGTCAGTATAAGAAATTATAGAAATTAATACTTTTATTTAGCAATGATGCTTTAAATTGATCAAGAGTGATGATAAAGACATTTATAATGTTACATTTTTCTATTTCTATTCAAGATTTCTATTTTGAAATAAATGTGTGTCTTTTGAACTTTCTATTCATCGAAGAAACCTGAAAAAATTCTATTCTGCTGTTTTTAACATAATAATAGTAATAATAAATGTTTTCTGAGCAGCAAATCAGAATATTAAAATGATTTCTGAAGGATCATGTGACTGGAGTAATGATGCTAAAAAATCCAGCTTTGAAATCACAAGAATAAATTACATTTTAAAATATATTCAAACAGAAAACAGTTATTTTAAATGGTAAAAATAATTCATCTTTTTTTTTTGCTGTACTTTAAAGAAGACTTCTTTAAAAATCTTACTGTTTAAAACCTTTAGACTGGTAGAGTATATAGCTTGTGATTTTACTGCCTCTCCATAACATATGATATGATGATTAGCACTCATTGCTTGAGAGTTCATCTCGGGTCAGTCTAATCTGGCGATAACAGCCCTATCCGTTTTCAAATCATGCAGCTAAATAATGTTTAATCAGTTATTGAGGGATTGAGAAAGGCTTTTGAATCATCCTCAGTGATCCAGCTTGAATCTGATGCCCAGAGATAACATGCAATCACCTTGCATACAAGCCACAGAAACAAAGAACGTGTTTCAGGATGATTTCCCATCATACTGCATTACAGTGCCTAAATATGATCCACACAGCTAATAAACCAATAAAACTTTGTCATTTTACATTAGGATTTAACATTATATGGAAAATGTATATATGCAGTCAATTATAAGCCATTCATATAGGCTGTTTCACCAATTTGAGCATAAGTTTGGGCTCCCTGCATGTTCTCCGGGCTAAAAATATCCATAACTGATGGGTCTTATGTACGATGACATCCTCTTGCTCACATACAGAATCTCTCTTTGTTCCCACATTCATGACCCCACAAGGAGAGGGCTGATATTTCACAGGATCGCTTCCTCACAAACACATCTATTCATGAACCTTGTGCACAGCATGTCTGAACGGAACAAGCTCTTATTGAACAAGAGGGTGAGGGGCTAATGCCTCGCTCGCTCCTTCCTCTCCATTTAACAGTTTCTTTCTTTAAAGGTGAAGTGTGTAATTTCTGCGCCATTAGCATCACCAAATGGCATTGCAAAAATAATGATTGTTTTCATACAGGTTTCCCACTATTTTCCGTCTAGATGCTCTCAACTCAAAATCACAGCACTAATCCAGTCTTCAAGTGAATCAAGCTCCAAGTGGATTAGGTACAGTCATCTCTACATCTCTACAGGCAAAATCAAGCTGCAGTATTTTGCTTCTTCTTTCAGACTAGTGTAAAGGAATACACATTAAGTGTTTATTTTATTGCACTTTATCTATTTGCATGTGTAGATTTTAATTACAACACATATTTTTAGTCATAAGTTCACTTAAATAGCACTTACATACTGTAAACCAAACAATTTTATTCCCATTTCTAAAAGTATTCTCAGAGAGGTCTGTTCATATATCATTTGCCTGATTTGTATAATATTTTATTCCTAAAAACATGGTGATTTTTCTTTTTTTTTCTGGCAGTCGACAGTATTTTCTGATTTATGGAGTCATAAAATATATATATATATATAGAGAGTGCTCAGATTTCTGTAAACATATGCAAATTAATGCATATTTAGTTAGATAGTGCTGCATTTGCATATTTAAATATAATATTTCAGAAAACTTGCAATACAACATTTGTATTGCAAATACTGTGATTAATCAGCTGGAGAACTATGACATTATATACAGTATGAGTTTAACATTTTACCATATTTATTCATTGTGTCTTGCCTTATTAAATATTTAAATACAAAGAATAATGACTTTTTCAGCTTTAATAAAACAAATTAAATTTGGGCCCCGTTAAATCTCTGCTCTCTAGCCTGCTTCATGAGGAATAATGATGGACATTATTTTAAAATATGTGACCCTGGGCCACAAAAACAGTTTAAGTAGTATATTTGTAGCAATAGCCAAAAGTACACTGTATGGGTCAAAATAATTGATTTTTCTTTTATGCCAAAAATCATTAGGATATTAGGTATAGATCATGTTCCACTAAGATATTTAGTACATTTCATACTGCAAATATATCAAAACCTAATTTTTGATTAGTAATATGCAACGCTACGAACTTCATTTGGACAACTTTAAAAGGTGATTTTCTCAATATTTTGATTTTTTGCACCCTCAGATTCCAGATTTTCAAATAGTTGTATCTCGACCAAATATTGCCATATCCTAACAAACCATACTATTAATGGAAAACCTAATTATTCAGCTTTCAAATGATGTATAAATCCCAATTTTAAAAAATGACCCTAATGACTGGTTTTGTGGTCCAGAGTCACATATATCCAGAATATTTCATCAAAATAGACCAATATTTTTACTTTCTGCTCACATAATCGAGGCCACATGGTTGAAAAAAAAAAAATATATATACCAATTATTTTATGGCCTACTTCTGAGAAGATCAAATACTAATCAATAGTAATTTACACACTAATTAATAACTGGAAAAATAAAAATTATTGGAATATTTCAGTCTTTCTCCTTTATTTCTTAGTAATTATTTGTGAAATTTACAAGCAGTTTCTGAATTACCTGAATGAACTGTTTTCTTAAATCTTTCCCCTTACTTCCCCTTCCAAATAGGCGTCTGCGATACATATCGTCTAGGATCATATTGTAATTGTTGTTTAAACGATATGCGATGTGACATTTATTGAGTAAATCGCAAAAACCAAACAAAAAACACCCCCAGAGATTGCGCATACACTACATGATGCAGATTAGACTACTGCGCATGCGCATTTACAGTTAACGTTTTATTGCGTGATGTAGTCTATTAAAATACATTTAGATTTCCCCCAGAATTCAAGATGGGTGGCAAAAATGCCCCCGTATGACTTATATGTCTTTTAAATGTATATTATAGTTAATATCACACGAAGAGTGACGTTTTTCCTCCTCAGCACGATTGCAAATATGATACTGATTTAATAAATATTTAATAAACATTACTTACATTTTAGACACAACAGTTCTTGTTTTTGCTGCATTTCGACAACGAAGCAGAGCTGTTTTTGCGTCTCTGAGCAACACACAACGTTGTTTCGTTACTGAATCAATCAGCCGTTTGAACGAATCGAATCGTTGAATGAATGACTCAATGATTCACTCATGCAGGTGCCGCCACCTACTGGCGATTTTAGATTTATATTTAAAGCATATTTCCCTTTTTTCCTCAAAATATTTCAAATATCAGTATTTAACTTTTTTTATTATTAACAAAATTCCAGAAAAAAATTGAGAGATATAATTTTTGGTTATTATTGCGCACTCCTACTTCCAACATCTACTTTTTCTACTCTCTATTTTTCTTTTTCTTTCTTCCTGTTCTTCCTCAGTCTTATTCTCTTAATCTATACCTTGCGGGACTCTTTCACATTTACTCCTGAGATCAGATGAAGGTCTTTAGCTGTGGCTCTTGAAGCCTGACCCAGTTAGTCAAGCCTAAACCTCATTAACCAGTGATGGGAGTATATGGACGCATTCCATCAGAGGCATCAGGGCTAAAGAGAAAAACCACCGAAGAATAATAATGTAGTTTAAGGTTTGCCAGGTGGGCTAATGAGTTCCCACAACTCAATGATCCGACCCCCTCGTTCTGCCCAGAGAGCCCTGTTCATCAGTGAAGCCACGTTCATGGCCCCGCTCCGCTTAGCTTAGCTTAGCTGCTCTGCTGGGACACAGCTAGCAGAGTCTGGAGTGCTCAGCATGCATGCTAAAAGGTGTCTGCGCATGCTAAGTGCATCTTGGGAAAACTCTCAGGGCCGGTGATGTCAGACAGAAGGGTTTAAACATCAGAATCCACAGTAAAATGCGACTAATGACATAAAGAGAGCAGTATGCATAGAAAAGCTCTGCAGGTCTTTCATTGCATGACATGATACACGCTAAACAGGTAAACGTGCAGTATGCTGGCAGTATGTGATTTAATGAAAACTAGTTAACCCCTAAAGCAAACCACTTGTTGAGACTAACAGTGTGGAGTTTCCGAGTAACAAACAATTTGTTTGCCCAAATTTAAAGCAAAATAATAACAATACACATAATAAAAAATACATGTGTCAGAAATTATCTGATGTTTGACATATACACAAATACATAAATAGATTTTAAAATATATATTTTGAATATATTAAATATAAAATGTATAAAATAGAAACATATAAAATCATATAAACATACTAAATATATATTATATATTTAAATATATACATATTTAAATGTAACGTGTCATAAAATGTAGTTAATATAAGCAATAAATATATTATGAAATTTATTTATAATTTGTATATTTATTTTAACACATATAAATTTGTAAAATATATATATATTTTCAACATATTAAATATTAAATATGTATATCATAGAAATATATGAAAACATACACATACTAAATATATATAAATATGAAAAAATATAAATAATAAATAATCAATATATTATGAAATTTCAGCATATATATATGTATTTTAATATAGAATTTTTTTTTAAAAGATATATCAGAAATATATTAAATCATATAAATATACTATACATATATATATATAAAATTTTCATATAATTTTTTATAATTTTAATTGCAACGTGCATTTTTATAAAATGTAGCTAATAATATGAGTTATACATATTTTATATTTATTTATATGTATATTTACTATATATTAATATATTAGTAAATATATTTTAAATATATTAAATATAAATGTATAATATCACAGAAATATATGAAAACAAATATACTAAATATATATATAAATAAACATGAAAATATATATTCCTATTTAAATACAAAATGCATTTCAAAATATAGTTAATTTATTTTAATATATTGATATAAATATTTTAAATACATTAAATATGAAATATGAATAATATCATGGAAATATAGAAAATAGAAATATATTAAATATATTTAAATATAATCTGATATAAAATATTTTAATATATATATAACGTTATTATATTAATATAATTATATTTAAATATAATATTTTACATCAGCTTATGTACAGGCAAAACCCAAATTACAATTAATTGAATAAAAGGGTAATTTATAAATCAATTTTATGTAAAATGTCTTAATTTTCAGCATTCCAATAAGTCAAAATGAAGCTGCTGGTGTTTTTATTATTTCTAGTTCATTTGTTACACTGGGAATGAAAGATTATGCATTTGCATTGTGGGATATATTATTCTGTGCGGTGTGCTTCGTTGCATAATGCACAGTTTGCATCTGGATACTCCATGCATACAGAAAATTTACACTTTATGCACAATATGCATACAAAGTAGTGTAGAAATACTAATATGAATAATAAAGTAGCATGCTATTGCAACACAACTTAAACAAAAAAACATTGTATTAATAAAGTGCTGTCACTATTGGACAAAAATACACAGATTTTAGCTTTCAGCACTCACAATGCTTCATTGCATCTTATTAGGACAGTGTTTCATATATATATGCAAATAATCTAAGGTATTCAATAGATTAAAGATTATTAGCAATATATATAGATACATGAACACTCCTTTTCTACAATTCATCATTGAAAAGATTCACAGAAAAGCATTTTCTTTTCTTACAGCGTGAACTCCTAGTCTGCATGACCCACGGAGGTGTGGAGAAAATGTTCAAGCAGCCCCAGTGCGATCAATGCCTTGATTATGTGCGGATGCTCCTTGCCTTACATCACTCCTTGGCAGTCATGAAGACACCGCTAAATGGTCGAACAGGGCCGGAGAATTGGACTCCTGCCATCTTCAGGGACACATCCCATCCTCTCTATAATGACCTTTGACTCTGATCTCCGAATTTCCTGAGAGACTAAACTTGGCAGGGTGTTTTTAGAGCTGATAGAAACGCTCAAATGTGTCTGGCATAAAATCTTTATTCTCATCCATTATACAAGCTATATGGGCACTTTTGGCCCTGTGGACTTTTAGAAAAGTAACTCTTTTAGTTAAAGACTTTTAAATGTCATTTGTCCACTAACAAATTTTTAGATGATCACAATTTGTATATACAAAAAGATTATTAGTGTATGTTTTACAAGAAAATGCTTCTACTGTGTTTCTACTTCAAATATTCTGTTGTAAAATGTACTAGCTATTTCTGAGTGAAATTTGTTTCTACACCAGTTGATTATCAGTGTTTATTAAGATTGAAAGTCTGGACCAAGGGCACAAAAATTTAATCTAAAAAAATCAATCCTAGGACACAAAAGAAACACCTTGATATGCAATATCTTAAAAACTACAGATTAGCGCATTAGAGTATCAATATACACTCTGAATTTGATTTTACAGATCCTCTGCACTGCACTGTTATCTGACACACTTTTTATTTTATCAGCGGCGGATATTGACTAATGGCACTGATATGTCTTTGTCGTAATGTCTGTATATTGGACACTAGGGGACAGGAAATGGAGAGCGTGTTCCATTTCAGCATGAGGAAATGAACATGAAATCCTCGTGTCAAGACAAACAGGGACGGTCCGGCCCTTTAATTAACCCCTAAGACATGAAAAATCTTGGAGGCTTTCCTTCTCTCTTTAATTTTGTAGAGGTGCCGTTTCTGTGGCTCTGCTTTCACAGCTTGAAATGACCTGATAACTGTTTTCATTATGATAAAAAGAAATTCTGTGTGTGATACAAAAAATATGTGCTTTATAAAAAAACCGAACTGTTATGCTGCACTGAGTCAACACAAATTAGCATAAAGCAGAAAGGTCAATCAATATTTTAAAATAAGTTCCTGAATATTCATATAATTAAAGGGCTCGTGTTTTAAGTTTTCCACTGAAGTCAGCTTATGATGTCAGTCCAATTTTGCTGTGCCAAAACCATTTTCCACTCTTTCTCTGATCTTATAATTAAATAAAACAAGTTTCCTGTATATGCATCATTAAATAGATAGTTCACCAAAAATGAAAATTACCCCATGGTTTACTCACCCTCAAGCCATCCTAGGTGTATATGATTTTCTTCTTTCAGACGAATACAATCGGGCGTCATGGTTAAAAATGTCCTGTCTCTTTCAAGCTTTATAACACACAGCGAGTGGGTGTTGATTTTTTAAAGCTCAAACTTTAAAGAAACAAACTTAGGCACCAAATGTATTTTTTTAGGTGCTAGAGAATAAATGTGTTTTATTATTACTATTTTTTTAAACACTTTAACATTTAAATCATACTATACTATATTGTATTCAAGTCTCATCTTTTCTTGTCTCTATTAACATTTTAATGCATCTTGTAGATGTCCTGGGAACTAAGGTTCACTTAAAGTGAGAGCTAAACTTTCAAGTCTTTTTTCCGACTTGAAATATAGTCACAGATAATTTGTTATTACACAGAATCTGTGCCAATATCATGGACCATAAGCATCACTTGGCCACTGAGTATAGTTTTGTCTCCCCCTCAAAGCATCCTATAAATGTAGTCATACGTCTTTCACACATCCAGTTGGTTTTTCTTCATTAGTAACATGCAATTGTATAGGAGGTGTTGAATTTTATCTTAACTCCTTGCATTTTTTCTTTCTTATCATGTAGACAACAGGTTAAGTAAAAATATGAATATGCAATAGAACATAAATATAGCAAAATGCTTATATTTATAGTTATTTTTCTAGCTGACGAATGAGCTTTTGGATGCTTCCCCAGCCGAGGAAGAAGGGTCTTATCTAGCGAAACGATCGGTCATTTTTTTCGGAAAAATAACATTTTTAATACTTTTTAAGCACAAAAGCTTGTGTAACACAGGCTCTGGGATGCGCGTTCACGACGCTATGTACTACTGAATCAAGTCGAAAGGTCACGCGGCACGTTGGTGGAATTACAGACCCAGTGTTTACAAAGCGAACGCACAAAGACTAAGAAAGTGTTTGTAAGCACTTGTAAACGCTGTTTAAATTTTTAAAATCTTTTTTAAAGGTTCTGTTTCTAAAGGCTCAATAAACTCTGCAACCTGACCATAATTTGACATGTCAGGCTTTACAGGGTTAATGCAAAAGTATCATTTCAGGTGCACAATTTCAGGTAGTACAAACACAGCCAGCCTTACTGAGAAATGTCCCCTCTAAGTATTAGACTCCACCATAAAAATGCCACTCCAGTGCTCTGAAATAACTCAAGTCATCAGACAGGGCAGTTCAAGTGCTTTCTAGTAGAGGGAAGTGTTGCATGACAAACATTCAAGCTTTTCGTAGCGCCCAAGTCACAGTGATGAAAAGTGGCTGTCAGTGTGGATTATGACCAGCTTTAAAACTGACGGGACGTGTATGGATGTGGCAGATCTGTCACTGACCCCTTGTGACAATACCAGTGGGGAAAAATGCACAGTTTCTCCCTTTGTTTTTGTAGATATGCCACAGAAATCTAAAAGGGGTTGTGGTGTCTTGTTAACCAGTAAAATCCATTACGTTTCATTAATTTAACTTTTTTAACAAATATTTAACAAATATCAAAGGTCATATAAAAGGTCAAAGGTCATATAAAATAAGAGTTTTTATATTAGCAACGCTGTATTTATTTATTCTAAAATACAGTGAAGATAGTAATGTTGTATAAAAATATTGCTTAATATTATTGTGGAAGCCCATGATACATTTTTTCAGGATTCTTTGATGAATATAAAGTTCAAAAGAACAGCATTTATTTGAAAATGTATTTTAAAATTTGTAACATTAAAATGTCATTTTTGATCATTTCAATGCATCCTTGCTGTATAAAAGTAATAATTTCCATACTGAACCCAAAAGGTAATGCAAAAATGGAGAAGTTAAACAAAAACTTTATCTTAGAAAAACTTGATAAACAGTATTAATTTAGGTTGTGCTACAAAACGTACGATATATTCTACTTAAATATGTAACTGTGCCATTGTTTTTGAGTTGGGCAATATGAGTGGAAGTTTCAAGATGAAGCACACGAAGATTCTTCATCCTGCATCCTTCATCCTATCAAAGCACCTGCTTCCCAGTGGCACATGCTGAGACAAATTGAATCCTGGGCGTCCTTCATTCACCGGCAGACTGACACACGAGGCGTCACTCCTGAATTCACCTCGATTAATCACGTTTCACTGGAGGGAATCAGACGTCAAGTGAATGATGATATTTGACTTTGCTGCAATGTTGTGAGGGGCAATTAATTGAGGGGAAAAGATTTTTCTTTCCTTTTTTTTTATGGTTATGTTCGATTTGGCCGAATTGTCCAATGCCAGCATCCTCGTCACCTCGAAGCACATTCAGAAAAGATGCATTAATGATCTGAGGTGTTCACATGTCTGGGCAAAACACTGACAACACTCATTGCACACACACACGCAACTCCAGCGCTCCAAAAGATTTACTGGAGAAACCAACTGCTGAGTTTGGAAATGGCAACATTTTCAGACATTTTCCACTCTCCTTAGCTGATGATGGGAGTGTGTGATATTTGATTATTCTTAGACCACCCACAAACACAGCTAAGGGAAAAGAAAGTAACCCAGTCATAAATATGCATGCATAGCCCCGCTCCATAATATACCTGGCTAATTAACTGCAACTGAAGACACTGCAAGACATTAGACGTTTTAAGTAAAATACATTTTTTGTAATAAATAAAGATTTAATAAAAAGAATAAAAAGTCTAATAATATCAAAGTAATATTTGACCCTAATTTTTTTAAATTTCTATATACATGCACACACTGAAGACTGGAGTATTGGCTGCTGAAAAATCAGCTTTGCATCACAGAAATATATTGCATTTTAAAATATATACCAATATAGAACAATTGTTTTGAATGGCCATTAAATTTGCAATTTTTTTTTTTTTTTTTTTACAAGAATTTCTCCATTTGTGTTCAATAAAAGGTGGAAAATATATACAACAACATGAAGGTGAGTAAATGATAAAATGAGTCAAAAGTTTACATACACCTTGCAGAATCAGCAAAATGTCAATTATTTGACCAAAATAAGAAGGATTATACGAAATAATACAAATAATAATGTAATTTTTTATTCAGTACTGACCTGAATAAATATTTCACATAAAAGACATTTACTTATACATATAGTCCACAAGAGAAAATAGTTGAATTTATAAAAATTACATTCTTAATACTGTGATGTTACCTGAATGATCCACAATTGTGTTTTTTGTTTACAAAAGTTAGACTGTTCTTCAAAAAAGTCCTTCAGGTCCCACAAATTCTTTGGTTTCTCAGCATTTTTGTGTATTTGAACCCTTTCCAACAATGACTCTATGATTTTGAGATCCATCTTTTCATGCTGAGGACAACTGAGGGACTCATATGCAACTATTACAGAAGGTTCAAACGCTCACTGATGCTTCAGAAGGAAAAACTATACATTAAGACCCAGGGGGTGAAAACTTTTGAACGGAATGAGGATGTGTACATTTTTCTTATTTTGCCTAAACATCACATGTTTTATCCATTTAGTACTGCCCTTCAGAAGCTACAGAAGATGCTTACATGTTCCCCAGAAGACAAAAGTTAAATTTACCCTCATCTTCAAATTCAAAAAGTTTTCACCCCCGGCTTAATACATAGTTTTTCCTTCTGAAGCATCAGTGAGTGCTTGAAGCTTCTGTAATAGTTAGAGATGAGTCCCTCAGTTGTCCTCAGTGTGAAAAGATGGATCTCACAGTCAGTCATACAGTCATTGTTGGAAAGGGTTCAAATACACAAAAATGCTGAAAAACCAAAGAATTTGTGTGACCTGAAGGATTTTTCTGAAGAACAGTGAGCAGTTTAACTGTTCAGGACAAACAAGGGACTCATGATGTATGTATAAATCACAATGCTAGAAAAAAATTGACCCTTATGACTGGTTTTGTGGTCAAGGGTCAAATATAGAAAGCATAATCATAATCATATGAAATACATTTTTATGCAGCACATCATTCTGCTCACATCATCCTCCTCGCCAAAAAGTGAAATAAATACATTAAACCGCACAGAGGAAGGAGTTAAAGAGTGTCCTGCTAAGCCGAAATAAAGCTGATTAAGACGCCTGGATTAAATTGCTCATAAATGTTCCACAAAGCAATAAATGGGCATTAAGCTGCGAACAAAACTATGAGGCTCATTATTGGAAGAATTTCATAACGGAGACTGAATGTTAACTCAATTTTAACAGCTCCTGCCAAGTCAAGCCATGTGAGTTCCTCTGACCTGATTACCGCCACATGATTAAACAGCCAATTACATTGCGGCACAAGGCCCCGAAATAGCCATTCTGGGAGTAGAAATCAGCAGATCCAGCACTGTTATTCTTGAAAGCAGAAATACTGAATCAATGAGCTCTAGGCTTTAAGCTAAATTTTAGTATTTCTAAATATAGGACCTTACTATTAAAGACGTGTCATACAAAACGACTTGTTTGTAATTACATTTTAGAGCTTATCTGATTTCGTAGAATGAAGATCCAAATTAAAAAGATACTTTGTAACACCTTTCAGAAGATGCCGCCTTCAAATCTTCGCCCCAGAGGGATGAATGGCACGTTTCATTTAACATTTCACATGATTTCAGCTGTCGGCCGTGCAGTAATGCAGCCACAGGAAATGAGAACAAAGTTGCGCTGTTAGACCCAGGAAGTCCTCGCAGCCTTGTGAATGGCTTGGGTGCACCAGAACAATAACATCAGCCCACCCGCTTCTCAATGAACCATGCACATTCCATGCATTATCTCCTGGGTTGCTAAGAAAAGGAGCCACTTTCTTCCAGGATTACATTACGTCTTAACAACTCTGTCAATGTGAAAAACTCAAGTACACATGACTAGAAGAACTTGCCGGGTTCAAAGACGCTGTGTGATTAAAAAAAACATTTTGTGAGAAGGTTTCTGATTATATATTTTCAAATACCCTAACATGTGGTGGCTGTAGTCTACCTGCAAGTGTTCAATGCTGTCTGAAAGGTTGATATCTTTGTTTCAGGGACAAAATCTGAAACATTGCGAGAAAATTAGTTTTTTCTTCAGTTTTTTAAAATATATTTAGCATAATAACACTGAAAACAATTAATACATGCTGTTATTTTAGTATTAGAGTTAAGAAAAGTGTTAAGAAAGTGGCTTAAAGGGAAACCTGTATGAGTTTCTTTCTTCTGCTGAGCATTAAATAATATATTTAGAAGAATGTGGGTAACCAAACAGTTGCTGGAACCCATTGCCTTCCATAATATGGAATTAAAGTGCCCCTATTATGGATTTTTGAAAATTACCTTTCACGCAGTGTGTAACACAGCTCTAAGTGATAGAAAACATCCTACAAAGTGTTTTTTCACTGCCAAAGGATAAGGCTCTAAGGAATCAATGTTTAAAGTTCATTTTTACAGCAAAACCACAGCAGTACAGCCCCAGTCGTACTCTGTGTGCTCTGGTTTAATACAGTAAGGTTATGTCGAAAAGCTCCCATCTCATTTTCTCCTCCAACTTCAAAGTCGTCCTACATCGCTGCAGAAGTACAGACACAGTGTTTGCAAAGTGAATGTGCAAGGAGGGTCAAACACCCTTTACAAAAAGAAGGTAAAACAGCAATGCAGGGCAATTTTGAAAATGGAGGAGAAAATGAGATGCATTGAAACCGCATATTTAACCTTCAATCCGTTGACCACCAATAAAGTCCACTACATGGAGAAACAACCTTGAATGTTTTCCTCAAACATTGTGTTTGTGTGTGTGTGTGTGTGTGTGTGTGTGTGTGTGTGTGTTGTGTTCACTCCATGCAGTTTATAGATCTCTGGCTAACTGGCTAACATCAATATCTGTTCACTTCCAATTGCCTAGAAATGTGTCAATGAATAATGAATGTTTGTCATTGTTATTACTTGGAGTTATAATAAAGAATAGAGCAATACTGTACAAACTGCAATGCTTTATTAATACGTTTCCGCGTTTGGCTTACGCATGTACCATGTCTGTTTGGGTGTTTAATGTAATGGTGATGGGCGTTCTGTTTCCGACATGCACTGCATGCAGTAGACCAATCACAACAGACGGCGTTATAAATAAATGGCATTACACCGTTACCGTTACTGACAATAAAATGTGGCGTTACTAATATTCATTATAATATTATTTTATTTTTCAGTTCATCTGAATGCATGCGCAGCGTACCTGTACTTGACGAGCTGTAAACCCTAAGTTAGTGTGAAGGCACGACTAGCCGAGCGCGAGAGAATCTTATGCCTATATACCATGCAGAATTGAAGCGCTACATGTAAACGATATTCTTTATTGTATTTTCCTGTTAAAATAACAAAGTTCCTTTGGAATTCTTCAGCTTGTAAGAACTACCGGTTTTTCCTGTAGAAGGCGGAACTAATGTGCAAATCTCATTGGCTGGCGCTCACCTATTATCGACTTCAGCAAATCAGATTGCGCGAACGCAGACAACTTGATTAATATTCATGAACCCAGCAGCTCATAAATCCTTAGTGCGTTTTGTATTGTTATTAGTAGTAGAATTCGTAGTAGTTTTGTTATCTTACAAGTATTATTTTCCACTTTTTTACAGAAACACTAAATGACAAACAATTTCTTAAGCACCACCACCAGTCCTAAGTTCAGTCAACATGACAAATATACCTTCATACATGGATATTCTAATTACTAAAGTTCTAATTACTAAAGTTTAATGCTAAATTATCATAATGTCATATTATAATGCTTGACTGACTGATGCTAAATGTACTTTCAGGTAAAAATAATGTGCCATTAAGCTTATATATATATATATATATATATATATATATCAGATAGCTTATTTAATATTAGCATGGTGAGTAAACTAAAAATGTAATTAATTTCATTTAAATTTCATTCATTTAACATATTTAATATTGCGGGCATAGCACTTAAAAAAAAAAAAAGTAACATAATAGTTACTTTCCCTGGTAATTAGTTACTTTAATAATTATGTAACTTAGTTACTAACTCAGTTACTATTTGTGAGAAGTAACTAGTAACTATAATTACTTTTTTAAAGTAACACTGGTCATCGGACCAATCACCACAGATTAGCATCACGCAAAGGAGGGGTTTGGAAAAATGAATCATTGAGCGAACTGTTTGGGAGTCGTTGAACAAATAAGGTAAAAATAAATCCATATTATAAGACAATTAATTTGTTTTTTGACCTTGCATGCATGTCAACCTGTTGTGGGGACTCCCAAAACCAATTATGAACCTTTAGTAATCCATATTAGGGGCTCTTTAAAATAAAAAAAAATAAAAAAAACGGAGCAAAACTGCCACATTCCTCAGAATGTTTTCTATTGTGTTCTGCAGAAGAAAGATATTAATACAGGTCTAGAACAATTTGAGGGTGAGTAAACAATGACAGCATTTCCATTTTTGTGTGAACGATCCCATTAATTTTTACCAAGAAGCCCAACCCGTCCATATGCCACAGGACTAGCTGGGACTGCTGGGTAGATCAGTTTCAAAGAAATAGAATCCATTGTAAAACATTAGCAATTTCGCCCTAAAACAACTTCTATCCATTTGCAAACACTATTAGCTGTAATGCAAGAAAGACATCTTAAGCAAATCTTCTCATGCCACGTGAAGCGCATGGGTTTTTCTACAGACGAAACATGATTAGATTTAGCTTAGCTGTCCTCACTATCCATGTGTCACTGCTTTCCTCCCAAAAAACTGACTTTTATCGAGTTCACTGTTGACTGGCATAATATTAATTACTAAAACAAAGGATCTGAACACTAACGCACACACATTTTTCCCACGACGTGAGGACGGAAAAGAGCTCTACCAAAGGTAATTGGAGGACAAACTCTTTTTTCACATGCCATGGGGAATTACTAGATGTTGCATATTTTATATCTTATTATGTCACATTGTTTCTGCAACCCCGTTGCACACAGAAAAGTAGTAACATGGCAGGTTTACCCTTGGTACAAGTTTAGTCATTCTTTACTCACCCTCATTTTTTTGCAAACCCATATGCTGTTTTTTTGCCATGAATTAAACATTTCTGAAAAATCATTGCAATGCAACAATTACCAGGTACTCTCTAGCTCCAAAAAGCACAAAGGTTTTGAACAATATTATGGACATTTTACTTTCTAAGTGAGCTACTTCTTTAAGTGGTTACTATATCTAAATGGAAGATAATCAACCAGGCCAAAAGAACCTTGAGGGTTATTAATGCAATCTGAAAATTTTTCTCTATTCATAAGTCAATTAAGCATTGCTTAAGCACAATCTGACATCAAATCCCATTTCTTCAGATATAAGATTCTTCATCATAATATGACCTTTTTCATCCAAACAAGCTTTTCAAATACTGGAAAACAGACACAGAAAACATTAAGCATGATGGATCAGGACAAGCTCATGATGCTGATTATGAAAACACAAATAATGAAATATGCACATTATATAAGTGCCACGATCCATTTAAGCATACAGAAACTAATTTATTAAAGGAGAAGTCCACTTCCAGAACAACAATTCACAAATAATTTACTCACCCCCTTGTCATCCAAGATGTTCATGTCTTTCTGTCTTCAGTCGTGAAGAAATTGTTTTTTGAGGAAAGAATTTCGAGATTTTTCTCCATATAATGGACTTCATTGGTGCACAGATTTTGAACTTCCAAAATGTAGTTTAAATGCAGCTTCAAAGGGCGCTAAATGATCCCAGCCGAGGAAGAAGGGTCTTATCTAGCGAAACGATCTGTCATTTTTTTTGGAAAATAGAAACTTGTATACTTTTTAAGCACAAAAGCTTGCGTAGCACAGGCTCTGGGATGCACATTCACGTACTATTGAATCACGTCGAAAGGTCACGCGGAACGTAGGAGGAACCACAGACCCAGTGTTTACAAAGCGAACGTGCAAAGACTAAGGAAGTGCAAGTAAGTCAAACTCTGTTTACAAACAAAAAGGTACAATGATGTCAGACGATTCTGAAATTGTAGGAGAAAATAACCCGAGTTTTTCGACATACTCTACCTTTTTGAGCCGGAGTACACAGACGATGAACTTAGACGTGATTCGTAGTAGTGATGGGAAGTTCGGATCATTTTACCGACTCTGACCTTAGAGTCTCGTTCAGCAAAATAAATGAAAAATCTTTTTTCGAGTTATTTCAATAATTTTAGCAAAATCAGCATCACGTGACAGCCCCATAAGACTCGAAACAGGTGAACTAATTCCAGTACAGAACCTAATAGGATGTTGCGCATGCACGACTGAATGAATCACTCCCCCAGACGACTCGTTCTTCCCGAGTCACATTAAAGATTCGTTCAAAATGAACGAATCATTCAAGAACAACCTTTGGACGCGCATCCCAGACCCTGTGCAACGCAAGCTTTTGTGCTTAAAAAGTACAGATTTTTATTTTCCAAAAACAATGGGATCCCTCGGCTGGGATCATTTAGAGCCCTTTGAAGCTGCATTTAAACTACATTTTGGAAGTTCAAATTCAGGGCACCAATGAAGTCCATTATATGAAGAAAAATCCTGAAATGCTGTTCCTCGAAAACCATAATTTGTTCACGACTGAAGACACATCTTGGATGACAAGGGGGTGAGTAAATTATTTGTAAATTGTTGTTCTGGAAGTGGACTTCTCCTTTAAGGTGATTCTTCTGTATTGATTGCATTATAAAATTTGTTGAATACATCATTAGTTGAAGATTCAACCCCCAAGTCTTGAGCCCAAAATATATTTTTGGTGCCCGCTTGTAGCACAAACTTTGTGTGATGAGTTGTACACTTTATTTTAGTGCATAATAGCAATAGTGATGCAGCACAAAATGTTCATTTCTATACAGTGGCATCCAGCTGGTTAAAAGATTCCTCTGTATGAACAAGGCCTTACTTTCACCCTAAGAGCAGATTCTAGATTTGGCAGGTTGACAATGGGCACTGAAGCACCCAGCGTGCAACCCGATCTGCCCCTGCACAGATTCCACCTCCTGGGACATTGTTCTGGGAGATAAAGGCAAGTGGCAGGAATAAAAAGGACCAGCAGATGGCAAAGACAGAGAAAGAGTGGGCAGCCTGACTCATCTGACCTAGGACTACCAGCTGTCATCCTCTCTGCATAACCACACACACAACTGGAGCTGCTGAACCCTCCCGTTCGGATACTCTTACTCACACACGGACAAACAAATCACCAGACAAAACAACTCGGAGGAACGCTTCTGACATATTTAAAGTTAGAACATCCCAATTACGAGCAAAGATTAACAAGGACTTGAGGCAAAAAACGCAAAATAATGCTCAAATTTAAAATATGAGAGGAAAAAATGATTTCTGTTCTTTATCTAACAAACAATATACATAATTAAATTCTGAAAAATCTATATCTTTAAACTCTAATTTCTAGATTTAAATAGTAATAGATTCAGTGACTGCAGAAACTGTACACTGACTTTAAAAACTGAAGTACACTACCAAAGTTTTGAACATAGGGCTGCACAATTAATCGAATTTCTAATCGTAATTACAATTAAAGATGCCACAATTATGTAATCGTTCAAAGGCACCATTACAAAAAAGATAAATAAATAACTCCTCTTACATTATTCTGCTTTTCTTAAAATGTGTGGGTGTGTATGAGAGAGAGAGTGTGTGTGTATTTTTTCTACAGGTTTTCTTAAGGGTCTTTTTTTTATTTTTACTTTTTTTATATATTTAAAGAAGAAACTATATATAAAAATGCGGCATGCAGTTGCTTTAAACAATGGTATAAAGCTATTCAAAACATCATTCAATGCAAATTGTGATTATCGTAATTAATAACTGCAATTACAATTTCAAGGGAATAATCGACAATTATGATTTTTGTCATAATCGTGCAGCCCTATTTGAATTGTTTTAAAGAAGTCTCTTCTGCTCACCAAGCCTGCATTTATTTGATCCAAAGTACTGCAAAAGCAGCAAAATTGTGAAATATTTTTACTATTTAAAATAACTGTTTTCTATTTGTATATATTTTAAAATACAATTTATTCCTGTGATGGTAAAGCTGAATTTTCAGCATCATTATGCCAGTATTCAGTGTCACATGATCCTTCAGAAATCATTCTAATGCTGATTTGCTGATATTATTATCAATATTTAAAACAGTTGAGTACAATTTTTTCTGGATTCTTTGATGAATAGAAAGGTCTAATCAGCGTTTATGTGAAATAAAAAGCTTTTGTAACATTATACACTTTGTCATTCAAAAAATTGTCATTTTTTGGTGAATTATTAAATACTTTTATTTAGCAAGGATGCTTTAAATTGATCAAAAGTGATGATAAAGAAATTTATAATGTTACAAACATGTCTATTTCAGAGAAACGTCATTCTTCTGAACTTCACTATACCATTCAAAAAAAGACTTTTATTTAGCAAGGATGCTTTAAATTGATCAAAAGTGATGACAAAGGCATTTATAATTTTACAAAAGATTTCTATTTACAGATAAATGGTTGTCTTTTGGACTTTCTATTCATCGAAGAAACCTGAAAAAAAATCTACTCAGCTGTTTTCAACATAATAATAATAATAATAATAATAAATGTTTCTGAGCAGCAAATCAGAATATTAGAATGATTTCTAAAGGATCATGTGACTGGAGTAATGATGCTAAAAATTCAGCTTTGAAATCACAGGAATAAATTACATTTTAAAAAATATTCAAATAGAAAACAGTTATTTTAAATAGTAAAAAATATTTCAAAATTTTTGCTGTACTTTGGATCAAATAAATGCAGGCTTGGTGAGCAGAAGAGACTTCTTTAAAAAACATTACAAATCTTACTGTACAAAAACTTTCAAAAAATACTTAGACTCATTTAATTCAGTGTGTTACTTGCCATTTCTTTTAATTTACTAGCAATTGCATTTAGACGCAAATTTCGTGCCAATATGATGCAAAAAAATAAAATTTGAAAATACACGCATTTATAAAGGTAAAAAAGCTACTTATAATCTATCCGAAGGGGAAGGTTAATTTCAGACAGTGACTCGCACCCAAACTAAACCTGAATTTAACCACCTTAGAACCAGATCAAGAGTAGATTTTTCAGTCCGAGTTGCTCAGATCACGGTTGTATCAAGCCAAATTGTACACAACAGGTTTTCTGTGGCCACACTTGAACAGACATTCAATTCCTCTGGTGCCAGCATGCACTTGTGATTGATGGACGCAAACATTACAAGACCAAAAAAAGAGGCAAAGTGTGCATTTCTCCTCTCTGTCACCGTGATGAAGTGAATCCTGACTTTTATAAAAAGAGAACCAGTGATGCTCACTGCAAGCATGCAGAGAGATGTACAACATGTGAGGGATGTTTTGTAGGAATCAATTTAAGAAATGACAATAATTGCCATTAGAACATTAATTTTTCCTAAAACTCTGCCCATTAATGTAACCTCTCTATAGAAGAAAATAAAGATATAAACCAGGTTTATCATTTGGAGCAGCTATTACAGACATCACATCTGGATGCGCTGTTAGGATCGTTACTCGGATGTAAACACGGTTGAGCAAATCAGGTGCGAATGCCAAATAAACATCTTAATAAATGTGCATAGCATAACAAAGTTGAATTGATTTCCACTGGCGTGGAAGAGCAAATCCAGACGCATCCTTATCGGATATTTCCAGTAGTTTCCCTTACCTGTTAAACACTTTCTTCATCCTCTGAAACAGCGATGGTGATGCGGTGACTGTCTCTGATGGAATGGTCTCAATAGTGGTGACAACATGGTTCTGGTGCTCGGGCATCATCTCTAAAGCTGAAAAACTAAAGCGGTCAATCAGTAAGCAGTGATCATTCCTAAGGCTTTGGTTATTCCAAGCAGCTCTCCATATTGCAGGTGAGAATAAACAGGTGTATTTATCTCCAGAAAAGTGGTGGAGGAGGATGAGGGATGCTGGAGGCTCCTATAAGTCGCTGGATGTTACAGATTCATGCGCGACGATGCACCTGTTCCCTGTTTGCTTTCTGAGCAGATGTTTCCCGGTGTTTCGGTGCGCATTTTCTGAACGCCAGAGCAGGACTGCCGTGATTACTGGGAGGCGGTGCGTTTTTGAGTGAAATTGACAGTTTGACCGCTAGAGGCCACTGTTTCCCACGGTGCGCGTCAACCAATGAGAATGAGTTAAAAATGACGCTCATTAAATAAGAAGCTGTAATACAGAAATGTAAACGCGTTTGATAAATGAAATAGTAAGTGCTGCAATAAATAAATGTAAGCATATCTAGTAAATATAAGAAAAATGCTGTAAAAAAAAATAAATGTACGCACATTTACTAAATATAAATATACTGCAAATATACGTAATTAATTAATAAACAAACAAATAAAAAATGTAAGCTGATTTATTAAATTACAAATAAATACTGTAATGTTATGTAATAAATGTAATCATGTTTAAATATAAGAAAAATATGTTAATAAATAAATGTACTGTACAGCATGCCAGGCTATAGATTCATGGTCTTCCCCATGCAACATATAGATAAAGCACCAAAAAGTTATCGGAAATCATAAAATCTTTCATGTAATATCGCATTAAAATATTAAATATTTACAAAAAAACACAGACTTGAAATTTGACTTTTGACTTAGACTTGCTAATAAATATTTGTTTTGAATGTTTAATTTTATTTTGGAATTTAATTTTGTTTAATTTGTTTGTTGTTAATGTGTGTGTGTGTGTGTGTGTGTTTAAGTCAAGATAAACAATAATAATAATAATAAAGAAAATATGTCCTATATATATATATATATATAGAAAGTTTAATTATAAAATAAATTTAGTTAAAAATAAACAAAAAAATAAATAAACTTTATTTGTTAACAGAGATAGAGATATCAAGACAACATCAGACTCTCTAAGTCAGTCACAAAATACAATAATGTATATGCTTAATATTAATAATAAAAATATGGGCAACTATATATATATACACATAAAGTTTAATTATTTCGTTTAATAAAATATTGAAATAATTAAGAAATTATTTAAATAATTCCCTTTTGAGTTAAAAAAATAAATCACCTGTTTTTGCACTTTTAAAATAAACCTTTTCTTAACAGATATCAAGACAAGTCAGTCACAAAATACAATAATGTATACACTTGCATCAACATAAATTAAAAGAATAATAATAAAGAAAAAATATGTGCAAATAATTATATATATATACATATTATATATATGTATACATATATAGACAGACAGAAAGTTAAATTATTTCGTTTAATAAAATAATATATATATATTCCCTTTTAAGTTAAAAAGAAAAAAAACAATAAATCACCTTTTTTCTTTTTTTAAAATAAACTTTTTTGTGAACAGATATCAAGACAATGTCAGACTAAATCAGTCACAAAATACAATAATGTATATGCTTGCATCAAGATAAACGAAAATAATAAAAATAATAAAGAAAAAATATGTGCAAATAATTATATATATATATATACACAGAAATAATTTAGATAATACTGGAAAGGAAGAGCAAAGCAATTCTCACTGCACCTATACAATCACTACAAACTGACAAATACAGGTTGCTGTCTGTTTATTAATAAATCAGAGACAAGAGAAATATATTACATATATAATAATTTTTTTTCTTAGTGAAACTTTTATTTTTCCTGCATTTTCTTTATATATATGGAAAAACAAAGAAATGTAAGCATATAGTGGATTCTTTTGCAAATAAATAAATATTCTTCTAGAGAAAAGAGAAGCTAAGAAACAAAGCAACTAAATGAATTCTCCAGCTTTCTCTTCAGAGGATGTAATCTTGCCATAAGGAAACACTGCAGGTACTTCAATTCCCTGTGCGGCAAGATGTCAAAACACAAAGCCCACGATCAGTTACTCATTCCTAAGGGGGCTGAACATCTAAGCCTAGATGCTTGTTAGTGTGCCAAAAGCCCAACAGTTATGGATGCTTCGGTCTAAAATCAATACATGGATTGCATTCACTTGCAACACATCTGTATGTTTAATGGCTGCGCTTAGAACTGTACAACAAGTGCATCACGTTTGCGAGCTCTCTGTCTTCGTTTGGTTTGATACGAAATGCTTTGAATTTAAATCAGCATTCACTTTACGTAATGATAGCTTAGTCCCTTCAATATCAGCTGGTGTTTAGGTTGAGAAAGTACTGTTTTCATACAGGCTTTGACCACCCATCACCCCTTAGTTGTCATGGAAACCAGTGGCCAGCATGCTGAACAGGATTGGCTCTCATACTGCATGTGTGCGAAACGGCAGCATAGAGTATATTCTTTGTGGCTGAAGCGCAGAGAGAGGTCACTGACTCGTTCAGAGGGACTCTACAGACAGCAGGTGCAATCATAACCTACTGGGAATTCTTGTGTTAGAGAAGCACAGCCTTACAGCGGCGCTTTAATGGGTGTTGATCCGCTGAATCTTGACGAGGAAGGAGCTGGAATGATGATGTTTGATCCCACATGTTCTTCCGGCCTTGATCAAGCATCTGTCTACTTGTTTCGAAGCAGATACAGAAACTCAGTTATAAAACCTAGTGAGCTGCTTCACTTACTGCCTACATAGACAGCTGCCAAATGCTGATAAAGATCTATCTATCTATCTATCTATCTAGCTATCCATCCTTCCATCCATCCATCTATCTACATGCTTGTCTGTCCATCTGTTTGTCTGTGTATCTATCTATTCATCCACCCATCCGTATATCTATCCATCTATTTATCTATCTGTATATCCATTCATCCATCCATCCATCTATCTATCTATCTATCTATCTGTCTATCTATCTGTCTGTCTGTCCATCTGTCCGTCAGTGTATCCTTCCATCCATCCATCTATATGCCTGTCTGTCCATCCATCTGTTGGTCTGTGTATCTATTTATCCATCCGTATATCTATCTATCCATCCATCTATCTATCCATTCATCTGCCAGTAAATCCATCTATGCGTCCATCCACCCCAACCATTCGTCCAACCATCATCAATCCATCCGTCTGTCTGTCTGTCTATCTATCTATCTATCTATCTATCTCTGTCTGTCTATCCATCCATCCATCTATATGCTTGTCTGTCCAACTGTTCATATGTGTATCTATCTATTCATCGATCCATCTGTATATCTATCCATCCATATATCTATCTATTTATACATCCGTATATCCATGTGTCCATCCAACCATTCGTACGACCATCATCAATCAATCCATCCATCCGTTCGTCTATCTATCTATCTATATGGCTGTCTGTTCATCTGTCCGCAGTGTATCCATCCATCCATCCATCCATCCGCCCATCCATCCATCTGTATATTTATCTATCCGTCTATCCATTCATCTGTTAGTATACCCATCTAAGGCCCATCCAACCATTCGTCCAACCATCATCAATCCATCCGTCTATCTATCTATCTATCTATCCATCTATCCTCATCTGTCCATCCATCCATCTATCCATCTATCAATTCATCCATCCATATATCTATCTATGCGTCCATCCAACCATTCGTCCAACCATCATCCATCAATCCATCCGTCTGTCTATCTGTCTGTCTATCTATCCATCCATCCATGCATCTATCTATATGCCTGTCTGTCCATCCGTTCGTCTGTGTATCTATCCATCCATCCATCTGTATATCTATCTATTGATTAAACCGTCCGTATATCCATCTATCTATGCATCTATCCAATCTATATATCTATATGCCTGTCTGTCCATCCATCTGTTCGTCTGTGTATCTCTCTATCTACACACCCACCCATCCATCCATCCATCCATCCAAAATATGTTTCCCTAAAAATGCTGTTTTAAATCTATTTTAGCGCTGAGCATTCACCAGCCACCTTATGGGATTTCATTTCAGATAGAGTGTGAATAAATGAAAGTGTCTCTAAGCAAATTCTAGCATGTTTTGTATCTTTAATCTGAACACTGCGCTGCAGACTTGACCTGCATGAATAAAATGTCATTATTAATGTAACAGAAATGCCATGCAATATTACTCAACGGTTCTATTATACAACAAGCACACTGGGTGCAATACTGCAGACCACAATGCAATGCATTGATTTGACCTTCCTTTTTAACTCTGACAAATAAAATCTAAAAAATATCATGATTTTACCTATATATTACTATATATTTAATGATCTGATGATTAAACTAGACACACATCATCTTGGGAATTTATTTATTTGAATGAACTTGTTTCATTCATCACGAAGGAAATGGAAGGTCAAGTCGAGTGCATTGCATTATGGGATACATTATTCCTGCAAGCATGCTTGCCTATTTTGGTAGTAGTTCTTTATGTAAACAGAAAGGTTTGCGGTGTAAATGATAGTAGTAGTTAGTATGCCATTCCAAACACAGCCAATATCTTACAATCGATTTCTTGACTGAAAGACTATCAGGTGCGAAATCCCATTTAAAATTTCATGCAGCCTGAAGAATGCTGATATATAAAGAAGGCTTTATCTTTTTACTTTGTTGAGGGTCCGTGACTGCAACATGACTGCTTTGTCGAGCGGCAGGAGACAAACACCCTATTACAAGAGAATGACCTGACAATGTCTGTACTATAAATAGGCACAAATTCAAATCAATAAAAACGAGGGAACTGCAGAGCTCATAAAGCAGGTCCTTGAGTGGATTTATGTGTCTGCTAATGCATCCCGACTGTTGTGTGCACCCTAAAACAACCTAATGATAATTTAGACTTTGGCTAATCCACTACGAGATGTTATTTTCGTAGGCAGGTCTGAATTATTCTTTCTAAGCACCTTAGTTCAGTGTGCTCTGGTGATCAATTGATTTGTTTCTATTCAAGGTGTTAGCGTGCCGCTGCAATATTTATCTTATTAGCCACGGGGGGTGGATCACCTAGAGCTGCGGTCGATGCCTTTCTCTGACTGACTGAAGGTCCACGCGGACTTGTGTTTTATTGGAAACACGTACAATATAAAGAACAAAGGATTTTTAACAAAAAGCTCCATATAACACACACTAAAGGTCATTCTGACTGACACAGATAAGGTCTTAATCCACTATCAATATAAACAATCATATCATGCTCAATGAAATTTTGTTGGCTGGTTTGTGTATTTATTTTTACCATTTTAGTAAAACGATGGGACCAAAAAGCCACAAGACTTAAGATTCATTTAAATACTGTATTGCTTGACTAAGCAAATTGTTTACATTTCATTAGATGGTGTAGAAATTATTAATCAGGGAGTGATGCAATCTGCACCATACTACTGAAATTATATTCACATTATAAATGTTTAATGTACAATAAAAAAGACTAAAATATTTTATTAAATTAAAAAATATATGTAAAATATTAATCAAATAATTAAAAATATTTTATTGGTAACATCAGTTAGCATGCAAGATACATTTTACTGTGTAATGCCTTTCACTATCTGTAGTTTTTTCTCAAGAGAAGAGTTCAACCCCGTTATGACAATCTGCCCTTTAGAATAAGAGTTGACCTTTCTGACATTATATTTCATCATATTATGTATGATATTTGCTAGTAATGCTGTTATTAGCTATTTTTGCACTGACCTTCAACCCCAAAGCATTTTGAAATGTCCTGGTACTTAGGGCCTGAGGAAGAAAATATGATTTTCTGAAATTCAGTTTTAACCTTTTAAAATAAAATAAATTAAAATAATAAAAACATATATAATAAAAGGCTTTGCCTTTTGTAACTGCTTTTAGGTCTTAAAGGAGTAGTTCCACCAAAAATTTGCTGAAAATGTATTCACCCTCAGGCTATTCAAGATATCAAATGAGTTTTTTCCTTCAACAGAACCAATTTAAAGAAATGTACCATTACATCACTTGCTCACCAAAGAATCCTCTGTAGTGAATGGGTGCCGTCAGAATGAGAGTCGACAGCTGCTAAAAATAATCCACATGTAATCCACATGACTCCAGTCGATCAATTAATGTCTTGTCAAGCAAAAAGCTGCATGTGTGTAAGATACAAATCCATTATTATGGTGTTTAAACTTTAAAATGTTGCTTCGGGCCAAATTACAAATCCATAATCTATAATAGTGCATCCTCGTCTACATCTCAGATTGCCAGAGGGTACATTTTCAGCAAATTTCTATATATGGGTGAACTATTCCTTTAATATGGAACTGTTCATTTAACTGAAAAAAAAAACTTTATATAGGCCTAACTGTATATAAAATTATATAAAATGTCCAAAGAAAAAACTATATAGCAATACATTCAATTTAAAGTGAGTGTAAAACAATATTAAATGTGTTCTGAGTTCATCAAACCACATAAAAATGTGTTATTAACCACCCAGGCAAATTTGAACGATAAATAAACAGCATTTTTTGCTCTCAAACGCTGGGGGGCGTGTCCGCTGTAACCCCGCCCACTCTCGGGAACGCTACCATCTCGCTCAACTGTCAAATACCGCTACAACTTAAATGGACGCTTCCTACAGCGGCTTATTTAGATTTACACAGCAATAAATATTTGGTAATATGCATTTATGTGACGAAGGCATAGCTAGCTAACAAACTGTAGGCTGTAGTAACTAACGGTTATGACAGTAACTCGCAAATGAGCAGGCGAAACACTTACGCTAATGCTAATCCACATTATTATTAATAAGGGTTTGCACTTACATCACGGTTTGGTCAGTTACCCGGATGCGCGGCTATACTCGGATAAACAACAGCACTGAATGCATGGTTAATGTACTACTGAATACGTTGTTCTGCTAATTTGTGGCATCTTAAACACGGAAAAAAACGTGTGTAAGCTGCTAAGTCATATAGAGAAGGACTTAGTAAGCAGGAAAAGGCGCAATATTTTGACAAACTAAAGTTAATAGGTGATAAAGATACAGTATTATTAAGATATTAGCCTAATATTTCACCCACCTGACCGGAAATGATAAGAACAAACATGAATGTTGCCAAGATTCTTGCCCTGGAATTGATGATGTGTCCTGAAAACACTCACAAATATGGAAAACAACAGTTTCTTTTCCCTCAGTGTTGACAGGTAGGTCACAACTTGGTTTTTCAGATACTCTCAAACATCTTGACAAACTTATTAGGTAAAAGTCGTCATGTATTTTTCACGTTCAGCCACAAACATGAAATTGTTAAAACGAAACTCACACTTTAGTCACTCTTTAGACACAAAAAACGGAGAGAAACTAGATTCTGGAAGATGCTTTAGGCAATAAACCCTTCTTGCTTGCAATTGCATGTTGTAAACCAAACACACTGGCTATAAATCCATGTAGAGGAAAAAAATATGAAAAGAAATCTAAGTGATATGAAAAATTGCAATAAATAAGGAAAAGCTTTTCCAAATAAAATATATAATACATTAAAGATGACGAGGGACATGTAAGACCGAATTAGTTTGTACATTTCAAACTGCATTGAAAATCTAAAGCCTTGCAGCCAAATTTATGTACATTTCCAGCATTATTCTGTCCTCCTGAGGCCGATATGCTTTTAAAAATTCAACCTGATGTATTTTTTGATCCCGGCAACAATCCATAATAAAACTTCTCCTGTGAGAATGTGGGAATATAAAAAGCAGATTTTAGTAACTCTGAACATAGTCATAGATATCGAACCATCAAATGAGGAGTAAAATTCATAAGCAACCAGTTCTGGTATGCTTTTCTTCCCAAAATAGTCATTTTCACAGTCTTTTAACTCGGAAGGGGAAGTAAATGACACTTGACAGCGGCAATGAATAAGTCTCGGGATGTAATCTGTGGCCCAGATGTTCCTAACACCACCTGTCCTCACTGACCTAAATGTGTGAACTACTTCAGAAGCTGCATTTTTGGACATGGAGGTGTTTAATAAGAACAGGAGGAATTTATGACAACCCCCATCCTTCAGCTTTGATGTTCCAATTACATCTACTACTTATGAACGTGAAGTTAAAGTTACAGTTCAGGCAAAAATGTATATCCATCTACTCACCTTCATGTCTTTCAAACCCACCTGACTTTGTAGAACTCATGAGTTCAAGCTGCTGTTTTACGTATAGTGAAAGTGAATGGTGTTCATAGCTGTCAGGTCAGGATTTTCAATTTTGGATCAGTTTAATTTCAGTCAAGATATCGTATGGCTTCAGACGAGTTGAAATAGAGTGCTTGAGTCATATAGACTACATTTACACTCTTGTTCAAAAGTTTGGGATCAGCAAGAGTTGTAATGTTTTTAAACACTTTAAACACATCTTTTATGCTCATCAAGGCTGCATTTATTTGATCAAAAATACAGAGAAAAACAGTAATATTGTGAAATGTTATTGCAATATAAAATAATATACAAAACAATTTATTCCTGTGATGCAAAGCTGAATTTTCAGCATCATTTCTCCAGTCTTACCCTTTAGAAATCATTCTAATATACTGATTTATTACTTTTATTATCAATGTTGGAAACACTGGTTCCAAGTATTTTGTTTTTGGAACCTGTGATACTTTTTTCAGGATTCTTTGATTAATAAAATGAGCATAAATGAACAGCATTTATTCAAAATATAAATCTTTTCCAACAATACAAGTCTTTGCCTTTTTATTACTTTAACACATGCTTGCTTGATAAAATAATTAATTTCTTTAAAAAAAAAGGCAGAATAAAAATGTTCTGACCCCAAACTGTTAAGATTTCTATTTTAAAAAGAATACCAAAAAATAAATAATTAAAAAAAATTAAGTAGCACAACTGATTCCGACATTATTAATAAATCAGCATATTGGAATAATTTCTGAAGGATCATGTGACACTTAAAGAGTGGAGTAATGATGCTGAAAATTCAGCTTTGATCACAGTAATAATTTACATTTTAACATATATTAAAATAGAAAAATTATTATTTTACATCGTAATAATATTTCACAATATTAAATTTTTTTTCTGTATTTCTAATCAAATAAACGCATTGTTGATGAGCATATTTAACTTATTTAGAAAAAAAACAAAAATCTTACTGATCCCAAACTTGTGTCAGTGTATGGTGGTAAGTACTTTTTTTTTAATACATTCTGGAGATTGAGATCATCATACTTAGACATTCTGGTTAACGTCTCCTTTCGTGCTTCACACAAGACAGTCATACAATCAGGCAGACAAGTTTGAAACAACATGAGAGTGATTAAGGAGGACAATTCATTCTTTGCCTTTGGTTGTTCCCCCTGGTTTTATATTTTAACACTACCTAACTTGGTTGATGTTACCATTGTAACCAATATTATAATTCTGTCTTCTTGTTATGGTCAATAATTGGTAAATAGATTGGATTAGATATTAATGAATATTAGGTTTATTAAAATTAAAAATATATTGTCTAAATTTTGAACTTTGAAATTTTGAACACAAAATTAAATGCTTCAAGTGAATTTACCCATAACATTATAAAGAACAGTATGAATTTAATTTTAATTTAATATTGTTAAATATTACATTTAATAGTGCTATTAAATTATTAATAGTGCTTTTATAGATTATCTTTAAGAGTGCAATAACAATGGAAATGAGTATTAATGGTTGTATCTGATCTCGGTTGATTTTGGTTAAAAAAAAAATGGTTGCAATATATTGTGTATCAAATATTTTAAGGTTCAGGTTTTTTTTCTTTTTATTCAACAAGGATGCATTGGACTGATCAAAACTGACAGGAAATACATCTATAATGTTACAAAAGATTTCTATTTCCAATAATTTATTAAAAAAAATAATATTCATTAAAGAATACTGTAGCAAAAAAGGATCTAAAGGATCATGTGACACTGAAGACTGAAGTAATGATACTGAAAATTCTGCTTTGCATCATGGGAAAAAGTTTGGGATCAGTAAGATTTTTAATGTTTTCTAAGAAAGAATTTTTGCTCATAAAGGCAGCATTTATTTGATTAAAAATATTGTGAAATACTATTGCAATTTAAAACAGTGGTTTTCTATTTTAATATGCTTTAAAATAGAATTTATTCCTGAGATGCAAAGCTAAATTTTCAGCATCATTACTCCAGTCTTCAGTGTCACATGATCCTTCAGAAATCATTCTAATATGCTGATATATTATCAATGTTGTAAACAGTTGTGCTGCCTAATATATATATATATTTTTTTTGCACCAGTGATACTTTTTTCAGGATTTTTGATGAATACAATGTTAAAAAGAACAGCATTTATTTAAAATAAAAAAATGTGGGTCTTTTTTGTTAATTTGTTTGAAAGAAATTAATATTTTAATTCAGCACGGATGTGTTAAATTGATAAAAAGTAATAGTAAAGACTGTTAGAAAATAATTCTATTTTGAACAAATGCTGTTCTTTTTATTTATCAAAAAATCCTGAAAAAAATATTAGGTTCCAAAAAAATATTAAGCAGCACAAATGTTTCCAAAATTGATAATAGTTCAGCATATTAGAATGATTTCTGAAGGATCATGCGACACTGAAGACTGGAGTAATAATGCTGAAAATTTAGCTTTGCATCCCAGAAATACATTATATTAAGTCTATTAAAATAGAAAGATGATGTTATTTTAAATTGCAATAATATTTCATAATATTACCTTTTTTGTATTTTTGATCAAATACACTTAAGAGCATAAGAGACTTCTTTAAAAAAACATAAAAAATCTTACTGATCTTAAACTTTTGAATGGCATTGTACCTTTAAATAGAAAATTATTTCATCATGTTTACTATATTATACTGTTTTAATCAAATAATTACAGTCTTGGTGAGAATTCTTTAAAAAAAACTTTTGCGCAGCAGTACATGTGAACCTTATAGACAAAAAGCTGAATTATTTAGGCTGTAGCCAATACACCAGTAGAGTTCCTGTGACTGTTAAAGCATGTCACTAGAAATGCCAATGCCATGAGTTCAATTCCCAGGACGCGTAGTGATAAAATATATAGCCTGAACGCAAGTCACTTTGGATAAAAGCGGCAGCCAGATGAAGACCTGTCAGATGAAATACCCAGAAGTTAAAAGAAAAACGGCACACCAGTCAGAAGCAGGAAGTGCGAGAGTGAAGCTGCAACAGAAAATCGTTCCTCTTTTCATTTCGACTCCACCGCAGAAGAATCAATGCCACTCTCAATACAACTACTGTTAAAGGATTCAGTAACGTTTATTGTACATTCACGCTGGACACTAGCAAACCAACCCTTCCGACGGCAACCCATGAATTACACATTTAAGACTTCGTCTTCTGGTGAGCAGAACGATGAAAAGCCTGTGGCATTTTATAAAAAAACAATCACGGATCTCACGAAATATTAATGCGAAGCATTTCTGATCCATAGAGATATCGACAGAGGAAAATAACAGAAACAATATTTACTGATGACAAATAAAAATCAAATAAAAACATAATTAGCGCCACGAGCCATTACAAACAGCGAGAGCTTTCGGGGGAACGACGTAGAGCAATCAATTTACGCACTTAGAATTACAAACTTCGGGGTTTACTGCTAATTAGTGTCATTTGTGGCACGCACGCGCACATTCGAACACAATAACAAGTAAACACACACACACACACACACACAACCATTTACAGCGTGCTTGTAAAGCCTTAATGGGAGCGTGACGTTACAACAAGACAGATTCGGCATGCAGAAGATTCGTCGAATAGAAAACTCTCGCACGTCTGAAAGCAGCTGTGCAACTACAAGCGCATTGACCTCGTTCTCCATAAAGAGTTCAGTGCACTTTAACGAACTGTCACCAATCCAAAGTGTCCAAAGATATGGGAAGGTAAAAAAAAAAAAAACAACAAAAAAAAGGGGGACGGTAAATTTACACCATATGGCTAACCAAGTTCCTTGAGCGACCAGCTTGCTGGTGGGCGCGTCGCAGGGCAGCGCTTGCGTCCTTTTCTGCGTGTGATTACTCACGGGAGACTCACACATACACAAACGCACAAGTATAATCACGCACACATACACACAGAGAGAGACGCCCGGCAGGCCTTGGCAGAGAAGAGCAGAGATGATCCGGGCGGAGAAGAGCAGCAGCAGCGGGTTGCTGGTGCTGAGGCTCCAGTGCTTGTACTGTAAACATTAAGAGAGGGACGGACCCTCTCCATTCCCTCTCGCTCATTCAGTTCCGTCTGTTCTGCTCTCTGCGGACTCTTCCTCATTTGCCCAACCGCTGCTCGCACACCGCGTAGCGCTGCAGAGCACCAAACAGGTCGTCGTAAGAGACATCTACGTGGGACAGCATGGAGCTACAGGTGGAGAGGAGAGAAAAATGGGATGAGAATAAATACTTCAGAAACATACTAGTAAAAATATTAGCTTTTAATTCATTTTAATGATGCCTTTTATTTTCTTAAATATACACTACCCGTCAAAAGTTTTTGAACAGTAAGATTTTTAATGTTTTTTTTTTTTTTTTAAAGAATTCTGTTTTTACAATTTAAAATAACTGCTTTCAATTTTTTATTTATATTTTAAAATGTAATTTATTCCTGTGACCAAAGCTAAATTTTCAGCATCATTACTCCAGTCTTCAGTGTCACATGATCCTTCAGAAATCATTCCAATATGCTGATTTGCTGTTCAAGAAACAATTTTTTAATCAATATTTAAAACAGTTGAGTACATTTTTCAGAATTCTTTGATGAATAGACGGATCCAAATATCAGCATTTATCTGAAATATAAAAGCTTTTGTAATATTATACACTGCACCATTCAAAAGCTTGGAGTCAGTCTATATATATATATATATATATATATATATATATATATATATATATATATTTATTTATTTTATTTTTTATTTTTTTGGGAGAGATATTATAGAAATACTTTTATTTAGCAAGGATGCTTTAAATTTTTCAAAAATGATGCTAATAACATTTATAATTATACAAAAGATTTCTATTTTTTCTATTCATCAAAGAAACTTGAAAAATTCTACTCAGCTTTCAACAGTTTTCAACAACCACTAATTTAAATAGCAAAAATATTTCAAAATTGTACTGTATTTACAAGAGACTTCTTAAAAAAAAAACCCATTAAAAATAGCATAAATATCATGTTAAATATTATTGCAATTTAAAATGAATTTAATATACTTGCAATATAATTTATTCCTGTGATGCAAAGCAGAATTTTCAGCATCATTATTTCAGTGTCACATGATCCTTCAGAAATCATTTTAATATGCTGATTTGCTGCTTAAGAAACATATCTTATTAAAGCTGGAAACAGCTTCCACAAAAATATAGCATACTATAACAGATTTGTTTTTCAGATTTGAGTATTTAGTTAAAAAAAAAAAACGTTTTGCAACATTATAAAAGTCTTTACTGTCATTCTCAATCAAATTAATGTGCCCATGCTGTATAAAAGTACTAATTTTCCTTAAAAAAAAAAATATAATAATACTAATACCTGATTTTAGTCATTTCCAAATGCACATATTTCATTTTAGTGAAACGAGCATGATTAGATGTGGTTAGGTTATCTCAGTTTCCTCAGGGTAGTTGAGCTGATATAATTAAAATGTAGCTAATTATATACCTGAAATGTAGGTGCATAATTGTAGATTCATTTTGTGCAATCACTTCAACTTTTAAAAATTAAAAAAGTAATTTTAATTACTTTAAAACAGCCCTGATTAACAGTCTACAGATGTGCACCAGGCAATACACCATCCAAGGCTTACAAGACTGAATGTGTTGTGACACATAGGAAGGAAACTAAACGGGGATCAGGTTTGCAAGTAATGCAGTGAATTAATGCAATCACACATTGCCATCTAGTGGAAACTCAGAGAAACACAACAACAAAAAACCATTCAGTGTTATTTCTGTATAACTGATTGAAAATTATTAAAAATGTACTATAATGTACTATAATATACTATAATATAATATAATATATTATAATATAATGCAAAAATTACTGAAATGGAAAAATGCATGTTTCCTTCTCTTTTAAAATCTGTTTTTTATCAAGTTGAGGGGATAAAAAGTCCATATTTATATGCTTTTACTTAGAAAATGTTACACATTCTTTTTTTTTCTTTTTAAGATTCTTGTTAATACATAATATTATGCAATTTTATTACAATTTTAAAAGTGGATGCATATGAATTTGGATTTTGGCTAAAATCCAAATGTGCATCTTTAGAGGCTCTATTTACAAATACCTTACATTTTATAAACCTTTAATTAAATTAAATTGCAGTACATTTATCGTTCACAATCTGATGTGGTAAAAACTCCATGTATATTAAGTAGACAAGAAACTGATGTTTAAAACAGTTAAGATGGAGTCTGTCTCGCTGCAAGACTCTGACGATGGTTGCATGATGCAATGTGCTGAAAGTCTGCATGTGTGCAGTGATCTCACAGAGCTTTACACATCATCACACGCTTGGAAAGCTTCCAGAGATAAGTGTGCCAGCGTGGACAGAGTCAGTTGTTAATCTGCGCTGATAATCACGTGAACGGATTTAAGTTAACTCTCCAGACAGAATGCCAGCGTACGCACTGACGTGCACTGACAATTATGTCAATGCACACACTCTCTTTTTTATTTCTTTGTGCATTTTCACTTTATTTCGAGGTTTAAATTTGATTTTAAATTCTAGACATCTATTGTTGACTTTTGAAGCCCATTGT